>CM056593.1:1098587-1148587 GCA_029721435.1 Gymnothorax reevesii | reverse complement strand
GCCCTGGAGGGGCGAGGCGGCGCTGTCCCTTCAGAACCACAGGTACTGCAGCAGCAGAAGGCGCTTCAGCACCAGGGACAGCACCGGCTGCCTCACAGCAGGTTCAGCTGAGTTCACAGGCCTGATCAACACGCCCCCTGTGGGATCAGCTATGTTTCTCCCTCGACCCCTGGACTTCCTCATTTCTTACTCCACCCTCTGAAATAGTTCCCCTTATTTCCACTCTCTGCAGGAAGTGGGAGGTGGGACGTCGCACATATTTCCGTTTTGTCCCCTCAGGGCGGGTGACAGTGGTCTTACGAGCGCCACACTGACACATTTAACACGCAGTCTGCACTCATGCCAAGCTAGAAGAGGAGTGCTGGGCGATACTGAACAAGCAAAGTGTCAGGCGGGATCAGATTCTCCATGCAGTGTCCCAGCTCCCGGTAGTTTGGCAGAGGAAATTCAGGGCCTGCCGGGAGCATGCTGCTCTGATCGCTGCCAAGGCCTGACAACTAACTGAGCTCCAAAAAGATGCTCGCTGGGAACAATTCGCCAGAGTTTTGAAAGAGAGCAAATGTGTTGCAGAAAAAAGGAGCCTTGAACACACATACGCCCACACGCACATCTGATCGAATGGCAGAAATTTACAGCCACCCCCGAGAGACCACGCCTCTCTCGCTCCTGCTAGGCTATGCTAAATTCCACAGCGACGCTCCTGCCACATATTTCTCTCTCGGCCGACTCCTGTTGTTAGATAAAGTCCCGCGAACGGGCTCCAGACATGCAGGGATAAGGGGGAGATTTTGGGATAAGGCAGGGGAAGAGGATGAGGCGGGAAGCTGGCAGCTCCAGAGGAGTGGGCCAGTCTTACCGCCATTTATCACCGGCCCCGCCACCGCCTGTCTAACAAATGAGGGGCTGGTCTGTGGAGCCCCCACCTGTCCCCCCTCTCGAAACACCCAGACACACATCACCCCCGAGGGAAGCCATCAGTCTCCCGGGAGACCCGACACCCAGCATTAATCCCCTTTACTTCACAGTCTCAGAAAAACACTCTAAAAGCTGTAAAAGCAGTGCTGCTGGGGCCTCTCCTCGCCCCCGGTATATTCACTGCCTGCAGGGATTACAGCTCCACAGGCTGCTCCAGCCCCAGCTGTCACTCACAACGGAACCAGCCAATCACAGGTGGGGGCGGAGCAAAGCGACGACTGCCCCCATTCCACCATGATTCATATGCACAAATTATCAATATTTTCTCCAATACTTTTATTATTATTATTATTATATATATTATTATTATTATTATTATTATTATTATTATGACATTGAGCAGATTGAGATTTACTGTCATCACGTCCCTCCATTACTGCTGCTGTAAGAAGCACTGAAGCCCAAAAATTCAGTCTCTTTTAGTGCTCCAAGAAATCTGAAGAGTTTTCCTAAACTTTGCACTGACTGCAAAAATCAATAGATAAAATCGACGTTTCCCTGCAGAGATCAAGGTCAACTCAATTCCCCAGTGATACAGAGCAGAGATTCCTCCACACGCACGGGCGATGCACACGAAACTCTGCAGTGCATACAAAAGTCCACGCTGCACTAACAAATACGCTTCACCGAAAAGAAAATGATCAAACAGTCTGGAGGTGAATTGATAAAATTGATTTAAAAAAAACAACACAAGCTTGGATGTGATTGGTGGAGAAATGCAAAAATGAAAGCTCAACGACTCTGGTCTCACCCCCACCCCCCAACAGACGGCCGTTATCCCACTCTGGCTCAGACTCGACGTCTCAAGCTGCCACCCGGCCATACAAATATTGGCTTAATCCTAATGGTTCATTATATAAAGTTAATTACATGAGCCACCTCTTGAGCAAATCAGTGGTACAGCACATACTAATGCGTTGAGTGAGATGCTCACTTTGCCAGTGAAATTTAATTGAAAACCGGTTGGTTTTGTTTGCTTTTACACTTAGATGTTTTTTTTCCTTGAATAGGGCTGATTGATTTACGTTATCATTTTAATGGGAACCTATGCAGCTTTCTCTGCCAGCGCGCTAATTGTTTGCACTGGCTAATGGTGGGCAGCTATCGCGCTTCTGAAAGACCCCATCTGAACTCAATCTGCTGAAGACACCTTCATCGTCTTCATGAGTTTAAAAAAAATGAAATCAAAACAGCTTAAGGCTTTAACTGCATTTACTATACTCTCCAAGGACATGGTGCCATCACGTGCAGCAGTGATTGGGACAGGATTAGTTATGCGCAGCCACCCGATTGGAGCTTACATACGACCTCCTGCCCGAAGGCGAATCTGACTGGGCTCTTCCAGAACCTGCAGAGGTGTTCTTCTGTGTTTGTAAATCCAAAGTTACTGGAGATTCAAACCACTTATACTGCTACAGCAGCAACACATCTTGTATGTGAAAACAACTGCACTGTGTTTGTGCGCTAAAGCAATGACTGTCGTTCATCAGAACGTAAAATACCCCCAAACTGTCCTCACCTTTCGTTTGGCAACAATTAGTGGCTAACTACAGCTGCTACAGTGTAAAAGTAGGCACCACACTCACTACAGTCGTAGATATTACGGCTGCTGGCTGCTGACTCTTGTGATAACTCCTGACAAGAGGCAGAAGATCTTCTGAAACCAGAGGGAACCGAATGAAAAGCTCGGCAGAGGTCTTCTAGAAGTGGAAGGGGCCAAACTGAATGGGACTCTGGGTTGGTATGTGTATTACAGTGGTATTATACATTCGTACTCAGATGGCACACTGTATATCATACCTATCAGGGAGATAGGAGGTTTGGGCCTCCTGACTTGCCTCCATTAAGGCTCTCACTGCTTAAAGTTTACACTGGACAAATACCGAGGTCCAAGAGACATCTTCAGATGACTAATTCTTGAAAGCAACTGTTGCTAGGTAACTGAGGCATGCATTTGGGGAGTAAGGTGCCCTGACAACATGGAAATGAGACTTAACCTCCACCTGTGCAGACAGGGTTCAGAGAGACGCCTCATTATAACCATCTGCAGCATTTCTATATTTAATGCAAGATCTT
This sequence comes from Gymnothorax reevesii, assembly GCA_029721435.1. Classification (NCBI taxonomy): domain Eukaryota; kingdom Metazoa; phylum Chordata; class Actinopteri; order Anguilliformes; family Muraenidae; genus Gymnothorax; species Gymnothorax reevesii. The sequence continues at coordinate 1,145,536 of CM056593.1, read as the reverse complement.
GGCTTAACCCCCGGGCGACGGGTAACAGATGACTACAGAGGGCCGTTTACGCGGACTGAAGACCTTCAGGGTCGAGAAAAGAAAAGGCAATAATGCGTGAAACTATCACTTTGGTGCAGGAGGGGATATATCTAATGCGGTTTGCGGAGAGAGGTCTTTTCAGTGATGAAATTGCGGGTGTTTGATTCGGCGTTCAATCATGTTTACTCGCCAGCGTTATGAGACCGAAGTTCGAGAAGTCAAGCCAAAGATGGCACGAAGAAAAGCAAGGCTGTAGAAATGAGAGAGCATCTCAAATCACATTATTAGCTTCACTTTGCATCGCGAGGAATTCAAACTGACCTTTTATTTGTAGTTATAACGGTCATGGGGGCTCTGTTGGGCAAACAAGACTGGCTGTTCGGCGATGCGGTGAAATGGGCAGTCTCAGATCATTTATTTATTCAATCTGCACTTCTATACTCTGTGCAAGCAGAGCGGCTGAACCCAGGATATTGGACGGCGGAATGAATGTTGTTTCTTTAGCTATGACTGAGTGAAGTGCTGGAGGTAATTATGATGCGTTATTGGATAACTCTCACTTCATGTTAACTTAAAGACAGTTAAATTCAGACTCTCGATGGCTGGCAATGTATTACACAGATTCACACGGGAACAAAAACAAAAAACACAGAACACGGGTGATTGGATAGAATCGGAACAGCCAGATCCGTTATGATGTCAATAGTGCAATATCTTTTTGTGCAATGTTAATGTCACCAATTAAAGGCCAGGGTGTGCTCATAGATTGGCAATAATTCTCAATACGATTCTCAGCATGAATTTGAGCATAATTTTAAAAACGCAGCCTCAGAAAGGAACAATTGAGGATAATTAAATAAAGAAATTTGCTGTCCATTACCAACTGCACTGCTCATATTCATTTCTGTTGCTCATCAATGGCAGTACGACAGCTTAAAATACTACTAATGGTTTGACCTCTCTCATAAACTCTTCTTAGGTCAGAAAAACTGCACAGAACGCAACCCGGCAAGTATAACTCAATAAAAAGCCACTTTACAAACCAAGGTTGTCAAAATGTTAATACCCCAACTTAATTCATAATTAATGGAATGGATAAATCATGTTTAGGGAATTTTCCCAGTCAAGTGTTATTGGTTATAACAGCACTTAACTCCAAATGAAATCATGTATAAATGCATATTTTCTTTGGTTGAGGAGGGAAAAAACCAATATGAAGCCATTTAGGAAAAGGGAAACCATTATGCAGTGCTGGCATTCGCCTAATGTGCTTGATTTATGAGGCCTGTTTATATCGAGACCTTGATCGAATAAATCTGGGTTTTAAAAAAGGCCGAATCGATTAAGCTTCAGCTTGGTGCACCGAAACAGAATTTTTTTACATAATTTGAGGAGCCAAAACTTAACTCTTAGACTGTAACTTTCATTGCTTTACTTTAAAAAGAACCAGGGAAAGCATTTCTCTGCTGGAAGGCCCTTAGTTTACAGCATGAATAGCAGAGGTGACATGTCATCAGGGTCGCCCCTGTGATGATTAAGTTACAGGAATGATGGACTGACCTGAGGTTCAGCTGCACTTCTAAAGCAGGCATAAGATGAAAGCCAAGAATCCCACCACCATAGATACTGCACATCCTTACGCACACAGTACCGTGAGCTCCGCAAGTCATTGGACAGATGTATGTCACAACTCCAGTCTGTATTTAACCCTTTCGCACCCACATGCGGAAATTAACGTCTTATGCTAATTGACTAGTGGGCCAAAATACAGATATTTCTGTGCTTTTGCGATTGCCTTCGGGTCCTCAATCTCACCCAGAAGCACCGTGTTAGCCAGCCGCCCGTCTACCCGTCTGTCAGACGGGCAATGTTAATCTGGGACGCTGAGAGGAATGAGTCTGATCTGAATCGGGTCCGGCCGTTTCCAGCATTAAGTTGCCTATATGTGAGACGGGCGAGCATTTGTGTAGATAACAATGGTTGTCCCGAAAATCTGCGGAGTCGATTTGATTTTAATTCTTTGAACTGATGTGCTGCAGCGTGAATGGGGCTCATATATAAACTGAAGAACATAACATGACCAATCCGTGCACTTCTGTCTTATTATTGGCACGATAGCCAAGTCTTGTAGCGTGTGTGCGCAACTGGGCATGGTCCATTCGTACAAGAGTTGAATAAAGTTGTTTAAGAGGTAGGTCAGAAATTGTATTGATAATGTCGATGTCCAAGAACACTTCATTCACTGTTATGTGATTCAAAATACTCTGCCTTGCACTGATTTGTTAAATTAAATGCCTCTTTCAAAGCCCCATCAAGTAGTTTTCATTCGTATCCGTGTGAGATTGTCGGCGATAGAAACTTGTATAAAAGAAATTGGGAATTTGAGTAAATAAAGCCTGAAAGAAATACATGTAGGCTACAGATATTCTACTCAAAATTTGATAGGGATCATAGGAATTTTTTTGTGAAATGGCATGCAAATTTGGTAACTGCCACTGATGAACAATATATTGGATAAATGACATGCAGTCAGACACAAAACACATTTGCTAGTGCATTTCATGACATTAAATGAGCGTGCAGCCTCACTCTTTTGGCTTTCACAAACACTTCATGGTTTCACCTCTGACATGTAAAGTGAAAACAGACAGTGTTTGTTTGATGTTTCATTATCACAGTTAATGTCAATAACGGGTTTGGCCTCCCCGAGCTTGAATGACGGCTTGACAACGTCGGGTCATACTAACAATCAGAACCCGGATGCTTGCAATTGGAATGTTGTTCCATTCTTCAACAAGGGCATTTCCGAGCTCTTCCACACATGCTCGATAGGGTTTAGGTCCGGCAAACACGCGGGCCAGTCCATGCGGACAATTGTCTCCTGCTCTAGGAATTGATTCACCACCGTAGCACGATGGGGACGGGCGTTATCATCCATCAAGATGAAATCAGGGCCAACAGCACCTGTTGGTCTTACGCACACATTGAGGATCTCATCCCTGTACCGTACCCCTGTCATCGTCCCTCTCCCCATGACATGCAGGTCCGTTCAGCCGTTCCTGCTCATTCCTCCCCAGACCATAATTGACCCGCACCATAACGGTCGTGTTCATTGATGTAGGCATCATTAAATCGCTCACGTTGTCTTTGCCACACCCGTTGCCTCGTGTCAGTAAAGTCCAAGCAATATCGGGACTCATCAGTAAAGAGAACTGGAGCCCAATTGTTGTGTGTCCATGTGAAATGATCGTGAGCCCGATCCAAACGGTCACGCCTATGACGCACGGTCCGTGGGATTCGAACACAAGGCCTTCTTGAGTTGGGGCTGGCAGTATGAAGACCACTCCGTATCGTCTGAGTGGATACCCTGACCCCCGAGGCGTTATGAAGGTCATTTCGTAGGGTGGTGGCTGTCCAGAAAGGATGACGTCGTGCCTGAAGTGTGAGAAAGTGGTCTTGTCGTTGTGTAGTCGATGTCTGACGACCACGCCCACGACGGTGTGCTGCTGTACCAAACGTTTGATGCCGGTTCCACGCTCTGTTCACAATGCTTCGGCTGACGTTAAGTGCATTAGCAACGTGACGTTGTGAGAAGCCAGAGTCAAGCATTCCGATGCATCTTCCCAATTGCTCTGAAGTCAATCGACGTCTAAGACGTTGAGGAGACAATGTTATTGCTAAATTGCAAATGCAAATGCAAAATAATTGGGATCTTCCAAATTTTCACCAACAAGCAACACACACGTCTGAGTTGAAATGGTGAAGTGCTAGTCAAAGCCAAAATGTGAGGCTGCACGCTCATTTAATGTCATGAAATGCACGCGCAAATGTGTTTTGTGTCTGACTGCAAGTCATTTATCCAATACATTGCTCATCAGTGGCAGTTACCAAATTTGCATGTCATTTCACAAAAGAATTCCTATGATCCCTGTCAAATTTTGAGTATATTACTGTAATCGTGGCTCCGCTTATTTATTTTAGAATCATATCGCCAGCTTTCCGCTCTCAGAAGTTCCACAGTCCCCAGATTTCATCCCTAGCCGATCCCCTTGATGTCAAATCAAAGCCCACAGGACAGACTATTCAATTCTAATGGAGACACGTCTCATACAAGTGGTAGAATTAGGTGAATATTCCAATCAATAATTAATTTAAAATGACAATCTTAAAGCGATATGATATTCCTTCTTCTGCAGCCGATATAAACTATGTTTAAAAGCTAACAGTTCTGCCACGTCGAAGCTGCTTATCTCTCGATCACATAGATGGCGATTCCCTACAAGTTATTTTAATCATGTTAATGGTGTTCTGAAATTGCGGGGCGTGCAACGAAGAGTGACGGGGGGCTACTTCCAGCACTGTTGTTTGCCAGCCGAGATCTCTTATGTTAAAGAAAAATAAGATTTTGTTACTGATGTGCATTCTACTACCCATTCAGTGACTCCAGAGAAATATTTGGTGCTGCAACACTGAGACATGGCAGAAAATCTGATCAGGCAGATCAGCGGATGGGACACAGGACTCGATCTCCCTACACCATCTAATGAAAGCACTGAAGCCTTCTGAAGGTGCTCATGCCTCGGTACTTACAGCAGTTACAAGTACTTCCCTTAATGAAGCTATAAAATTGGGTATGGACATGTTAGAGTGCCCTAGCTGTGCATCTACAGTATGCTTGACATACACAAGTGGCAGTCTGATGAACATTAATGTACAGTTATGGAGAGAAACACCTTTCACACTATTCAGGGTCTATTTAACACTGACCAATAATTAGTGCAATTCAGACTCTGTGGGAACAATAGGTTTTTGGAGGGAGGCACCTTTCATACTATGCAGGACAGAGGTCGCGTTGTTCGGATTTTTTTTTTTTTTTACAATGACGGAACATTTTGAAGGCCGTCTGTCATTTTGACCGAATGTAATTCACACCCCTGTCCAACTGGAGGTGGGTGTCCTATTGTTTCGAGCATTGTCTTTGATCTGTATGATCCTGTATTCCTCATATTTTTGTAATATGATAATTTGCTCTTCATTTGTAAAATATGCTGCTCTGCTGCCGTGAGACGATTGGTAATATGCTACAAACGCCGTCTCTGTTATGTAAACACACAGATATCTAGGTTGAAGAGATGCCAGGTCTCACGCATTCGGCATTGGTCTCACGCATTTTTTAGGCTTATTCACTGTAGTCCGCAATTATTCATTGAATGCTCATAAATGAGATTCTCATGCGGAATTAAAATCCTTGTGCACTGAAGTTTCCGTTTCTCTTGCGTAAAAGTGGACCTCATCACAAGTAACATGGAAAGAGATATAACTCTGGACTTCCCGTGTTTCTCTTTACTCAGGGATTGAAACAATGCATGTGTTTCATGATAGTTTAAATTGTTTTAATGAAATAAGACGATTTGAAACATCTTTATACAATTCCATTGCTTGCAATCCCTCAGTAAAGACAAGCGGGAGATTTCCACAGTCACAAACGATTTCCGTGTCACTAGTGGGGAAATCCACCGCAATGCACGTGAAACTGATTGACTTAAATTTCGCAAGTGAATTTCTTCAGTGGCCGATGATTGAACAATTGCTGACAACGGCACAGGAACGTGAAACCCACACCTAATGTGTGAGACTTGGCATCTCTGCCGGGAAAGCCCGAGTTGATATAGCGAATTGATAAGCAGCTTCGTAGGACTGCCTAGCGAGACTGCGGTTGTTAGGCTTAGCGAAGCCCAGCAATAACTGAAAGAATTGTTCATTTGCAAACTGTTACTGTGAGGGGGGAGAAATCATTTGTGATGTTTTATAAAGTTCATACAGCAGTAAGTTCAAAAATCCACACAGTGCTGTATTTTGCACAGTGTGCAATGTGCGTATACATGAATTACTGTCGGCATTGTGCTTCGTTAGTCACGTTTTGCCATCAGCAGTAGCAATTGCTGAGATATAAATCGAACTCACACCTTGTAAACCAATCCACTGTGACGAGCTTTTTCTTCAAGAAGTCTTGATCGCTCGCAGCAGCCATCGTGGTCATGAAATAGTGCTATACCTCGAAAACAAAGCTCCATCTCAAAAATCTGGCAAATTTAAATCCAAGTGATCATGGCATTGAACCCATAGAGCCATATTCTAGGACTTGATTTTGACCGGTGTGGCAGCTATCCCGTTAACAGACAGAATGACTGAATGACACACAAACGAACTACCGTATACCTTAAATGTGGTGTTTTGAATTGAAGTGATGTCTTTGACTCTCTCGCCTGTGTCAATGGCATGAAATACCCATCAGCTATTTCTTTTATTTGCAACAAGCCGGTTCAGTGGGATGAACGACTTCCGTAGATGGTTTTGTCGTGGCCCAGTTGCCCTGGTCGCAGGGGTGAGACACCCTGAGATTCCATTCTGACTAACACTATGCCCAGGAAGGGCCAGTGTGGGTGCAGCTTTCATTCCAGCTAAGCTGTTACACACCAGACTCAACTAATCAAGGTCCTCAGCACAGAGTGTAATTCAAACTGATCATGTATCTCTGATGCGTAAAATCTGCTACATTTTGCTGTAAATAAATGCTTCCAACTTGTGCTGGAATGTACAAGCAACATTTCATACCATGAAATGCTATGGTTAACTCAGAATTAAATTTATAAAAATGTTGAGCATATCTGACATCTTAATGAACTTGGGCGGAGCAGCCGTGTTTGCTTTTGTAAGAACTGGGCGTCTGAGGTTTCAGCGCCTTTGAAAGGCTGCACTGGTAATCAGGGTGAAAGGAAGACTGTCAGTGTTAAATGGAGGCTGTTTTCATCCATTTGGGATGAACTGTTGGGAAATGACAGCACCTTTTCAACATAATCTACTCTATTTTCAGGTACTACACAAAAAATCCAAAATTGAGAATTTTTTTTTTTTAATGTCTGGTCACATGTCCCTTCCTATGACTTATAAGTGTCTGATGCATTATCTCCAGACACTCAGTACTGACCATCTTCCACTATCTTCCACTATCTTCCACTACCTTCCACCATTTTCCACTATCTTCCACTATCTTCCACTATCTTCCACCATCTTCCACCATCTTCCACTATCTTCCCTGTGATGCTCTGCCAGGCCTGTACTGCAGCATTTTCACTTCCTGCTGGCTTCAGGGACTTTTCCTTCAGTCTCCTCTTCAGCGTGTAAAATGCACTTTCAGCTGGATTCAGTTCCGGTTATTGACTCAACCAACTGAACCAAAATTACAAAAAGTGAGCCACTGTCCAATGAATTATGGTGCTCCCTGTATATCCCCGTCCCTCGTGTCATCTCCCGCCTTTTTGAACAGTAACATTACAGGTATGTAGCTGAAACATTTATACAGAGCGAGTTACAGTTGATTAAACTTACTGGAGGCCAATCTCCCTGCTTAGATACAGGATGAAGGGTCTTGCTATGATACTGTAGGCTGACCTTCATTCCCATACCTCACAGTGGGCAGAGAGGGGGATATACATCTCAAATACTGGGACAGACCCAAGGACATAGAACACGTACGGAGCTTCCTGGGACAGGATGATGTCAGAGGAGATGAATGTGGTTGTCGTTTCCCGTGTAATGTTTGTTGCTCATGGTGAATTCAATTTGGCGCCACCAGTCCAGGTGATTTGTTTTCTGTCATAGAGCCCAGACCCTCCCGCTCCCGTTCTATTCCATGCAGAGGCACTTAGAATATTGTGCCGTTTCTTCAAAACAGGGAGGACTCATTTCTCTGATACCCCATTCTGCAAAAATCATATCTGACTGATAAAAGTGAAATTTTAATAGTCAGGGCAGGAAATGCGAACGGTGCTGCAAGACCAAAAATCTCACCTGTAATCTCGCTTCTGCACCGACCAATTCCCAGATTTCAGCATCTGTCCTCCATATATTCCATGATCCATTAAGCAGGGATTTGGGGATCCTCCCACCATTTGAGTCTCTGGCAATGAGGTCCCAATACACCCTGCAGATCTTTGATTGGTTGTGCTAGCAGCCAGTCACAAAGGGTCAGCCAATGATGTATCCTGTAAAACAAAAGGACCCGGTGCATTTTTTAATGGGGCTAAACCGAGACGCTTCTTATTCGACTCGAAGTGCAGGAAGTGCTCACTGCAGCAGAAGTGTAGCCAGTAAAACTAAAGACTGACGAGGGGGCGGCGCTTCCGCTGGGAAACAAAATAACACAAACAGGAGGGCACACAGAATTGGAAAAAAGCCGAAAAAACAAAGGCTAACTGAGAGAAGGTGGCCCCCGGCAAAGCTTTGAGTTCTGCACAGAATCCAATGATTCATTTCCAATGATCTCTAAAAATGCCAAAAAACTCCTCCGCAGAACTAAACTGCTTTGTGAGTGAGAGGCAAGGCATATCGCAAGGGGTGACCGACGTGAAGCAGGCCAGTTAAACGACTCCCATTGTCTCGGCATGTTCTGGTCCTCTCATCTATTAGCCAACTGAAAGGGCAGAGCGCACAGCCTTTGCAAATACATTTCCAGTCTCCGAGTAACTTTAGAGCCATTTTCCCGCTGCCCTCCGTGTCCGTAATGGTTCCGGCTTTTCATTTCACGCAGAAGAGGCTCTCGGTCAGGCGCCTGAGCCGCGGTCGACGCCAGAGCCGTAAATTTCCTCCAGGGGGCAGCGCAACCTGCTGGCTCCCTGTCCCAACCAATTAGAACCGCATTAATCGCCTCAATTAGAGCATTTGATAAATTCAGAGTGACGCACCCCCCTCCAAAATAAACAGCGGTAAGATGTTTAACAGTGCGGGGCTTTTCACCAGCAATGTTCGGGTAATTTTCTAAAATATGCCAGGATGTGTAGATGGCTAGGCAAAATGCATAATTAACAGTAAAAGCCAGTAGATAAACATGTATTTACACATGATATTATGGTTTATTATGTGCCCGTATCCCTTCTGTTGGCCTAGCAGCTCACTTACAGAAGCAGGGGATACAAATTTCCACAGTTTCCACTAAATGACTTCAACCAGTAACTTGCTACTCCATCACTCTAAGGCCGATGCATTTACTGACAAGTCTGTCCACTCTGCAGTCCCACAACAAAGAGATGCAACAGCAGTGTTCTACCACAAGAGGTCATTGAAAGGGCAAAGGGCAAAGGTCTGCGATCTCCAACTTCATTACAAGGATTCGTTCTGTCCTAGGTGAGCTGCCCTCTAACTGTTGTCGCAGTGCCTGTGGTTTACAATGAGCTGTGAAATTAATACTGTCTTTAGGGGACAATACATCAACAAAAATAATTATTTGCAAAGGAAAGAGACAAGGAATTCAGAACTGTAACAATTCTTATACCAAGCATATGAAATTATTACTCAGAGTTAGGGACTGCGATTTGAATCAAAACAAAGTATAAATCAAAAGATAATTATTAATTTCTATGCAAAGGGAAATATGCGTTCTCCAATTAACAATGAGGGCTGCTTGCAAGTGAAGGCTGTACGTTACTATGCATGATGATTCCTGCTTCGTCTCCGATGAAATCCTTTAATAAGTGAAGCAAACATTAATTTTTCAAGTTCATTATTTTGAAAAGTAATTTTTCCATAAATGGGTTATTGTCACTAATTGCCGACAACTGTAAACTGAACAATGGCTTTTGTTTGCTGGAGACGTCCCCGTCGCCTCCCTAATTAAAACCACCCCTAATCCGATTCATTACTCTCAATAAAAGAGTCAGTCTCCACTGTGAGTCAAATGCAGTTAGCGAGACATGGCTTTGCATGGATTCTAACAGCCTATGGCCTGTCATAACTGCAGATAAACACTCAAAATTGAAGCAGAATATTTCTGTCTTTGTTTTTCAGGACTTTTTTTTTACTTTTACTATTAAACAAGACAAGGCTCCAAGGAGTTCAAATGTAATTTGATGCTGTTCTGCTTTTCTGTTTGATGACTCTTGTGATGAACAGCATCTACGTTAGTTCTGAACTCACTTTTAGCGCTAATGTGGCAGGTTTTTTCCACATTTGGAATACTTCAGCTGCATTCACAGTCCTGCGCAATATCACTGCACCATCACTCATGGAGAGCAGCTGAGTCAGCAAACTTGTGTTTATCGTAAAACCGTCAAATCACTTTTACTCGGCAAATGCTTTTATCCAAAAGTGACGAACAGAGTGTGCATAGAATAAGGTCAATGAAACAGCCACACGACAGATCAGCCAAGGAGCAATTCATGTAAAGCATCAATCAGGTCTGTAATGAACAAGTACTGTGTAGACAACACGATTGGCATACATCAGCCATATCGGATTACAGGAAGACAGCCAAGCAGACAGAATGAAGATTACAATTAAAAACAAACACTACAAAACCAGAGATGCTATGAAACAAGGCTAATGTTTTTAAGCATTGCAGGACAGTTGGGCTAAGAGACCCCTGCGAGGGTTATTTGGGCAACTAAAGAAGCAGGTTTTCCAGCTGTCCGAGGACCAGGAAGAGTGTGCGTGCATCTCACACAGCGTACAGGTCAGGATGAGTCACACAGAGCCCCAATGGCATCATTTAACAAGGCTGACTCTGCCCAATCGGGGGAGGTTAAGTGTCTCAGCTTCTCTCATTAGCTGGGAGACTGTGGCGTGAAAGCTGCTGTGAAGCTGTGCTCCTTTCTCACCAGGGGAAATACAGACGCCCAACTCTAACCCCCCGACAGGCACCTTTCCACAAGGCCCCCGCTGTCGTGCACGCCAGGGCCGAGAGACAATTATCGCTCCGGAGTGTAACGATGATTCATGAAAAACAGAACACGGCGGAAATGCGCCTCAAAATCGCTTTGTGGCAATTTTTCTGCAGTAATTCTGAAGGGGCCGGAGGTGCGATAACACCATTTGTCACACGGACAGTGATTAGTCACCTCCTCGTGCACCTTCAGTTCATTAAAATTAAAAGGACGCGGACATCATGGAGGAGAGAAGCCCAGCGTGAACGCAGCCTATGGGGGGGAAACTCCAGATCTGTGGGGCTACACATCTCCCGTATCTGATTCTGACTCTTTCACCTGCGTTTTCCCTGAAGGGGGATCAAAGTCAGAAAAAGCTGTGCTGTACTCCCGCATTACTCACATATTCTGTATCTGCTGATTGCAGCACTTCACTGAAGCCTCATCACACTGATATTGAGAGAAATATTCAAACCCAGGACTCAGTGTTTTAATGGCCACAAGATTACAGCAAATGCAAAATATCTAGATATGTGCCTCATTTTGTACTCATTTCCTTGTAATTCAGCAGGACGTATTTCGGATTGTTAGAAACCTTAGGATCTCCTCTAGAATTTCAAACAGGCCTAAAGTTCCACAGGTTTGAATACAGCAGCTACATTTGACGGACCCATATATGGGGTCCACAGGTTTTATGGGGTTAAAGAAGGGATCGCGTCAGGCATAGAGGAATGAATGAATATCGCTGTTCTCCACACTCATCACAGGCTCCTAAGGTGGAGAAAAGGAAATTACAAGCATTTTTAGAATAGGCGAATAAAGACACAGCGGATGGACCTAAATCTCGGAACAGGTTAATGTGACATCAATTCCCAAAATTGTGGTGCAGCATGAGATTAAAAAGCAAAATTGTGAAGCAGTGGCAGGAGTTGGTGCCTGGTATATCACTGCTAGCAAAGGCTGCATTATAGACCTGCAGTATGTCATTGCTGAGCCAGCGTCCATCACCATGACGACATCTGGCAGATCAAAACCCAAATCTGTGCTTCATCACTCATCTCTGATGATCCTATGGTTCCAGTGATTCACAGAAAACCAACCCTCAAAATAGAGACGAATAAAAGAATAATAAACGGAGAACATTTCGTTTATATATGTTGCCTGGAGCCGAGCAAAAAAAGAAAGGAAACGTCAAATCAGACAGCACAATAGTTGCACATAAGCATTAACTAGGAAGCTTGTGTACGTGGCGTGTGTGTGTGTGTGTGTGTGTGTGTGTGTGTGTGTGTGTGTGCATGTGTGTGTGTGCGTGTGCATGTGTGTGTGTGCATGTGTGTGTGTATCTGCACGCTCGGCGTATAGCACAGCGGTTTCATCAGTCATCCGACACCTCGCCCATTTAATGCCCCTGAAATTGTTTCCTGGAAGAGCTAAACAGCGCAGGATCGTGGAAGGAGGCCGACACCTATTCTACAAATGTGCTTTTCATTTATATATTGATATTTATTGCTCTATTTCTTTGTTTGAGTGGAGCTGCACATCAAGACATTTGCATACAAAGTCAGGGCTGCTCTCGGAGTGGCGAAAGGGAAATGACATCAAAACGTTGAAATATGACAGTAATAGTCGCTATCTATAAAGCGCTCCGGCCGGCGATGAAGCGCTGCGGCCGCCGAGCCGCTTCTCATCAAGCCTCCATCCTCTTATCCTCCGACCGCGTCCGCGATATTAATCTTCATATCTTTCCTTCTTTTAAGATGACAGATGGCTGCCTATAAAAATGGAAAGTGTCGTGACGGCGCGGTGTTCGTGAGCTCTGCGGAGAAGCCGGGAGCTGCATTAGTGCGATAGCACACAGCCAGGCCCAGATCATCGCGGCAATGCAGCTGCCCGTGACTCTCTTATATCGACAAGGTCGTTAGCAACTAACAAGTCTTCCCATGTACAGGATGCATACAGTAACACACACTAAAGTTAGACCAGTGACACCAAGGATTCCCAACACTTTTACTGTGAGAAATATTGGTCTTCGATGTTTACATTCCCACCTGAATCAGGAACACCTCATTCTAACCATCTGCGGCACTGAAGAGGTGAGTTTCATGATGTTTGTGCTGAAAACTTTCAGGGTGATGGATCTCGAAGGCGGGTCCAAGCAGGCATATCGATAAGCCAGAGCGTAAGGACTCAATCAGAGCAGGTTCTAACTGCAGACTTACATGGAGTCACTGAGGTTTCTCATACACGCAGGCTGTCGGGCCTACAGTCCAGACGCTGTAGATCTGAGACCTCTCTCTGCCAATCAGCAGAATTACGGCTCAAAATGTTCCTGGCTGGGGCCAGGGCATGGATTTAACCCAGCCACTGCTTCTTGGGCTATAGCTTCATTAGCGTTGGGTCCATGTGCCAAAACTAAGGCGACAGCTCCATTTCATCCACTCCAGGAAAAAAAATTCATCATTTCCCTCCTTAATTAACTGAGGCCTGCCACATGCTACCAGCTGCCACTAGCGAGAGACGCAGCCTTTCACTGATTGGCTGGCCCCTCTCTCGCGGCCATGCGCAGGATAGGAGTTGGCGGCTCGCGGTTGACTGCCCCCGAGGAGCGTGTGTGGTTCAGCAGTGTGTGTGGGAGGATGGGAGAGGCACAGCTGGCAGTTTCCATTTCGGATGAAATAAGAGCCACCGTGGCTGGTACCATCTGTACAAGCTCTCAATCTGAGGCCCTGTTGCACAGCACTTCACAGAGCAGGCCTGTCCAATGACAGGCGGCACTAACATGTACTTGCAGACTGGCTGGCATTGAGAACTCTCAGATTAAAAGTGCAGACTATTAGTTTTACCATAAGCGTGAGGAAAATCACAATTGAGCAAAGGGGAGAGGAATAAAATCCCTGTAATATTGTATCACCGTCTCCTTATGGACACCCCTGCATCAAAGCCCATGGAATGAAAAGGCAGTTTTGCGATACATGCTGGTAAAATGGCTGACAGCAGATATTGCAGTTGTGGGATGAGTCTCATTGTCTCAGTGAAGGTGTGGTGTGGAGGCCATTGTGTCGGCCGGGACAAAGAGCTGCATTGGGCGGGCGCTAACGTCAGCGATGGTGCCAGCGATCCAGACGACGCGCCCGCCCTGCCTGGGCGCTGTTCCCTATCTGACGGGGGTCCCTCGGCTGAGCCCCGCCCTCCCCTCAGGCCCTTATCTCACAGTGGCAGCGACGGGGATGACGGACAGGTCGTGAATCGGCCCATCGGCATCGCGGGACAGCGCTTGATTGAGGCACAATGCACCGGGCCCCAGGAGCCGCTATCAGACCGGTCGACCCCGCACCCTGGACACTACACACCCCCCCTCTCTTTCACCTCTGGAGTGTCCCCCGCTCGCTGCGGTCAGCTGCTGATAAGACCAGCGGGTGAAGAGAAGCCAGAATAGAGTCACACTGATAACGGCCAGAGAAATCGAAAGCAAGCGAGACAGAGAGAAAGAGAGAGAGAGAGAGATACTCCCACTTTCAATTAACTTCGCTTCTGGCTGCGGCCCTGTTTTAATTATGTCACCCATCTCCCCGTGTGGCGGAGCTCCCAACAGCATTCAGAGCCTTAGTTGTGTGCAGCACTGAGCTGCAACAAGATGGCGGACAGCCTGTCTGCACAGCTTTGCATTCGGCTGCTCATTGGGTGATTTCAACTACACACAGTAACTGTACATCCCTGCCCATACTCCTGTCGGTCATGTTTTCGGCTGTAACTCACTGAAATCAATCCTACATGCCTGCAACCTGCAAAAACAAAATCTTACCAAGAACTTTAATCTTACTTTTGGACTTGAACACTTATTTTTATTACCTTTTTTCATAGAAGAAGAAATCCTGCCAGTGATTTGAAGTCATTCTGAGTCATTTATAGATGTGTCCGTGGGGTAAGATAATTTCACCTCTGACTTGTATGAACTGGTGATGCCTGTTATCTAGTCATTATCTCCTTTTTATACCCCTAATCCCAGTCCTCCAGCCCCACCACCCAAACCAACACTCACTAAACCACCTATTTGAGGAGTACAGACCCTGCTCCAGACAAGGCCGGCAAGGGAACAGCTTTCCTTCCATCCAAGCAGCTTCGCACCTGCTACCACTCATCACTCTCTGCACTCATTGCTGAGGACCTTGATCAGTATAATCCAGTGTGTAAGTGTTTAGTTGGAATGAAAGCTGCACCCACACCAGCCCTGTATGGATGAGGTTCCCCACTCCTGGCCTATATGCATAAAGTACATACACACACCCATACATGCACATGCTATATGCATATAGTACATACACATATACCAAGTTTAGTGAGATAAAGTACATACACACGCCCATACATGCACGTGCTATACGCATATAGTGCATACACACACCCATACATAATACATAACATGCACATAACATAACATAACATGAATGGCAAGAACAGGCCTTTCAGCCCAACTAAGCTCGCCAGTTTCTTTATACTATTATGAATATATCCCTTCAGATACTAAATTACTCAATAATATCTAGCTTTAGGTCAAGCCTGCTCCTGACAAAAACCAAGGTCTCTGCCTCAATAATATGGTCAGGTAAGCTATTCCACATTGAAATTACTCTTTGGGTGAAGAAATATTTCTGAATATCAGTGCTAAATTTACCTTTGGTCAGCTTCCATTTGTGACCCCGAGTTCTACCCACAACACTTGGTTGAAGGAATCCTACATGATTCACTTTGTTAATCCCTTTAACATATGCACATGCACACACCCAGTGAAGTGAGATATAGTACAGACACATCCCCATACATGCACATGCACACACCCAGTATAGTGAGATATAGTACATACACACACCCAGTGTAGTGAGATATAGTACATGCACACACCCAGTGTAGTGAGATATGGTACATACACACACACATACATGCACATGCACACACCCAGTGTAGTGAGATATAGTACATACACACACCCAGTGTAGTGAGATATAGTACATACACACACCCAGTGTAGTGAGATATAGTACATACACACATACATACATGCACATGCACACACCCAGTGTAGTGAGATATAGTACATACACACACCCAGTGTAGTGAGATATAGTACATGCACACACCCAGTGTAGTGAGATATAGTACATACACACACACACACACATACATGCACATGCATACACCCAGTGTAGTGAGATATAGTACATACACACGCCAAGTGTAGTGAGGTATAGTACATACACACACCCAGTGTAGTGATATATAGTACATACACACACACATACATACACATGCACACACCCAGTGTAGTGAGATATAGTACATACACACTCACATACATGCACATGCACACACCCAGTGTAGTGAGATATAGTACATACACACATACAAACATGCACATGCACACACCCAGTGTAGTGAGATATAGTACATACACACACCCAGTGTAGTGAGATATAGTACATACACACACCCAGTGTAGTGATATATAGTACATACACACACACACACATACATGCACACACCCAGTGTAGTGAGATATAGTACATACACACACACATACATGCACATGCACACACCCAGTGTAGTGAGATATAGTACATACACACACACATACATGCACACACCCAGTGTAGTGAGATATAGTACATACACACACCCAGTGTAGTGAGATATAGAACATACACACACCCAGTGTAGTGAGATATAGTACATACACACACACACATACATGCACATGCACACACCCAGTGTAGTGAGATATAGTACATGCACACACCCAGTGTAGTGAGATATAGTACATACACACACACATACATGCACATGCACACACCCAGTGTAATGAGATATAGTACATACACACATACATACATGCACATGCACACACCCAGTGTAGTGAGTGTTTTACTGTTCCCCACTGAGCTACTATCACACATCCATAGGTTAGCCAAAGGCCCTTACAGTATCTATTTAATGAACCGACAGTTCCACACAGTGATCTTCTCATCAGAGGAAAAACTACTGGTAAATCTAATATCCAATTACATTGTTCAGTTTATGAATCTGGACAATTAAACTCACATTTACAGGGCTGCTGTTTTTTTTTCCAGTGCGGGACAAAAGCATTAATGCAAATTATTGCAAATAATAATAAACCATGCTCCCAATGATAATGAATTAGCTAATACAACGCTTCATTACAGCCATTATAATAGAAGTCAAAAAACATTGTCCAAGACAATGAATCAGCTAATTATGTAGTTAACATTCAGAGACAAGAAAAAAGTATAATATGGAAAAGATTTTTTATGGCCACTTATACATTTAAAGAGAGATGTGCACACTCATGTCTGTATTGTTTTGCACAAAGCTGAGACAAAAAAAGGAATGGTATTTTAATTTCCTCAAGTGGAGGTAATGCAGAACTTCTGCTCGCTGGAGTCTGCTCCATGGCAACCGGAGGTGGAGGATATTATGGGCTGGGATCAGAAGTGAAACTTTTCTGCATATTCATGTTTTTAAAAGATTCCATCTGGAAGAAGCTGCGGGGAGTACAATGACTTAAACAGCTTGTGAGAGGAAAGACTCCTTTTGTTTCCTGCAAATTTACCGTGCTGTTCTGGAGAATCTGTACTGCAGGAGAGGATCTATGGAGTGAGATGTAAACACTCTGCAGAAAGTTTGGAGCACTGTGTCTGCAGGGGCTTATAGTCTTGTGTTAATGGTGCTTGACTGGGACTCAAGGGTTCTTGGTTCAAGTCCCACTGCTGTAACAATAGAGTTAGTAGAGAAAGGTCCTAAAGCCCATCATGCCCCGCAGGAGATGTCCTTTGGTCTCATACACGGTAGATTGCTTTGTATAAAAGGCACCATCTAAATGACTGCAGCATAATGCAATGTGCATGCAATGCAATGCAGTCATGTGCACAGGAAATTAAAAAATGTCGAGACTGGGCAGGTATGATGGAAGGGGATCATTCAAGACAGTTCTGCACAGAAGCTTCTGCGAAACAGAGATGGGGCGCAGCTGAAATGAAATCTGAAATAGCCTCACGCCGATCATATACGATTCTTGGGTGGATCAGCTCAGAGCATAGAAAACAAAATACATTCACGGCAAAACATTCATTTTTTTCTCATTTTTAGATATCATGATGGAACTGAGTTGAGCTGTGTGTGTGTGTGTGTGTGTGTGTAGATGAGTGGTGCGCATTGTTTGGAGTTCTTCTCGGATATAATGACGCGTTTCTCAAAAACTGGTGACTGGGCTGGAAGCGCCTGATGAATTGTGCTCGTGAATTGTGCACTGGCAAAGTCGTCTGGAGGCACGTTCCACCAGCCTTATCAATCTGGCCCAGCTCAATATGCCGATGTCCAAATGGCCTGCGATATGTACAAAGGCCCATGTGGGGCTGTCTCCACGCCACCAGTACTATATGTCATCGATCTCTCCACCTTATTTATTTTCACGTGGTTGCATTTATTCAATATGTTTCCAGGAACGGCTCTATGAAACAAGATTTCCAAAAGGCAGGACACGCCCGCATGTGCCTGACGTAAAGACTCGGTCGTGAGTTGTGGAAAATTCCACACCTGAGCGAACAAAGGATTTTTTTTTTTCCCCATCATGAGAGAGAGAAAATCTCAGTCCCACTTCTCAGCGTTACACTAGCCATTCGACTTCAGGCTCAAAGATGACTAACTGTTTCATATAAAACTGAATGATTTGATTACTGTCTCTGATATCTAATGAAACTAAGCAGGGCCCAATGTGGGGTTCAGGGACCAACAATTGCCGTCTTCACCCCCAGCCAGTCAATATCCTCGCCACGAGGCTATCAATATATTACTCAACTCGACAGTCCGGTCGCCCGCCACTGCATGGGTGTAGCCTCTGACTGCCCGTTTGTTCCATTTTCACAATTTTCAGCATTAAATTGTGCTTTATTTGGCCAATTATGTTGCCATGGCAACTAAAATCGATACTTGCTGTGACCTAACCATAACCTATGCCCACACCAAATATAAAAGGAGTCGGTTGAAATTTGTGGCCAGTAAAGGAAGTCTGTACGGATGAGATGGCAGCAGAGACGATGGGCGTAAATACGTAGCAGCGTCCAGCTTCATCCGGGGGCTGCAGTTACAGACAGTTACAGACAGTGCGTTACCGTGTTCTTCCTGAAGCCACCTACAGTCCAGACTCAAGCCTACAACCATCTGCTTGAACGTGAAGGCCCTGCGCTAACAGCGCTGCAAACTGTGGCATAGACAGACAAAAAATGCAAAACAATTGCAGTCATTGAAACAACGGCGACGTATCCTTAGCCAAAAGAGTGTCTCCTGTACTGCAGTCGCTGTGGGTCCCATCCATCAGGCCCCAGTTTGTCGGCGCCCTTATCTCAGCGGGGCTCTGACCTGGAACATCTCCTGATCAGACAGGCTCTGAGTAGCCACTGTTTTCTCCTTCTTTCTGTTTGACCTCAGCAACAGTGTTCATAACTCATTTTAACCGCACTGCCCAGGATAAATAAATGAGGATTATATCACTGGAGTCTGACCACAACTGAACTCTGCCTGGAAACACAAGGAGCCGTTAATATTTGGACATTGACACATCTTGAGAGGCCGTGTGGTCCCCACACCGATTGCTCCAGTGGAAAATAGCTGACGACGAAAACTTTAATTTGAAGGTATGTGCAGTATATCCTTATTGCATAATCGGTGCAGGTGTGAACAGTCGTATGTTAAAATTAGCTGATCACTTATGGATCTCACTGAATACACACACACACACACACACACACACACACAGAAGCTCTGAACCAAAACTGGCATGTTTGGGTCACATGACAGCGCAGAACCCCTCCTTCCCAAACAATGGGATGTTTCACAGATCTGCCTGGGACTGATTCTGACAGGTCACATCATATATCGTGCCAAGTGGTCAAGCAACAAGTTGACCAAGTGACGACCGCGCAAACCTACCCTACGAGCCTATCTCCCAGTTTGCTTAGCGTCAGGGGGTGCTTAACTCCCCTCTCGCTCTGGCAAACTATGGGTGAAGGACGTGTGTTACACCAACGCTGCTCCATTTGGCAGCATCTCGATTTTTCAGATTGTTGAGAATCGATAATGCCAAAACATGTTATCGATTGGGTGGCTAACAAGCGCGGACGGTGATGTTTCTCTTCTTCTTTGGTAATGGCCTGGCCAATGTCAGTGGGGAAAGGTTTAATTAGAGTAACATCCGACCACCCAGGGGCACTGCGGGACTGACAGGAGGATATCTGCGCTGTAAATACAGAGATGGGGAGATGAGGCTTCGATTCATTATTGAAGAGTATTGATCAGCGCTCTATCGTATCGGAGACGATCCAAATGAGTTCATTAAATGCAAAGACAAGCTTAGAGTTTATCAGGCTTCTTAAAATGGACCCCACTTCCTGTGCATTTAAACAGTGGCAATCACCTTCTGTGTACGAGGGCACATGTGTGCGTGTATGTGTGTGAGTGTGTGTGTGTGTAAGCCTGTGTCTGTGTGTTGATGATGAAGGGTTTGTGCGAGAAAAAATCCATTTGGCCGAATGTTTTCAAAAGTCATTTTCAATGGTTTGTTTGATGACAAGCGAATGCATTTTGTATCGCTCTCCCACATCTCACAAACGCACAGCATATGCGGCGCCGCACCGATGAGACATTTCGGTGTGAGTTTCATTACCATGATGAAAGCGAGAGTTTCCTATTGTTCAGAGGGAGCTCAGGTGTAGCACATTAAAGCTCATGAGAAGAGAGTACGTCACCGCTGATTGGTTTAAAAGTTTACGGGGGTGGTGCCTTTAGGTACCCAAAGTCACCATAAGGTCATTCCAAAAAACCACGAAAATGAAAAGACGACAAAGAACATTGGGTCTCACCATTCACCAGCAATCGAGAAAACCCACCACAGTCTTTGGTCGACTCTTAAAACCATCACAGTTGCTGACTATAAAATGCATGGATTTTTTATGATGAATTTACCAAACAGTGAGTGGAAACCATCTCTGTTGTCAATGCAAAATATCCCCCTGAACTGATTTTATCTCCCAGTAATTGACACAAAGCCTGCGTTAATATTCCTAAACCATATTCTACCTCACTATAACACACCAGCTCAGTGGCAGAACGGCTCACGTACAGCACGTGTGGGGACATTATCCAATCAAAAACGCCCGTCAGCTGTTCCGTGAGCTGATGCAGCGCATTTTTTATAAACGCTGCACATCAGCGTGGATCCTGGGAACACCTGGCAACTGGTCTCATTACTAATTCATTCTGCTTACGCCCTGGTGCCGTACGGGGCGACTTATAGCGCATTAGATTATACCGCGCTCAGTGTAAACAGCGACTGAAGTACAATGCAGAGAAACATGCAATTACTTAAGAGCCAAGCCAGCCATTTTGCTCAATTAAGAGGGTAGGGCTTAAGTGTGCAGTTTGCGTGCGGAACACAGCGAGTCCGCGTGGGAACACATTCATCAGCAAGACCTTGACTCAGCCGAACCTGCAGAGAATATTCCCATTTCGCCAGCACAATAAATATGACAAAGTGTTCATTAAACGGGTCCGATAATGCAGCGTAAGTACTGACGGAAAACAAGCCATGACACCTGTGGAAGCTCATTACTCGACAGGGCGAAGGCGAAACGCCTCGGGCAATTACCCTCATGTAAAATGAGGTGGAGGGCGTCACGTGACGCCTGGGCAAAAACGAGGCGTCTTCAAGCAATAAGTTGGACCGAGGCGCAAAATGAGGCTTAATGTCGTCTGCCCGTCATGATAATACCTCGCCTCGTAAATCCGTGTCCCAGAGAATGTGGCCAATCAGCGATCAGGAGCTTCTACAATAATAAAAGTGGCCTGAACTCGGAGTGGCGGATTTCCCTGTGGGCAGAAAACCTGGATAATGAAGAAAGTCTTACGGACGTAGGCAGATTGGATTGCCAGTTAATGTTCTAAGATAGAGCCCAAATATACGAGCAGCATTGTTATAAGTGGGTTGTAATAGGCAGAAAACCCTAAAGGGAAGGCCTCATTTTCTTTATTACGCAATGGTTGAGTAAGCATCCGAGCCCAAGTCTGGCTGACCCGAGTGAGTGAGTGCAGGAAATGAATGCATCATCTCAGTGAATCACAAATCAATTTTTATATCCCTGCCTGGAGATAACAGGATGATGTTGCAGGCATCTCTCTGTGCGGCACTTACGTGGAGGTGGTCTTGCATATGTAGAAGTCGCCCTGATTCCGGTCAATTCTTTGCACCACTGCAAAATACTTAAATACTTTTCTCTTATTCTTCCTGGCGCACTCCAACCCGCCGTGACAGGACAGGGCCGAGTCCTCGTGGCAGACATGATGGCTCTGCAGTCTCCATATGCCGGCTGTCGTGAGCTTGGATGCGCGACTGCGCTGTCCGATAGCATATGCTAACGGGCGAAGACAGGTGACCTCTGAGCATGTGCTAACCGGTGAGGCCTGTCGACCTGAGGTGACCCCCTCCGAGCCCCCTGGAGACAGCAGGACGCAGTCAGGAGGGAGACTAATGGCTCAGGAAACCACAAGCGATTTTCACTCTGATCTCAAACTTCTGGATAATGCAGTCGCTAAAATCCAGGAAGGTCAGCAGATTCATTCTTGCTTTTACTCCAATCTAAGCTAATGGTGTGAAATGAAAAGTAGCAGATGTGGTGACTACAGAGAAAATTATTACACTCGCTCTTTTTTTTAAAACAGTTCATGAATACAAGCGCATTGTGAGAAATTTATTGAATTCAAACTCAGTTCAACAAAAAAGTTTATTACCTTTAAATGGACAATGCAGAGGCTAAAACAGGTGTGAATACCGAGCGCTCTTCAATGCAACAATTACTGAGTCATGTTTAATCGGACTCATTGGCGCTTTTCAATTGAAAGTGCACTTTTTCCCCTCTTAAGGTCTTATTCCATAATCCTGCCAGTTAATTATTGCTGGCACTTTGTGCAGTGGGTGATGACCCGCGATAAGCAGCAGACACGCTCTCCTCGAAATAACCGTCGTCCCCACCATGGGGTCCCAGCGCTGCTCGACTGTTTTACCCTGAAAGCCGAAAATTAAACGCTGCGGTGGAAAGTGGACACTCGCAAAACAAATCGAGCATAAAAATAAGGGTTCAAAAATAAAAGTAGGAAGGAGCTGGAGCTCGGACAATCATCTAATGTCACTGAATCCAGGCAGCCGGGAATCGGGCCCTGGGGGGCCAACAGTGCTGCTGGTTTACATTTTCCTCACTAGGGCCCGAGAGAGACTTTCTTTTTTTAGCAAGCGTTCGCTTAGACAACTGACTGCGTCATGAACACAGTAGTTCCCACACTTGCCTTTTTACTCTGCATGTTCCAGCAGAGCCGGGTCTCATCCTGACTGGAACCCTAACCCCTAACCTCTAACCCCAAACCCTTCCCATGACCCTTAACCTTAAATGTTGAATAAGGAAGCCAATGGCCTCCTTTTCCCTAGTGTGTCCACACTTGGTCAGGTAGCATCACTGCATGAGGAGTCAGGATGAGAATGTATTGATTCCACTAGAAGAAACATCAGAGAATTGATAGGCCAAACCATATAGAAACCTGGTCCCCGAATCACAGTCCCTCAGGCCCGAAAACCCACCCACCCTTTTCCTGGGAGTCAGGTGTGTGGACAGTCTAGCCAATCAGAGACAATAATGCCCTCACACTGTCTCTACTGCTCATGTGTGTCCAGCTTCTTGCATCTGCTTACTGTTAAATTCTGAGGAGGGACACACCCAATGCTTCAAACGGACACAACATACGCGAGGCAGCCATCACACGCATGTCAAGGCGTAGTTAAAGGCAAGTACATCCCCAGCCAACTCAGGACTGATTTACAACTGCGAAACCAGGTGAGCAGAACCGTGAGCAAACAGTGGCATCAGTTGGTCATTCAGGGATCAGGCTGGGAAGGAAACCGTTGGTGCTGCTGCTCTCTGGGGCCAGATCTCCGCATCTCGCGTGCAGAGCTTCACGAGATGAAAGATGGGTCTGTTGCAGAATAAAACTTTGAGACAGACTCTCTGAGTCTTTAATCTTCTTTAACTTCAGCAGCCGAAACGCCCTCAGTGACCCCCCGTGATTAAATGTGGTGGAACAGGCAAACGTCCAGCTCGACAGAATGACCAATCAGAGTGCCAAAAGCTAATAGGCTTCACGCTTTATCATAAAAGGATACACAGTATCCAGACGGAGCGCGCCAAATATCAGAACAGACGGGGGGAGTGCGCAGCAGGCTCTTAATAAAAAAGTACATTAGGGCTTTAAAAATGGACAGCCAAAAAAAGCCCAGCAGAGGGCTGATCCAAAATTTTAAGTGACGATGTGGCAGGAGTCCTGTCACTGACTGGGCCCTGCTCCAACTCAATTTTGGAAAGTTTCCTCGTGGACAGGAAAAGTCAATGCATAATGTAGCTTTATCTTCTTAATATTTCTTTCTTTTCCCAAACAGATACTGTAAAAGCTTTCATAGCAATCTGATGTAATCATCACTTTCGGAAGCTCTTGATCAAATGACCTAAAGCAGCCAGGGGCAAAAATTGACCACTGTGATCCCGAGGTCTCACTTCATCCGCATCCTGACTAAAACTCAATACAGGCCAATCATGATGTCATTATAATAATTGATCAGTCTGGCACAAAGTCAATGAGTTCAATTAGTTCAAATACAGTGTATAACGATTACAGCAATCACAAAACACTGTAAATTCACTTATGATACCGCATACGAGCATGGTGGTACAATGCCCAGTGTAATGGGAGAATTTGGGCTTAGGTTTCCTGCTATATCGTAACAGTGGTACATCTGATTCATGATTGAAGTGACCAGAACAGGTTCATTAGCTGAATCTGACCCTGTTCCTCAGGGCTAGAATAGGAGTCTACAAACTCTCTCCCCTCTCTCACTCATGATTGGACTGTCCTGCAGTAACCCAATGATTAATCCAGATGATTAAGTCACCGATCTGCACCGGTTATTAAACACATGGGATTTTGGAAGTCCCTGATCAGCACAAAAGTGCTGGAGGTCAGTAAGTTCCAGTTTGAAGTTAAGAGAAGTCCAAAAAAAACTTTATCTCATTTATCACATGGGAAAATCAGCCAAATGTAAAGGTTGTGCGTCCATTTCCCTGAGGACCACGTGGATTTTTGTTTTTGTTTGAAACCCCTGTGTCTAAGAGTCTTTGCCGCTTCCTTTAAAACAGCTGCTAATTAAGGCCCTGTGAACAAACCCTCGGGATTGATTAAGTCAAGTCAATTTCATTCCAACTGCACATTTTTCAGAAGACGCCTGTTCAAAGTAATAGAATGACAAAAAGGGTAAAACTGGCCTGATTCGCCCCCAAAACAAGTGAAAACTTCAGCAAATCAGTAATTCCAACACACTACTGATACCAAGCAAGCCCCTAGGCCAGCAGACACTGTTGGTTTGTAAGTCTAGAAGCCGTGTCGTGGACTGCAGGTCCATTAAAATGAAGTCTTGGGTAAGCCCTCAAGCAGAATAAGCAGGTAAGGAGGATAGATATGTGAAATTTCAAAATTGCTCTGGATAAAGCAGACCTGTGAGGCGAGCAATGACGTGCATGTCAATAACATCATGAAGAATTAATCAACTGCTACAGAGTCGCTGAAAGGAGTGAAGCTTTATTCAATAAAAGACGGTTAAACAAAACAAGGTAAAAATGGAGAGTGTTTTCAAAGTTTCACTCCAGCTCACAATTTTTGCATCAGTATAACCGCTAACCCTTTCATGCAGATAGTATTATGAGTTTTTTTGGTAAAAAGCAGTGGCCAGAGTCACAACATGCTGGTTCTGAATTCTCTATCGGCTTATCCATCCCAGATGCAACCAACCAATCACCAACTGAGACTGAAGGCATCACCTCCACTGAAAAGGTAGTGATGAAAACCTGATGAGACCCGAGTGACCCGAATACACGGCAAAATATCCTTATGCCAATTATCTGACATAATAAGGTCTTGAAACATGAAAATGCCACTCTACCTCGGAAATGCACAGGACAGAATAGGTACTTTGATCTTTAGAGTGGTACGCAGGGGATGTCTGGTTTGCTGGCAAAAAGCAAAGAATCTAAAATCAGGCTTGGTACTCTTCAACAAGTACTCTCTGCAGTCTTATAGAACAACACAACAAGGAATGCATTTTCACAGGGACTTATTCATTCGCTCTCGCCTTAAAGAGAGTTACAGGGTGAAACTGGTGTTTTGATGCAGTTGGAAACTGAGCGTATAACCATTGACAAAGGCGTCTGATTTCAGACACGCGCCACCATTACAATACAGTAACTCAACCAAAACCATCACATCGAATATCTTTTCAGTTTGGCTGGCATTCTGGCTTAATCAGTTTACACAAAGCTCTATTGAAAAAGAGAGATAGTTACAGATCTCAGCTCACTGAAAGGCAGTAGAGAATTGGTTTTTAAGAGAAAATTAATTATTCATAATAAACTCAAAAGTGTGTGTAAGCGGAGTCAAAATGTAATGTTTAAATATTAATATCAGTAGGGAGCTGGAGGATAAATATATGTGAGACCACTCTCAGCATTCTGCCTCAAGCTGTAAGAAGAGAAAGGACTCAGCGGCAGTGGGCCAAAGACATGACGCTCCATTTGAATATTCGTCTTTTGGCCTCCAAACTGCTGTAAAAATGAGCAAATTCGAAAATATAACTGACAGTACTGAGACTTTGCCGCATCACTTCGATCTCTACTCTGTGGCATCATGTAGGCGATGCGCCAGATGAATACTGTCTTTGCACTTGGTAGCGGAACTGAACAGGATTGTGGGATGGCTCCTTCTTGCTTTGAGGTGGTTGGGTGGTTTACTTCGTGGAGCAATGCACTTGGGTATACAGCAGCAGCAGCTCTCTGTAGTGCCCTGTTTGTGAAGTCAGAAACCCCCTCAACCCTGTATTATATACAGGAGTCAGGATACCATCTATGCTGCGATGGGTAAACCATCTGATCATAAACAAGGTCACGTGACAACCAGAAGTCATGTGATTAAAGCCACGGGTTTTGAGACTGGTTTTCTGGTATTTCGGGTTATTGCACGTTCTCTTTGCGGCCGCTAAACCAGCTGATAGGGTATAAAGGGTTAAGACAGAATAAGCTTTCCTGGATAACTTCACTCTTGAGCCTTTCACTACCAGGCCAGTTTGTGAATTACCAAAGACAGCGGCCGCCTAGTGGCCAAGCGCCTCATCACAATTCATGTGTGGCCAGAGCGTAGCAAAGGAACGCGTAGGAAAAAAAAGGATAAACTGCCTCCAATTTGTAAGGCCATCGATATCCCTCCCACTCCATTTCTGATAATGTTCAGGGCTGTAAAATGTCTGCCATGAATCACCTGTGCGATGCCGCCCCATTAGTGACAAACACCTGCCCACCACTCACTGTACGGGATCTCAATCGATTTCCCCAACACAATTAATCCACCAGATAACTCCCTCCGTTACGGACGCATGTGCTGGTACAGCGCTCAATTATGACTCATCTGCAGTGCGGCTCACTGACGCTCAGGACTAATGCCATCCCATGTGTGCGACATGTCGACACGTAAAGGCAAAGAGGAGATATTTGAGCAGTTAATATCTTGATTGCTCAGAGTAAAACTGAACATCACAAACACACACAGTCTCAAGGATATACATGCATCCACTAAGACAATTAATTAGACGTCACAAGTAATATTCTCAGTGTGGCCTCTCTGCCCTTAATGAAGCATCTCTGGTAATTGGATTCTCAGCATGCTGTAGATTCATTAATCCAACCCCTCTCTCTTGTCTGAAAAATTTTAATAGATAGATAAATAAATTGTAAAAAATGGTCACACATGCTCTCTGCGCCTCCTTCGCTAATCTGAATTCAGTCTGCGGCGCTCGTTTGATTTTTAAAGCCGGCTGTTTTGACAGGAGCGACTTTTCGCTTCACGGCGAAACCGTTCGCTCTTTGGTGAGAATGCAGACAGTGAAAGATCCCTTGTTCGTCTTCGCTACGTTTCCTTGACGACGGCACTCCCATTTCCGAATGACAGGCGGAATAATTAGCAGCAACAGAATCAGAAATTTGTGCCAGGCATCGGCTGGTATCAGCTATACAGAGCATTTAACATGTCCTCTGTTTGCACAAATGTGCTATCATTATGCAATATTGTCTTGTAATGATGTACGAGTGAGTTGAGGCAGATTCAGATTGTCCCTGTAATGGAGATATGCACACAGTAGATTTGATGTCATTACCCAGTGTAATTAGTTTAAAGAAAGGGCCTTATAGCCGGCAGGCTATGGGTTCCAGACAGGGGGCTGTTACCATCCACGGGGCTCAGATTCAGCAATGGGAGAGGGACGCTCACTGCTGTATGTGCACTGCTGAGTTTAATTAGCAGATCTGGATATGTGGTCACATATGGTCATAATATGAGACATGGTAACTTCGTATGTGTGGTAGAGTGGCAGGTGTTACAGAGGAAACACCAGCAATACGGCAATGACAAGCTGTTATTGTAAGAGGGGAGGGTGAGCCTTAAATGAGACTGTGCGAGACACAACTGAGACTCCAGTGAAACTAAGCAGAGACTCAATGAGATTTACCTGAGACTGAGTCAGACAGAGCAAGCCTTCACAAAGAAAGTGTGAAATGTGACTGAGACTGATCTAGAGTTAACACAGACTGAGTCAGAATGAGCTGAGACTGAGAGAGACTAAACTGAGACTGACTGTCCTCAGGACGCACGTGAAACACAACACAACTGGAGCAGAGACTGAGCCACAGGCACTGGCCAAGAATCGACACATAAAATACAATTGGAACATCTAAAACCACCCAACTACATCACATACATTCATGGGAAAAAAGCTGAAGTGGATCATAATATATTCAATAGAACAGACAGCTGGGTGTCTCGCTAGCAAAGTAAATAGAGAAAAGCAAGCCGATTTTGTACATGAAATGCTGACATGCATTAACGACAACCTCAAAAGTAAAAAAAACAAAAGATTGGAAAGCATTATTATGTCCTGAACGATATGTAAATAATAAATTGATTCATATGTAAAGGGTGATCAGGGCTGTCACTCATTATATATTCCTGCAGGCATTTGTAGCTTTGCTCTGAAGTCACTTTATGCATATTTGCGTAAGCCCTTCATTGCTTGTGTTAATGTTCTTAGACGCAAACGTAGAATTCTAAGTCAAGTGAATTCCCCATTGGAGTTAAATTCAAGATATTGAGATAATTGGCCGTACTTTGCAGGAATTACGCTTGAAATTTTAAGCTTTTAACATCATTTATGTTCATTTAGATCCATTTTAAAAGCATGAGAGAACTTCCAAAAAAGCTTAGTACATTTTGTCAAGATGTTTTTTTTTTCAAAACAGACCATTTTGCAAGAATATTAGTCATTAATCAGAGAACGTTAAGAGTAAAATTCAACAGCTAATGGCGTGAATTGAGTGCATCTTAAATACACTCCCTGAGCGTTTCATTAGACATACCAATCTAATATCGTTAGGGCTTCCTTTTGCAGTCGAAACAGTCTCTATTCTGTTCAATTATGAACAGTCTCGGTTCTTTTTGGCATTATTTCCTCATGATGTTGGGTATATTACTTTGAGAGATATTGGTCCACACTGAGGGGATATAATCACACAATTTTTGTCATGTAGCAAATCTCCTTTACTACCACATCTCATAGGTGCACAGCTGAATTCAGAACTGGCTGATTGGGGAGGCCAGCAAAGTACACTGGACTCACTGGATGGGTATGATCTGCAGTTCCAGATGCGGAAGAACTGTCTTCTGGCTGTTCGTCTTGAGCTCTTCTCTTCTCGGATGTGTTTTTGCCCCTTTCACTCAGCAGACGCTGGCAGAACAGAGGGCAGTTTACCAGGGCAAGATGGCTATGGAAGGCCATCAGGGCCAAAAACTTCTTCGCTTTTATCCTCTTCTATCTGTACTAAGAAGAATAGTTTGCCGTCCGCCATCTCGTACCTCTTCTGCTCATTCTGTTTGTATAACAGACATTATTTCTCCTACGTGAAGAACTCAAATTGCACCAGCTAACTGTCATGTTCATGAATCCAGTTTGAGGAGAATTTTGCTTTGTGACATCATCATGCTAAAAGTAGCCAATAGTAGTTGGGTAAATTATAAGCATACGGGGATGCACATGGTCAGAATCGAAGCTCATATTGGCTCTGATCACCAAGGCAAATAAGCATGAAAAAAAACAAACAAGCACCCGAGCAGCCGTACTGTCTACGCACATCCGATTCCTTCATTTACTTCCATCGCACACGCAACGATACGCGCTGTTACCGCTAATTACTCCTACTGGGCAAGAGGAGAATGAGATTCCACTCGTGAAGGGCTTGTACTCAATCCGGTTTGAAGAACTTAGGGGAGAAAATTAGCGGCGCTCTGCTCCAGTGCGCACCTGGCTCTTTTCTTAACGTCAGCCAGAGTGGAGGCTGATTGTCATGTGCTTTGTGTGCGCTCATATTCACACACAGCTGTCTGATTTAAGCCCTGGAGAACAAACACTGCCATCTTGTTCTCGGTGTGTATGAACACCTGTCATTCCTTAAGGCCAATGACTGACTAAATAAGGACACAAACCATGTTACAAACTGGCTGCTTATCAAATGTAAAGTTCAAAAGCTCACGGAGACATTATGACTTTTGTAACAGGGCTCTCCGACCCCGTACCTGGAGAGCTACTATCATGAAGGATTCTGCTCCGGCCAAAGCAAGGCACACCTCATTTCCCAGTTAGAGACCTTAGTGAGCAGCTACTTGGCTAAATCAGGTGTGCTGAATGAGGCCTTGAGCAAAAGCTGACAGTATTCTAGCTCTCCAGGAACATGGTTGGCAACCTCTCCTCAGAACAGGAGATAAAAAACCCAGGGGATGTGTTTGATTGGCCACTCCAAGCCTCAGATTTCTTTACACTGGCAAGAATAGCCTTCAGCTTGGAGAAAACAACATTTTCAGTCCGAATAGCACAAGCAATTATTTAATTTCTCTGTTGGTCAGTGTAATGTTGATGCAACTGTAAATGTTAAACAGAAATAAAAAAAAAGAACTTGCCCTTTATATCAGAATTTAAGAGCACCAAACTCATTCAGAATAAGCACAAATGGATCGAAAACAAGTGATAAAAACAGAACATTCCCAGGCTTGTCATTTTTTTCACTCAGCGCAATAATCATGTTTATTTATCTGGGGCCTCTAATCCATTTAAAAGAGCCGGATGAAATAAAAGGGATAAATGGGGCAGCACAAGCGATCATGATTGAAAGACATAAAAATAAATTTTAAGAGAACCGCAGGGGCAATAAAAAAACACGGGCGAGATGGAGGAGCTGAGAAATTCACTCGCAGCGTTCGTTTCGATCGAAGGATCTGTGATTCCCCTTCAAATCAAGGCCGCACTAGACCATGGACAGCACACTCTCATCCCGACTCATCATGTAATGATGCTACCTGACCAAGCGTCCATACACAACAAAAACAGAGACTTGACTTCCGTATTTCAGATTTAGGGTTTTGGTCTGGGATGAGGTTAGGGGCAGGTTTTGTTTTAATATTGACGTTTGGTTAGCTAACGTCACCATAAGATGATTTGGGATGATCATGGGCTCCATTGTACCCACAGGTTCATGTGAAGTAATGCTCAACAGAGTCAGTGTGAAATTTACTTTGCGCTAATTTCCAGGTCTGTTGACACATCTTAGCAGGGAGTATCTTCTGCATGGGTTGATCCCCTTTTGAAATGTGTCAATGCTGCGAGATTTGCATTTCTTTCTAACGCAGTCTCTATCTCCTCTAAAGAAAAAACACGGAAGGGGACCATGCGACAGGGCTTTTTGTCACTATGTTTTTACAGTTTGAGGAGACTGAGGACCCTCTCCGGGGAAAAACAGGCGTAGGATCGGCTCACGGCTGATGAGGCATTCTGACTGGAGATGAGACTCATGGGCCGGATGGCGTATGGCAATGTGCCTTTCCCTCCGGGAGAGGAGACGTCAGCCGCTGCGCTCAAAGTTCACAGTTGGACGCCTGTTACCGGGGAAGCCCGTCAGTTGGACAATATCGTCAGGATCAGGGAGAATGCCCAGAAACCGTCAGAACACAGCAGGGTGATTAGAGAATATGAGGGCGCTCCCAGGTAAAAGTAAGGATACGCCAGGAACTGTACGGCAAGGTTAACGAACCCTAATAGATGCTGAGCATCTCGGACTGGAATAGCCACTCCAGACGACTGTATTGGCACGCAATCACATTCACACACTTAACAATCTCGTGCCTTCAAAGGCCTTAGAATCACAAATCTTACTGAACATTCAGCAGCAGGTATTACTGAAAAAAGCCAATAAAAGAGAGTCAGAGTTGTAGAGGTTTCAGCAGAAAACATTCCAAAAGACCTCATTTTTAAAGGGATTACATGTTTTTTTTTTTTTTTTTTTTTACTTTTTGTACCATCCACGCTATGAGCAGTGTTGGGTCTACAGGACGCGATGTGCTTCTGCAGTGTCGGACGGGGAAAACATATCCCCAAGAGTTAAGTGTAAATTTTCCTGAAAAACGATTAACGACATACACAGCGGTGCTCAGTGATGTATGTCGGGCAAATTATTGAATTCAATCAAAAGTGAGTGCTTTGAGTGGCAGCACTCTGTAGCTGGGGAGTTTAAGCACTGCTTTCTCAAGTGCTGCAAACCAGGCCCCATGGGAAAGGAACAGCAGTTTGGCTCTCAAGAACAATGCGCTGTACCGCCACTAACAGAACGAACCCTGGCTGCACGGACAAGACCCTGAATTTAAAGGATGAAATCATGCAAAACAAAAAAAGAGAGATATGACTTGCAACCGAGGTGCTTCAGCTCTCTAGCACTCTTTCAATTTCAAGCAGCAAAAGCACTTGTTTCGGGGTGGTTGCTTTGGGGTAATTTTTTATATTTTTATTTTTTTTGGCTGAGAGCACTGCATTGAATAAATCCGGTTTATGATCTTGCCGGCTTGGACTGGCCAGGGGAATAAATATGTTTTAATAGTGTCACTACGCACTAGATTTACTTCCTCGCTGTCCAAAGATGTTATAAAACAGAGTAGCGCCGCGTTTCCCGGAAGCATTTCGATTGCTGGCACATCATTAGTACAGCAGTGCATGTATCAGCGTACCTGCTGATCCCCGGCCCGGGCCCATTTAGAACCAGCCTGAACAGGGTACTCACTGAAAAGAGAGATGTGCGACAGGAGAGAGAGAAAGAGAAAAAAGATGGGGGGGAGAGGGAGAGATGTGGTGCATATCCTCAAGCCCTCACAAAAATATTTGACAATTTCCGCTCGTGTGTTTAAAGGCCATTGACTTTTGTTCATTTGTTCCGTCTGAAGGGCCGACACTGTTCATTTTTTTCGTTAGTCAGTCGCAAGGCTTACTTGCTTCCCTCTATTATTAGAAATTACAATATTTATGAGAAATCTCCCAGATAGAAAGCCTATTTTATTCCATGCCTCCCTCTCTCCCCCCTTTGCACCAGGTTTATTTTATTGGAACCACACCAGAAAAATCATTCAAGCATTTGTCAGCGTAATTGTACAGCACAATGTCATGAATAAATATGAGACTATGGTCTCAACCTGCTGACAGTCCTGGAATAAATACATTCATAAAACCCAGGATTAAAGAAAGCCTCCTTCCACCCAGCTCCTCACAATAAATCACATTTTAATTGATTGAAAATAAAAAATGCTCGCTGTGCCGACCCTTTCAAGGGACGACGAGCTGCATGATGTCCAACAGAACAGGAAGAAAGGAAAATGCAGCCATTACAAAAAAAGTCGACCATCACTGCTGATGGTTATCCATACTCAGTAAATATGACTGTGAATAGAGAACTTATCTATGTGCTTTCAGAAGCATTTAGCTGTCCAGCGATTTCTATTCACGCCATGCAAGGCGGAACAAAAGTGACAATAGCCGCCTGAAATTCTAATTATCATAGCTAGCTGAAAAAGAATGTTGAAAATAATATAGCATTCTTATGCAGATTAGCTGAAACAACCTGAAATGGCACTATTCTTAGGACCGTTACGAGGTGAAGCTATTGGAGACAATCATTCACACTTAAACACTCAGTTTTAGCCAAGTGCACTAATGCAATGCCATACCATAACAGATGTCGGCTTTTGAGTCGTGCACTGATTACAGGGTTGATGGTCCCGCTCCTCTTTAGCCCAGAAGATGCTGCATCCATGATTTCCAAAATGGAGTTCACATTTTGATTGGTCAGACCACAAGATAGTTCTCCATTTTACTTCAGTCCATCTTAAATGAACTTGGGCCCAGAGAAAGTGGCAGTGTTTTGAGACCTTGTTTAAATATGGTTTTATTCTTACATGGCGGAGTTTTAACTTGCATTTGGGGATACAGTAACACACTTTGTTTACTGACAGCGGTTTCAGAGGTATCCTCGAGTCCATGCAGTTATTTCCACCACAGAATCCTGTCCTGTTTTAATTGGAGTGCCACCTGAGAGCCTGCAGGTCGCAACCGTTCAGTACTGGTTTTTGGCCATAGCGCTTGGGTTCAGAGATTTCAGCAGATTCTCTAAATAATTAATGACATTGTGGACTGCAGATGATGAAATCCCCAAATTTTTTGCAATTTTGTTTTGAGAGACATTATTCTTAAATTGTAAAACTATTCGCCCGTGCAGTCTTTCACCGAGTTGTGAAGCCCTCGCAGTCTTTACTTCTGAAAGACTTGGCCCCTCTGGGATCTCTTTTTACACCCAATTAAGTTACTTACCTCCTGCCAATTTACGTAATTAGCAGTGAGTTGCTCCATTCAATGTATCTACAACGTATTTTAGCATCATACTACTTTTCCAGTCTTTTGTTGCCCGTATCCCAACATTTTTTGAAATGCATTGCTGAAAAATACGGGCTTAAATCCGGTAGAAGCAGAATTACACCTCAAAATATAATGCTAACGCTCAATGCTTCATCTTAATAATTAAGACAATGTAATCACAACAACTTGTACTATGTCTTATAATTGTTCTAATATTTTGAGTGGAGGCCTTTGGTATCATACTGAGTCAGTACCAGGATTATGGAAAAAAATCACAAGGTCAAGAATCAATAAGATAGCACATTCACCACATAATGCAACCGTTTTGGAAAGGGCTTGACATTTGGCCATTCAGCTCCATTGTAACAGAGGCACAGCTGCATGAGTGACTGATGGCTCAGGCGGAGCGCATGTATCTAGACCACACAAAGCCATTCTCACCCGAAAGTAAGCGCCAGCTTCACACCCAGACTCACAAGAGACTGATGGGTAAACTGTGGACTGTGCAACCCGCCCTAGATATGGGGCATCTACTAATGAGAGCAAGAGGCGATATGCTGCTATATTTGTGCCGACTGAGCTTTCTGCTCTTTTCTTACACGATGACAAAGCCTTCCTGTCTCTCCACAGCAGAAGCCTCTGCTGAGCTTTCTGGGGCTTCAGATGCAAAACCATAATGCATCGCATCTGTAAAATGCGTCATCGCATCTCTGCTAAATAACCGCATCAGCAGGTCGATAGGTGGCCCCAATAAACCAGTTTGGAGCTAAGCGAAAAAAAAAAATGACTCGCACACTGCTCTCCCTCAAACCGCGCAGACGCTCCCCAGTTTACCAGCAAATGGGCGAAGGCGAATTCGGCGGAGGGAGAAAAATCGGGGATAAACTGATTTACTCCCTGTTCACATACTCCATGGGCCGGCTCACGGAGATATAAATACAACAGCTGCACCACCTTCATCTTTGTGTCTGCCCATGAATAAATCACTTTCGCTTGCAGATATTTCATGTTTTTTGTGCAGGAAAACATAATTTAACTTCAGCAACTGATGCCAGGGCGTCTCCGGGGAAACTTTCAGTGGAGATTATACGACTAATAAAAGTTTCCCTCAAGGCAATATGCGGCTAAACCGATAAGAGAGACCGTATCAATCAATCATGATACAGAGCCCAGAAAGGCGTGAGTAATCGGCCATGACGTGCCTGACGTCCCACAAGAGTCAGCAGAGCCCTGTTTCTCTCAACACTTCTGCCTCACTTCCTGAGAGAAGTGACCTCTGTGAGCTGTAAGAGGGTACATTCAATCTCAGCACGGAGGCACCCGGACCTTAACTCTAGGAGATGTAAGCCTCTAAAATCTGGACTTAAACTAGTTCATAAAATCAACCTAATGCTAGTCGTAAGCCTCAGCCCCGCTCCAGTCCAGCAGCGCTCTCTCTCTCTCTCTCTCTCTCTCTCTCTCTCTCTCACACGTACACCTATGTACAGCAATCCAGTATTTTCAAGGACACTGTACTGGCTTCGTTCATTCAATGCAGCCATTCCTGAACCCTAACTCTAACCCTAACTTAAACTTACACTAACTTTAAACTAACCCTGACTTCCCTCGTGCACACACACACACACGCGTGCACACACACACACACACACACACACAAGCGCGCGCGCACGCGCCGGGGTGTTTTGTGGCCGGCTGTACTTTAGAGGCTCAGATCTTTGACTGGCACTCACAATATGTTTGTTCCAGACCCTCTAAGGTCCCAATAGTATGGGTAAAGAAAATATATGATGTCAGTGTGGCGGGAGCAGTAGTGACGCCCAAACGGCCATGGCACTGACTGTGTAACGCTGCTCTGTTCGGGATAAAGCCCCTGTCTGTCGTACATCTCTCATCTCTCACTGAAAGCCCGTTTGGGACACAGATGCACTTCAGTGCTAAATCAACATCCATGCCAGACAGGGACTGAGAGCGTTTCATGGGCGATGACTCAGGCCTCTCAGCCCTCTGTACAGTGATTGATTGATCCGGTCTCCTCCATCAGTTCGGCTGCACCGCGCTGCAGAGCCTGAAGGCTGCTGAAAACCCACTCCTGCTGCAGATTTCCTGCATCCAACTCCAGGGTGCCATTTATTTTTTGTTTTCGGTTGTTTCTTTTGGCTTGAGTTCTCCACTTCTGCATGCCGCAGTTAGCTTCCCTGAATGAGAGAGAGGTTCTCCTCGCTGACGCTCTACTGTTCAATATTTAAATAAGGCCTCCATCCTCCATCGCTGCAGGACGCTGTTGTGCTCACTCACTGACTGTCGCACTCGTAACGCCTCTGCCTCGTGTCATATTGCACTTCAATCCAAATTTGCAATTAATTTCATCATCCTGTTCACAGATAGATATCAGGCTCATCTCCACTTCAGAGCGTTAGCAGATGGTCACAGCCCTGACTCTCCATTAGGTCAGCGGCCATTTTTTAATCCTCACTGACTAACCGTTTTGACTGGCCACAGCTTGTCGGGTTCCTTGCCAAACTCTGAGCCCAACTCTATCCAAACATTCCCTCACTCAGTCAGCTCCAAAACGACAGGCAGACCAGAAACCGATCAGGGCGAGCTGAAAATGCGCAGCGCGCCCCAGTAAACATTATCCACGCTACTCGCTTATTCCTTACAGTAAATAACAGGTGTGTTTTTCTTCTATTGTGGAGGGAAATAAATTTTGTTAACCAAAAAAAAGCTCTCCTCAATCATAAGATCATTTTAAAGTATAAAAGCCGTACAGTGAAATTATTCATCATTCACGCAAACTCATGAGATTTGCCGAGCGTTTTCACAGCGGAGCGCTTTAATCATTCGAATGAAAAGCAAATGAAAAGAATCGCAGATACAGAGGGAAAATTAAATCACTTTACAAAATAACTCAAAGAGCTGACTTCCAAACCCCCCACATATTCTCAGCAATTTGTTTAGCGAGAGCGAGAGCGATGGAAGCAAACTGGATTGTGGGCAGATTTACAGTGGATCTGTGGAGTATAAAAGGTAAATGTGCAAAATCCTATTAAGCGTTTCGCGAGACTGGAACCTACGGATGCAGCCCTCGGGGGGTTTCGGATAAACACTTTTTATCGAACAACCTGGAGTCAGGACTATCGCTGATCCGCTGCGCTGCTTGATTGCGAGAGGCCTGTAGCCCCGCTGGCGGCGGACGAAGTCGTCAATGGGCTTACCGCGAATGCGCTCCTGCGGAGTTTAGTCCCTCTAAACGGCTGAGATATGCACTTTAAAATGCCACCGAGCTGTTTACTGCGGCCTCGTCGCGCTGACTTTAAACATTTATGCAGGCGATAACATCCGCGTGCAACAGAGACTCAGAAGAGAGATTGCTTCTTTTTCTGTTTTCGGCGACAGGCGATACACCATATGCCAGGTCGGCAATGCAAAAATGACAGGATCCTCAAATCTGGGCCCAAATCACAATCCAGCCCAGGTGAACAAGTGTTGCTGCTGATTGGCTGACACCCAGGTAAAGGGACGGTAAGGTACCTGCAGTTCTTCACCTTTGAGGACTTTGGTTTAGAGAGCAGGGGATAAGAGCAACGCATAAGATATCAGAATGGATTTCACCTTCATCCTTTTCATGGTGACGTGTAAACAGGCACTGAAATCGGTGCTCAGCAGTGCATCAAATAGCATTTATTCAGGTCCCTTCCATCCAGTGAGTGCGTGTCACATGCGGCAGTCAGATCCAGGCCTTAAACTCCACAGTCTTAAATGCACACAAAACCGTCTCCCATTAAAATTCAGGGGAGGTTACCATTGATACCCAAGGAGGCTGAGACTTTAGAATTCAGTTCTTTCCCAGCTTGAGGGGATGAGACAGGAACTGTTATAACAAAATGGATTATGTGTGGCGTTTGGCATTATTTTCAGAATACCGCTGTAGTTTTCACTGTAATTGCGAGCGCCAGGTTTCCAACAATGCGGCAGAAGCCCTTATCGGCGCGGCGCGTACATTCGCACACTTTCCACATCCCGGGATACAGTGCGGGATTATTGTAATTCTTTGATGCTTTTCATTCTTCTCATAATGTAAGATGGCCGTTTAACGGCTGTCGAGACTCACTCCCGCAGGAATCAATTACTCAAAGCCGCGCGGTGAGATTGCGAAACGAAACGCCACTGACGACCTTGCCGCACCCTACAGCGGCCACGTACCGCTGGAGGCAAGTCTGCACTTTCAAAAACTTTAAGAAAAGATGAACTTTTATAAACTTCCCTTGCTGTTCTGTACATTCAGGGTCCTCTCATAGTTCTGTGGTTTCAGTGCGGGTTAGCGGCCGTGTTCATCCTATGATCATCCTATGCCTCCATTATGCATAAATGTCACATACTAAATGCCTTAGATGAGCTGTGCTATGTTTGACAGGGCTTAATTTTTCATGGGGGGGGGCTACTTACCGCCATCCGCATGTGCTTTTATCAATAATGACAGCCAAACATTAGCAAATGGGTCACTTAGCAAACAGGTCACTTTGCAAACGGTTCAGAGGGGCTCATCCAGTCAGGGCCTGAGCGCAAAGCCAAACTGTTGCTTCAAACCACTCTCTTGAAGAGAGGTCAGAGATTATGATGGCGATGCTGAGGCAAAGACCCAAAGTGTGTCCAACAGAACACCATTCGAGTCGGAAATCCCAGACACTGCAGCAGTGCCAAAACATTATTATAGCAGCCAGTGTCACGCAGGTACATCAGAGCTGTTTCAGCATTATTACAGCTCCACTCCCACTGGCACCACAGTTATTTAGTTGACACTATCAGTGTAATTTACTGTTGGTTAGACCTTGCTCAATGCCCTAAAAGCAGCATTGACCTTTCTGTGGCTTCACAGGGACTTGAACCACCAACCTACTGAGTCCCAGTGCCTTAGCAGTGAGAGCACATGCTTTCCTGAGGGGATTGTGGAGTCTTTACGCTCATGTTCTTATGCCAAACCAGCACGCAGAACTCCAGCCGCTAAACTCCACCCTGCAGACAGACTTAAAGAGAGCAGCTGGTCCAGTTTGGCTGCAGCACCAGGCCAGGCAGAGCCCTGAGGGCAGCAATCTGATTGGCTCGGCCCAGATTCCTCATCACCGCCCATCCAACATGGCCGACTCCCCGTCTGTCTCAGTCCAGGAGCAACGGCCCAGCCAGTTTCTCATCTGCAGAGTGGAGCCCTGTTAAAAGGGTCTGGCTTCTCACCACAGGGCTGCATGTTTCAGTCCCTCAGGGCTGCAGATATGAGCCGTTTACAGGCAGCGAGATTGACCACTTCTCTAAACACACGCGCGCACGCACACACACACACACCAGGAGTAAATGCATAATGCCTGGAATTGCAAAGTGCGCAAATAGCCCGGGATGAAGGAGCATAGCTGCCCGAGACAGACTATCTGCAGAATCCGGAGCCAGCAAACACAGTAAATACAGGAGGAAGAGATTTTCCCAGCTTCGCTGCAGGATCCCCGGGGAGGCGATACAGAGTGAGTAAAAGAGCAAATAAGCAGAGCTGAGGCGGGTTCTGTGGGGGCCGGACAGAGGAGCAAATCCCAGCAAATAAATGAATCCAATCGAGGCTGCTTTTTAACCCCTTCCTCTCCCCCAGAAAACACGCTGGCAGCACAGCCTGCCCTTAGTTGTACCACGGGGCACCTTAATAAGGTACAGAAAACTGAACACTTTGATGACCTCGCATCTACAGGAGACAGATAAAACGTTGCATAGCAGAAGTTATATCGCCAAAAGCTTCCATAATTTGAATTTACCAACATATGTATTTCGATGAAATCATGTCTGTATTTATTATGATGGTTTTAATTCCTGTGTAATTTTCATCTCAGGTGACTTCCTGGATGAACAGTGGTTGAATGAGGCTGTGTGTGTGGCCTGGTTTGGGAGTGTGTGGACTGGAAGTCCGCATGAGCCAGCTCCAACACCATCCCTCTTCCTGCCTCCTTTGATGGGATCACTGGAGGGGAGTGAGAGTCTAAACACTTTCTGTTCATTTTCCTCTCTCTCTGCACCTCTGTTCATTTAAGTAAAAAACTGGCTTGAAAGTCCTCACACACCTTGTCCTCACACATCTTGTCCTCACACACATTGTCCTCACACATCTTGTCCCCACACACATTGTCCTCACACACATTGTCCCCACACACATTGTCCTCACACACCTTGTCCCCACACACATTGTCCTCACACACATTGTCCTCACACATCTTGTCCTCACACACCTTGTCCTCACACACGTTGTCCTCACACACATTGTCCTCACACACATTGTCCCCACACACATTGTCCTCACACACATTGTCCTCACACACCTTGTCCTCACACACATTGTCCTCACACACATTGTCCTGACACACATTGTCCCCACACACATTGTCCTCACACACATTGTCCTGACACACATTGTCCTCACACACATTGTCCTCACACATCTTGTCCTCACACACATTGTCCTCACACACATTGTCCTGACACACATTGTCCTCACACACATTGTCCTGACACACATTGTCCTCACACACATTGTCCTCACACACCTTGTCCTCACACACATTGTCCTGACACACATTGTCCTGACACATATTGTCCTCACACACCTTGTCCTCACACACATTGTCCTGACACACATTGTCCTCACACATCTTGTCCTGACACACATTGTCCTCACACACATTGTCCTCACACATCTTGTCCTGACACACATTGTCCTCACACATCTTGTCCTCACACATCTTGTCCTGCCACACATTGTCCTCACACATCTTGTCCTCACACACATTGTCCTCACACACATTGTCCTCACACATCTTGTCCTCACACACATTGTCCTCACACATCTTGTCCTCACACACCTTGTCCTCACACACATTGTCCTCACACACCTTGCTTACGGGGCTTTGATTGACAGGAGAGCACAGAGCCCAGGAAACACTGTGACCCTCCTGGACTACACTTCGACATCACTGGGCTACAGCTACCTTGAAACCAGAGGGTTGAAGCAATGTTTTATACATTATATGTGCATTAACATATGCACAGCAATTACTTCGGCGGGGCAAAGTGACATAATTGGCATGAACACATTGATTTAAAAACCCCTCCTGGCTTAACAGTGCCGTGTTGATAAATGTAAACAAATTAAATGGTTAAAAAGACTGATGGTGTTTCGCCCTCTCCTAGTGTGTGTTTGTATGAGTGTGTGCGTGTGTGGGTAAACAGTGCATGCTTCATGAATGCATAAACTTGCTCACACATGAACACACTCACAGGCAGATGCACACACTAATGCATACGCATGCATATGAACTCCCCTCATAAAAGGGAAAAAAATACTTTGCATGTTTGCATTTCCTTGATCTGTATTTGCATAAGCAGATCGCAGAGCCCACAAGAGACCAATTCCTCATGAAAGGGACCGTTCAGCACTGGAATATATACATGATGTGCGTGTGTGCGCGCGTTTGAGCCTGTGTGTGTGTGTTTGTATGTTTGTTTGTGTGTGTGTGTGTGTGCGTGTGTGTGTGTGTGTGTGTGTGTGTGTGTGTGTGTGTGCGCCCATATGCGTATGGCGCAGGTGCTGGTATCTCAGAACAAAAATGAAATCCAGGAAATGAGATATGCAAATATTTCGCCATGGCCATATTGGATATTTGACGAAGGCAGACATCTTATTTAAAAAACTAGCGTGGGTCAGCACGGCAGGGTAAAAATGTAGCGACTTCTGCTTGGCTCTGCGCACCTCAGTGCTCTCTCACGACCTCCACTTTACAGATATTACTGACCTCTTCTGGGAAAATTCTAGTACCAAATAAGATAATGTGAGATAATGAAAACATAGGCTGAGCAATTGTGTTTA
This sequence comes from Gymnothorax reevesii, assembly GCA_029721435.1. NCBI lineage: Eukaryota > Metazoa > Chordata > Actinopteri > Anguilliformes > Muraenidae > Gymnothorax > Gymnothorax reevesii. The sequence goes on along the minus strand of CM056593.1, from coordinate 1,102,950 downwards.
TTACATTTTAATGATTCGCTCTAATCTATGAGCTGATCTGGAGCGCCTCTGTTCGTAGTGCTATTTAACAGCCCTCATGGTTGTGTAAAGAAGACCAACAAACATTCTTAGGGTAATTTTTTCATTAGCAATGCTGCAGAAAAATTTAAACAGAAAAACAGAGACAGTGATTGATTCTATGGGAGCGAATTTCTCAATATGTGCTTTTAAAGGAGTTAGCACCAAGAACGAACAGCATTAGTTTAGGTTTGAACAGTGTTTTCGTGTCATGGTTGTGCATTCTAGCAGAAGGCCCCAGCTGTAAACCCTGGCAACCCGTCAAATAGACATTCACTGATAGTATAACAGTACATTAATCAGCAAGCACATTTCAAAATATATAATTACGTAACATTATACTCATTTTTTTTTTTCCCGAGGACGGTTAAAAATTCGTAAGTTCATCGCGCTATAGGGACCACTTCTGGTTGGCTGGGCCCGAGTGGCTGTACAAACGAAATAGTGCGCTGATCCTCCGATGGCGTAGGCAGCGTGTACTTGGTGGTGTGACTGTACAGTGTAAGGAAGTGATAGCTAGTTGCCACATGAGTGGCAGGAATCACGTGCCACAGTATGGGCTTCCTGAATCGATGGGAGCAGATCGCTTTATGGTGGACTGAACAGCTCCACTGAGTTCAGGGTGGGAAAAATCCAAAAAATGTAAAAAAGTCCCAACATGTGCTTTGATGTTGTTGAGGCTGCACTGGGACTAAAACCACCGACTTTCTAATTCCCAGAGAAACTCCTTCGGCGAGGGTCTCTGCACGTCCCGCTGGGACTGCACGACACGGGGAAGCTATCAGGGCTGCCAGGTGAGTTCGGCCCGGACACATGACGGGTGGAGGGAGCAGAGACACACTCAGGGCCTCCTCCAATCACAGCTGATTAAGTCCACACGACATAAGTATTTACACGGCAGCGAAAAGAGTTTTGCTTGACTGCGGGTGAGGGGGCAGCGGTGGTGCTGGTGGGGGGGTTATTTAAATGAAGCTGCTCTCTCCTGTTGTAAGAACAAGCAGTATTATTATTAATGAGAGAGTGACTGCGCTGCACAGATAAGCTCTGCGGTGTCAAAGACTCGCCCGCTGCGGATTGGCTCCATACGTGACTGAAATAAGCAGCTCCAGGTAGTGGCCTTTAATTATCCTGCGCCGCGTTGCTGCACTTTTTTAATGTTTTATCATATTCTTTCATTATTTTTATTTATTTACTCAATTTCATTTAACCGGCATTATGCTTGGGAGTAAATTGGAGAACATAAGCGTTTACTTGGGCAATTTGCCGGAGCGAAGGAGGCAGAACGTCCAAAACACTGAAGTGAATTCATATATTAATGGTGTTGCCGCATCTCCGGGGACAATGAGTTTGGACCTATGAGTTCAGCACATGATTGACAGCCCTGTGTCCCCGATGTGTTTGTGAGGTTAATGGCCTCTGATCGTGAGCAGTGCCCCCCACTGGCTATTCCCAAAGAAAGAACCTCTAGCCTGCATGACAGATCAGTTTTACAGAGTAAAGGCTCATTTCTGTTCCCTTTTCATACAAAAGTAAATATGTCCGTTTCAAACGATGTGACCGTCGCTGCCCACATACATCCACTATATTGTATTGGGAGTTCAGCAAAGCAGCCATAAGACAGCAGCTCGAAGTCACAAGTTCTTGATAGCAACAAACATGGCGACCATGGAAAAGGCAATAATAACCTATTGTAATTATAATCTATAAGACATGATTTCCAGTGCTATTGCTCCATTCTATCCTAATTCCTTAGCTTTTTGGAAATGTGCAAAAATACAGACAAAATGGACTCTGTTGTGATCTGTGATTTCTGCTTGTCATGTTTAAGTTCTGTGTCTGGCTCTGCCATGTTTAGGATTCTTGTGTTTAGTGACCACTGCCTGTCTGACCATCCTTAGGATTGTGTATTGTGTTTTTTGGTAGTTTAGATTTCTTGTTTATTATTTTTCATGTTTCGATCATTTAGTTTTCCATGCCATGTCTTCATTTCCATGCTTTGCACTTTTTCTCCCCTGTCTTGTCATGTGTGTATCTTTGCTCACGGTCCCTTGTCTTGTGTGTCACTCATTCGGGTGATTTATTGGTTTCTGGGTTTCAACCTTCTTTCATTATCTCGTGTTCTTCCTTCCTTTCTCTTTTTGCTATCTACTAACCCATACTAACAGTTTGTTGTTTTTGCTTAATTACTAACCCATATTAACATTGTATATTTTTACTAACTTTCTAACATGCACTCGGGATTGTATAGCTGCACATACTAATTGACTAACGATCTCTCAGCAGTCGCTCAATTCTAATCTCCGCCTCCTTGCCTATCCCTAATTATCTCTGCTGCAAGTTTCTGTGGATTTCCACTTATACTTTGTGCTTTCCTTTTCTTTTATCTTGGCACTTTAGTACTCCTTAACCGGAGCTGTTTTGTACTTAGGTTTGTCTTGTGATCCCTGTCTGCGTTTTGGCTACAGCCAAATTCATGTAATTAGTTTATTCCTCATGTGTCTCTCCCTGATCATTGTTACCATTGATTGCACCTGTTCTCCCTGGTCATGTGTTTACCCCGGGTGTGTATATAAGATGTCTGTTTGGTTCGCTTTCTTGTCAGATCGTTCTCCCTAGTTTTCTCGTGCCACGTTTCTTGCCTTGGTTTCGCAGTGTTTTTCTTTCTGACTGGATTGCTCGATTTTTGCTTTTATGATTTTGGATTATTGTTGCATCTGTGTGTTTTGACCATTTTTCTGCCCAACTATGAGTCTTTTTGCTGCCCTGGTAACGATTCGGATTACGTCCTGTGGATTCTGGCTTGCTTCACTGATAGAACTATTCCTGTGTACCAGACCCATTTCTGCCCGACTACGATTACTGTGATTGCTGCCCTGGTTTTTGATACTATTTTTGCCCAACTGGATTTTGATTTTGACTGGATTGTGGACTCTGAACCGTTGCTTTCTGCCCTATGGGGGTTCTCCCCCTTTGCCAATAAAACGAGCTCTACTGCATTTCCTGGTTCTCGCGACTGGTTCCTGATCGGTACATTACAAACTCAGAATCCATATACATACTTAATGCTGAGCATAAATGAGCCTTAGAGCTGCAGGAGGGTGTCCGTATTGGCTTTTCTGCCAAATGACAGGACACCTTCATCAATATCCCCAGCCACCAAGGAATCCCATTTTCCAACCCAATCAAGATCATGACTAGCAACACAGACACAAATTATCATTCATGTAGGTTTGGTAGTTTCTGTGAATTCTCATCCCTACGCATCCGGATGGAAGTACGGACGGGCTGAATTGTCATATCCCGCGCTCCAGTTAGTGGCGGGGTTAAAAACATGGCCGGCCCTTCTATCCAGGTGAAAGTACAGAGACATCGATCACTATTTCTCTCATGTTTATGCAGCAGCGCATTGGAGAATTCTGATTCAGGCCAGACGCCGTACACTGTTCTGTTTCCTCTAACATTTCCTACAATAACATAAAAAAACCATACCATAAGCCCAGATAATGTGCGCCCATTATCACGGCAGGAGCATGCTGACACCCGGTAAGCAACGCAGCCTGAACCGGTGTTTAAACGAAATCGCGGTGCACGCTGCTCTAATACGGCACAATCGGCACAAGAGCAGGAACAGCAAGCCGTCCGGTGCCAGGCGAATTCTCTGTGCCAGGGCCCTCGGAGCGTGATTTCCTGGACAGCAGTCAGAAAACACAAATACACATGGCAGCCAGACAGAGTGAAACGCTGGAATAGGTACAAATGATTTTGCAGTAAACAAAACTCCCTCACCAAAACCCTGGTGTGTTTTCCCTCCACTACAGCTTACTTGCCCTATATTAACCATGTTCTTCTGCATGAAGAGAGCCCAGGAATTTTCATCTATGCTGATAATTATATCTTTAATTTGCTGTGGGTTAGACTCATTTGGCTTGTGATTTTCAACGAGCGCCTTAATTTAGTGAGCCTTCTCCCTTTAACTTCCGGCATAAATTAAAACGCCGCCTCCTCCACTGCTGTTGATTCAAACTATTATTAGACGCAGCATCATTTCCAGCAGGTTCTGTGTTCAACTGAACACCACCAGCGCTTGCTCAGACCATGACGATGCAGCCAGTGAAATACGTATGAGGCGTTCTGTTGGAAAACAACTCACAACGACGGTACGGTATTGGTGAAGGTCACGCTCGATGGCGTGATATCGCTAGGGGCAACGAAGGGAGAGAGGTGTTCAGTAATGAATAGTTAAAAATACACTGAAGAAGGAAAACCATCACGGCATTGTCTGTGCTTTATTGCACACAATGAGGTG
>CM056593.1:1066087-1093587 GCA_029721435.1 Gymnothorax reevesii | reverse complement strand
TTAGAAATATGGGCATGTCTATATAAATATTGAAATGCTATATATATAAAACTTCTGACATATAACCACTATAGACATGTCTTTATAGATAATGAAATACTGTATATAAGAACATAAGAACTGTGTGCATGTTTCTATAAAAATTGTGAGGCTGCACATAAAAACTTTAGTCATATAACAACAATTGGAATGTCTATGTAAACATTGAGGTGCAGTACACAAAAACTTCAGACATGCTGGAACTGTGGGCATTTCTATAAAAAATTGAGGTGCTCTATATGAGAACCTCAGACAAATAAGAACATGGGCATGTCTGTATAAACATTGAGATGCTGTATATAAAAATTTCAGACATAAATAAACCATGGTTGTGTCTAAAAAACACTGACATTCTGTGTATAAATCTTCTTACATATAGGACAATAGGTTTGTCTTTATAAATACTGAAATGCTGTATATATAACTTAAGATATATAAGAACTATGAGCATGTCTACATAAACAGTGAGATTCTGTTTATAAGAACTACAGGTAAATTAGAATTATGGGTATGTCTATTTAAAAATTGAGATGCTGTATATAAAACTTCTGACACATAAGAACTATAGAAATGTCTTTATGAATTGTAAAATAATGTATATAAGAACCTCAGATATAAAGTATAATAATGATGGGCGTGTTTATATAAACATTGAGATTATGTATATAAGACGTTCAGATATGGGTGTTTCTACAGAAAAGGGCACAATAACGGTAAAGGCGGTCCACCCATTTTTTTGACAATGGAACTTGGCTTTCCTGTCCATTTAGGGGCTACAAACATTGGGCATGATATTTGCAATAAGGTGCAACTTAACTCACGAGACACTCATTCCAATGACCTTGACCTTGACAAGGTCAGAGTATGACACAAACGTCCATATCGTAATCATTCAAAATTGAGCCAACAGAAAATTAAGTTGGAAATCAAACCCTTTTCACTGATGACTCAGACTTGCCACCAGGAACAAGTCTTCTTTAGGATTTCAAGTTACATTAGAAAAGCTATTGGTTCAGTAAAAAAGGGATTAACCCTTTCCCCTCGACCAAAAGCAGGCGTCCTTTAAGTTTGGTTTTCCGTCTTTACCGTAAACAGTCAGCTATTTTGGTTCTACAGCTGTTTACCAGATGTCAATCCTGCCCTAAAACAAAAACAACACCAACACCAACACCAACACAAAAGGAAGCCATTGTGAAACCTGTTGGGTGGGGTGCCAAGTGCCAAGGCTCAGGTAGTATTCAAATTTTTACATGTCACACAAATTACATGTCTTTGCCGTAATCATGAAAATATGTTTTTGTAGCTAGTGCTTCTCTATGAGGTTATGCTGGATTAGAAACCTTTTCAGAGAGGTAGGAAATAAGGGAAACTTCAGCCCTCGCATTGGTTGCAAATTTCCGTGGGGCGGCATTATGTCTTTACCGGAGTCTTTAACATGATCAACTGCTCGGCCAAGTTATCCAGTATTGTTGTGTATATAAGTGGGAAAAAATCCTGGAATGTGGAAATTTCTTTTTATCAGAGTCCAACATGATGTTCCTGTGACAAAAAGGTTTTCAAATTTGAACTCAGCTTCTAAAACTAGAAAAATGAGGACCGTGGCGGCACGGTGGCATAGTGGTTAGCACCACTGCCTCACAGCAAGAAGATTGTGAGTTAGAATCCGGCCTGGGGCCATTCTGTGTGGTGTTTGCATGTTCTCCCTGTGTTCACGTGGGTTTTCTTCGTGTACTCTGGTTTCCCCCACCCACAAAACATGCAATATAGCAACCCTCCCTCCCTCCTGTATGGCTGCGTGTGAATGTTTGGTGGTGGTCGTAGGTGCATTCTGGCAGCCACACCTCCGTCAGTCTGCCCCAGGGCAGCTGTAGCTACAAAAACGTAGTTTACCACCATCAGAGAGTGAATGAATAATGCCTCCATTGTAAAGCGTCTTTGAGTGTCCAGAAAAGCGCTAAATAAAATTGATGCATTATTATTAGTCCTGATGAAACAGCAGTAAAACATGTATGTAAATGCAAAACATTTTGGTGTTTCAAGTTTGCATTTATTCAAAATAAACTTTTTATGCAGAATATTGATTCACTGGTATATTCACTGTCTTGACGCAAGCATTGATTGCGAACGGTGAAATATTTCAGACTCTGGCAAAACGGACCATTTTGGAACATATAAATTACTGGTACTTTACAGTATAGAAAAATTATGCAGGGGCAGGTTGGAATAAACTTAATTTGGCATTTGGGCCCCACCCCCAAAATAACAGTCTGCAAAAATTCCTCGCCCTGAACAGCCAGCGCATGTTCGCAAAGCAAAGGTGGAGACCTGCCTTCTCACACTCAGACTAGAGTTAACAATGAACCTTTCAATGCCTTTGACATGTTTGAATGACCAAAAGATTCATGCAGGAAGTACGAAACTCCTTCCTTCAGTGCAATTAGCCAAAAACACTGATTAAGGTAAAGACGTATGTCATTTCATCTATACCGTTATTGTTGATTACGGTAAAGACATCTGACCATCTTAAAATTTGTTTAAAAAAAATTTTAAACCAGCCATAACCCAGCTTTGCCATTTTAATATTGTCTAGTGCTTTGGACGGTGTATTTGAAGAATTAAAAAAAAGTGGAATCCCAGAGAAAATTTTTGGTGGACATGCCTTTACTGTAATCATGCCCTTTTCCATAGAAACACCCATATATAAGAACAATAAAAATGTCTTTATAAATTTGGAAATACTGCATATAAGAACTTCAGATATATAAGAACTATGGGTATGTCTATATAGACATTGAGATGCTGTATATAAGAACATCAGACAGGCCCCGCTCACCAGCATGGATTCTGGAGTGAGCCGCCCAGTGCTGCCTGAAGCCAGGTCACATGACTATGGAGCCAATTGCAGTGCACGCTGGGTACTGAACCCTGTAGGGAGGAGTATTACATGAGAATTAATCAGAGCAGTTCATTAAAAAAAAATATTGCCTCTGGAGAGCATCTCACTCCCATCCAACAAGCAGATATGTTGAGAAGCATTTGTTTTTAAATAACCAGTAATGACTAAATCGGGGGTGTAATTCATGAGGAGGTCACAACTTCCCCAATATTACAAATATGTCAATATATCCCCCCACCCTCCAAGGGCATAGCATCAATTAATACATCCAAATACATTCAAGTCAGCAGGATGAGATGGCTCTCTCATGCAGCAAGTCACCTCAAATTCAGCTGGGTATCTCACATAGCTCGTCACCAATATAAATCAGGGATATTTCGATGGAAAAAAAAGTAAATGATCTGCCGAGTCTCAGGTAAAATTATTCACTAAATTTAATGCCACGATGTCAATGCCGAAGGTGAATCCCCTAACATTTCTTAATCTTAACCACCTAAGAATATTTGTGCATTTATGGGCCTGAGCTGGGAGCTGCAGCAGCCAACAGGTAATTCGACCCGAATTCAACTCGCTCCCTGAAACACTACATCACCCTCACAGACCTGCAAAATGGACAAAAACACAATTAGGTAACGCACACAGAGATGGAAAAAATCTGGAGATCAATACGCTCAGTGAAGAAGAATTCTCAGGAGAACCCGGCAGACGTTCAGAAAAATACTTTCATAATCCTTTCTTGCCCTGAAAATTGTTGCCAGCTATAAAAATATCTGTCGCATTGATAGTTGTTTTATTGCTTCTGAAGCTGCTTGCACACCGGACGCGAAATGAATTTTGCGCACGACAGATTACATTCAAAGCAAGTCAATGCAAAGACGCGAATACATGCGAAAAACGTGCATCTTTGCATTGACGTTGAATGTAATCTGTCACGCGAAAAATTAGTTTCGCGTCCGGTGTGAAAGTGGCTTTAAACTCTATTTAAGGCCTCGTGTTTATAATCAAGGTTTAAAAAAAAACTTTTTAATAGAAAAGCTGGTCCTCAGATCCTGAAAGTGCTGGCTTCTGCTGAAATGCTTATCAGACTGGGCCCATTGCTTATGTTCATATGATGACTTTATAGTGCCGTGTATTGAAAAAAGTAACAGCTTTATTTTTTCAGTTTACACATTTAACTGTCTGTGGCGTTGCTGAATTTCTCCGTCGCATTCATTCCCCGCAAAGATGGAATCGCTCAACCTCAGAGTCGCTAATGTCACCCATTCATTCTCCAGATTGCTCATTTGTTGGGCTTTCAACACCATTAAATTGTCGATTCATGCGGACGAATTACAACAAAATGGCAGCCAAATGACGACTCACTGTCTAGGCGATAGCTAAATGACACGTCACATGAAACGCAGTCTTTCAGACATATAATAAAGCCTAAAAAATGGGGATGTTAACGTGCTTTTAGTGCGATAAGGGGAAATTTATCCCTCGGAAGTGCCAAAAAAAAAAACTTAGCTCGACTGTACTGAGCATTTCTACATTAACATTACACTTCAGGCAAGGCATCGGATATAATTACTCCATGGCGGTTCTCGCCTTTCAAAAACCCACTGAATAAACCCACTGAAAAAGATGCCTATTTACATTCGTGGCTCCCGCACTTTCTTTCATGAGACCAGACTGCTCTCAATCAGACTGCTTGTTTGCAGAGGGTGATATAGGTTTGCATTTGCGATGCTGTTATTGTGACCTCTCACTCGACCGCTAAAAGCACATCTGCACTTTCATGTACCTTGTGCATCATATGACATCTTGCCCTGTATACGGCTTTGTAAACCTGGGCAAATGTGCAGGACACACAAATAATTCACAAGCCTCTGTGTGCTAACTTTACACTTTCATACATACAGTACACAGTAAGTCTAAACAATACAATCGCATACAGTGCAAGGAAAGTAACAGCTTGGGCATGTGACTATTTGGATATAGTATCACCTCGCAGATATCCATTTATTTTCATTGATAATGTCAATCGATAAATGATATTTGCGGCTGATCTCCACCCAGAAAAAAGATATGGTTCCCACAAAGCTACTGGAACGTAATCTGCACTCTTTATTATTATTTGATCAGTCAGTATTCGAGGACCCATCATGGAGCCATTACAGAGCCATCTTGGAAGTCCCCCCCACCACCCGCCCCCCCCAGATCTGGCCCCTCATCCAGGAGAGTTACAGACTGGAGTCAGTGGGAGCCATGAACTGCCGATTGATGCAGGTAAAGCTGCTGCGACAGGTGAGTTTGGCATCAGACGGCCATGTGATTTGACTGGCAGGTGTGTGTGTGTGTGTGTGTGTATTTAGGCCCAGGGGGGGAGATGGCACAATCCAACTCGGCCAGGTGCCGTTATTATGAGGAAATAAGATGTCTTGAGAAAATAGCCTCCTGATCGCCAGTATATCACAGGCCAAACCTTAACCAGCCCCCCCTTGACAGGCAGAAATTGAATCGGCCTCGGCCACATGTTGTATGTCAGTCGATACACAATGTCAGGCTGTATTAAGGATGCAGCAGCACTTCTGAATCTGGCTCCGCTCCAGTGCTGCTGCACCTGTTTAAGTGCTTAATTGAAACTAATTTTGGACAGGAAGCTGCCTCCATTTTGCTTAATTGAAGCCACTTTTAGATGGAAAAATGTCTCCTCATTGCTTAACTGACAGTATTTTTTGGACAGGAGGTTACACCCGTGCAGCTTGCATCCGGAGATCAGAAACTTCACTGCAACGCCGTCTTGTTTGGTCCTAAAGCCCCGGTGACTGACCCTGTGACAGTGATCAGCCCAGTTCTTTACATCTACAAACCCCCTCAGAATTGCATAAAATGTGATGGATAATCAGGTATAAGTGTGTGTTCTGCGAGCATGAGGGTGCGGAGTCCGCAGGCTGAGATGAAAGACTGCAGCACGTGTAGTTCCCTCTGCTTCAAGGTCGAGAAGCATTAGAGGGACTCAGATAGGCTCATCCCTTCCATCTATCAATCAGAGGGGTGGGGGCCGGAGCAGGACTCTCGACAGGCAGTGAGCTGCATCTTTTACAGAGACCTATGGTACAGTGTGTGTGGACCCGGGTTAGAGCTGTAACTACCATACGAGGCACCATCAGAAATGTTTTCAAAAATGATACCTGACTTACGCACCTGCATGCCTTTCAGGATCCATCGACGAAATGTCTCGCGTCAGTACTGAGCTAGAGTGACCACTAAGGTTTTTGTGAGTCACTTATCTTAAAAAAAGGACTTTCGACTTCAGTCGAACGTGGGTTTGTCTGGCCATGGTGAGCTGGCGTTGTGACTGAAGCGAAGATGCATAATAGGTGCGGCTCTCCTCCTTGGTGATTTTAGGATTATGTTGCATCTCCTTCTCAATACCGTTCACTTACCCCCCCCGCCCCAGAAGTGTTACTAACATATGTAATCCCCTTTCAGAGGCGAGTATCACTCATGGTGCGACACAACTGCGGTTTCAGTGCGGTAATTGTACGGTGGTGCTTTGTGAATATTTGGCAGTCAGTCTCTGAGATTTGGGGGTTCGGCCGAGCCAGGCTCGTTACGCTCCATTATCTTCACGCATCGATACGTGCGCCTCCCGAGCCGAGGATTTACACCGCCGTAATGGAAACTCTGAGCTGAATTACAAACTCTTTTCTATTCCTCCCTCTGCCGACTTCCACGCCGTTTTCCCCAGTTTGCGAGTCCGTCGCTCGCCCTTGAATAAGCGTGCCTGCATCGCTCGCGTGGGTTTGAAGGTTAGGGGATTAATGCAATTACAGATTAACCACGGTGACCTTCTCCCACTTTCGAACTGAAAAGAGGAATGAATCGCTCCATGAGACGTGCATCAGACCACACGCGGGGCTGTTAGCGTGCGTTAGCCCCGCCCCACACATGGCAGAGCTTAAGGTCATATTGGAAATTTGAATCATAAGTTATTTGCAAACCGCCACTGTGGATGGTGTAAGTAAACATACTATAGACGCGTCGTATCACTCCACACGCTTTCCACCCTCCGCCTCCTCCAGGGGCATGAGCCATTTTGCCAATTTGCATCCGGTTGATCTTTTCAGGCATGACTGGCGAACCACTCACACCCCCTGAAAAAGCCGAAAAGTCTACAATCTTATGGTCTGAACCCTTATAATGGCAAAAGCCACTTCACCAAAGCAGTAACTAGCAGAAACCAGTTTGTACTGCCATGCACCGCATACTTGACACGCAGGAAAGCGAGCGTTAGGCTATTTTTGGGAGGCCTGCTCTTTGGTGTGTATGGATAAATGATATTTTGGCTCCCTGTCCCCGGCTATGAGCTGATCTGATCGTACGCACATGTGTTTCATCATCATCGTTTAGGACTGAAGCGAGGGCTGTGATCACAGAGGAGACGACTTTGCTCTCGTCTGCTGTACAATTACTAAACTTATGTCAGCCATGTCAGTACAAGTGTCGAGCTGCCGTAATGGAGACTGATGCATTATGGATACGGAGCTGAGCCGTGTACCAGAGAAGGCCTGACAGCCACTGGAAATCAAAGGTGAAACAAACTCTACGCTGTGACTGGTGCAGTCTGGGGTGAGTCATCAACAGGGAATGAGCGCACCGCTCTCTATCTATCTATCTATCTATCTATCTATCTATCTATCTATCTATCTATCAATCTATCTATCTATCTGTATACCTTCTCACCCATTCATCCATCTATCATGTCTATCATCTGTATGCATCTATCGATTTATCTCATGTAAGGAAAGTGTGAAGAAAGGCTTAGACACAAGTCCTGTATGGAGTGCGGTGTGAGGAGTGGGGCGAATTTATCAGCGATGCCTGAGCACTCTGTCCTATAAAAGAAGGAGGTTGTGTCTTGTTCGGGCTTGAGTAGAGGTGCCAGTAAGGCCTGACTGTGCAGCCATTGTGTGGAGACGGTTAGCACAGACATTAGCTCCAGCTGAGCGAATGGGGCTGTGTTTCAGCCCTGTATATGATGCTCTCCTGTGTCTCTCTTTACTCTACATCAGGTCATGTCAAACAGCAGAACTCATCCACCAAAAAATACAGTAGTGTTCAGACTGTACTCTTAATGACCCTTGTTTTGATGATAAAAATTCCTGTTTTACCTTTGATCACTGCAACTATTTTAGCTGGGCTTCATTTTGCATTAATTTTGTGTGCTTTTGAAGAAGTGCCCCAGGCAGCTACCTGTGCAGACGAGGCTCCTGAGATGTTAGGCTCTGAGGGGAATTAAATAAAGCACATCCCAGCCAGCAGAAGCCTAACGAGATGCAAAGAGCCAGCGACGGCTGGCAGAAGCTTCTGATGTAGAGCGGAGCTTTTAGCAGCACCTATTTAAGGGAGCAGCACCAAGAGAAAACTAATGCTAATGGATCTTGTGAAGAGCGGCGCTCTTAGCAGCACATGTATGAGGGAACAGGACCCAAGAAGCGCTAGCGCTAATGGATCTGATGAAGAGCGGAGCTCTTAGCAGCACATGTATGAGGGAACAGGACCCAAGAAGAGCTCATGCTAATGGATCTGATGAAGAGCGGAGCTCTTAGCAGCACATGTATGAGGGAACAGGACCCAAGAAGAGCTCATGCTAATGGATCTGATGAAGAGTGGAGCTCTTAGCAGCACATGTATGACGGACCAGGACCCAAGAAGAGCTCGTGCTAATGGATCTGATGAAAAGCGTAGCTTTCAGCAGTGCGTGTATGAGGGAACAGGATCCAAAAAAAGCTAATGCTAATGGAGCTGTTGAGAGGCGTAGCTTTCAGCAGTGTGTGTATGAGGGAACAGGACCCAATAAGAGCTAATGCTAATGAATCTGATGAAGAGCGTAGCTTTCAGCAGTGTGTGTATGAGGGAACAGGACCCAAGGAGCGCTAATGCCAATGGATCTGATGAAGAGCGTAGCTTTCAGCAGTGCGTGTACAAGGGAACAGGACCCAAGAAGAGCTAATGCTAATGGATCTGAAGAAGCGCAGAGCTTTTAGCAGCGCATGTATGCGGGAACAGGACCCAAGAAGCACTAATGCTAATGGATCTAATGAAGAGTGGAGCTTTTAGCAGCACATGTATGAGGGAACAGGACCCAAGAAGTGCTCGTGCTAATGGATCTGATGAAGAGCGGAACTTTAAGCAGCACATGTATGAGGGAATAGGACCCAAGAAGAGCTAATGCTAATGGAGCTGATGAAGTGCGTAGCTTTCAGCAAGGCGTGTATGAGGGAACAGGACCCAAGGAGCGCTAATGCCAATGGATCTGATGAAGAGCGTAGCTTTCAGCAGTGCGTGTAAGAGGGAACAGGACCCAAGAAGAGCTAATGCTAATGGATCTGAAGAAGCGCAGAGTTTTAGCAGCTCATGTATGAGGGAACAGGGCACAGAATGTGCAATATGTTTTTTGGTTGAAACCTGTCATCTGCTGGTCTTTAGCCCATCTCCCTCAAGGTTTGATGCTCCACAGCCTGAAAAGCTTTTCCACACTCGATGTCTGAACAGAGAGGTTATCTGAGCCTAAACCAGTCCGATCATCAGCAAGGCATTTACCTCTGACACAGAACTTCTGCTCACTGGATATTTTTTGTTTTTCAGCACATTAACTGAAGCTTCTGAAGTGATGACTGTATACACTGCACTGCCGTCACATGATTGGCTGTTTGGATAATTGCACCAAGGGGCATGTATGAGTGTTCCTTATCAAGTCCCAATCGGTTAATCAGAGGTGTACTTGGTCGCACTCAAAGTGCAAGTAATAAAACTTTAAAAACCAAATAACAGAAAATAATCCTCTTACAGAAAGAAAGAAACTGGCTGCCTCATTCCACAAAAGTCATTATCCTGACAAAAGAAAAAGATTTAAAATGGCTCAGCCCTGTCTCAATAGTTCTGAGTCACCAGAGCCAGACAAACATGAGCGGTGTAACAGTGACGTGCCTCGGCGGCAACAACTAGCACAAATTTGCGGAGGTACAATGCAACTGTTGAGCATGCACTGAGGGAAGGTGTGATGGCGCCACTACAGGCTGCCAGTGTCCCACAGGACTGGGAATTCATGTGACGGAGATAGGAGTGAGCCCACTGTACTCTCAGGCTGTGCCAGAGCGGAGGTCAGGCAGAGGAGGTGTGCCGGGGTTAAGGAGGTGGAGGGGTCACTGATCACGTCGTTGGGAGACTGTAGGATTGTGGCGCTGTCATCACTGTGGAACCGGGCCACGCTGTTAGCTCTCATTCATGGATACCGACCCCTCTCAGCTCCCTGGGACAGGAGAGGCGAACAGGAACTCTGGCTGGGACCGGTTGTGTTCTCATCCCTCTTATTAGAGATTAAGAGGTGCATGCAGGAGAACACTGAGCCAGTTTGGGAGTGTGTGAGTGTGTGTGTCCTGCCACTGAACGGCACTCTAATTAGCTCAATGGAGTGAGGATGGAAGCTGCCTGCACCTCTATGGCCACTCTACTGTCTCTGGAGACCGCAACAGCATAAACACCACAGAGGAAGAGAGAGAGAGAGGGAGGGGGAGAGAGAAAGAGGTCAGGAAAAACAGAGTGGGAGGGAGATGGGAGAAAAGAGCAAAAGTGGAGAGAGGGAGAGAGACCAGAGAGAGTGAGAGTGGGAAAAAGAGAGAAGGAAAGAGAGCAGGCGTGGAGGGAGAGAGAAAGGAGTGACAGAGGGAAGGGGTGAGATTGAGAGGGTGAAGGACTAATCAACTAATCATGAAGTTACGCACACTTGGACAGAGCACAAAAACAGCCCTCTGATATTGACGACATGCATCATGTGCTTCTCTGTTTGTGCCTTTAGTGAGGAAAATTAGGCACTTCGTGATGTACTGTTTTTATTATCTAATTAAGCATCCCTGTGTGCAAACGCTTAATGTCCACAGCCAAAAACAGTGTCATTTGGCCAGGGCTGGGCTAATTTACCCATGCTGTCCTCTGGCTAAGTCTGAACCCGAGCTTTCCGTCATCGTCCTCTGTGAAGTCCGTCGTCCTGTTCTGTGTTGCACTGAAACATATCGCAGTGGGAACAGTGGTTTAGCGTAATAACCGTCTCGATGTTCCCTTCGGTAGCAGTTGAGTGCAGAGAGTGCTTAACTGCAGAAAGCATTGCTTTTCTTACACCCGTAGCCCCTAACAACCAGGGGCCATTCTTTTTCTTCTCCAAAAACCCCAACATGCATTTTACTTCGGTTCAGTGTCTTAACAGATAAATCCCAGTTTGCATCGAAGCGAGCTGCATTGCAGCTGCTGAAAACTGTATTTTTCTGTAAAATATCGCCGTTGTGCTCAGTTCCAAGCCGAAGCGCTAACACCGTCTCACGGGGGAAAATACGGACCAACCACTCAGCGCCCCATTTCCAGTCTCCATAAACATTAAACGAGAACAATTACCGCCATTACCGCAACGGCAGACCGTTATTACTGAAATGCAAATGCGTGTGCGAGGCATTGCCGTAATTGTATACCATTATAGGGGAATGTTCTTTCCCCAAATACCTGGCGATTGTTTGACCGTGAGATGCACCGGAGAGGCAGTGAGCTCTTCAGCCGCATCGCTGTATGAGAAGCGATGACTCCTTGAGGAACAGGGTAAAGAGCGCATTACGGTTGTGGAAAGTCTACAGAAAGCTTGGGTCCTTGATTCCAGGCAGTGAGAGAGGCAGCAGCCTTTCAAAGCCCTACTATGCAAGCAGGCCTCTGATGTGCCAGGACCCTCGAGCCAAAATGGAGGCTGTTGCTAAAGATTACTGTGCGACTGAGGCTGGGCTTTGGCAGATGCATGTCCTGGGTCTGTATCTGTCACAGTTGCACCTGACGGTCAGCTCACGGGTGGTGTGTTTGCCAAGTGGGTGAAGGTGCAGTGAAAGACTGAAGCAGGCACACCCATGATTCATGATGTTGGGGTACTGCAGCGAGGGGCAGTCTTCACTCAGGACGACATTGCAGAGCCCTGCTCAGCGCACGATTCAGGGAGGGTTTAGGAGTGAAGAGGGCGAACGCCTACACCTTCCTGTGAGCTGTGATTATGAGCAGCACTGACGGATGCTGTGTTATAGTTCAGTGCTTTAACACACACTGGATGAGAGGGCAAAATGACATGCAGCATATAAACACCATTATTCTGCTGTTTATACACAACGCCCAACAACTGAGGCGCTGCAGTGAGAATTTTAATGCAAATGTGACCCCTCGGCTGTGGAATACTTTCAGTTACTCTAGTCAGATAAGGTGAAGTCATTTCAAAAATATAAAATGCTGCTCAAATTAGAGATTGCACCGCAAAAGTGCATTGAAACAAGTTCACTATTATACAGAAAAAGGCGCAATTTTAATGGGATAAATGACAGTGAATCAAAAGCTTAGTAAAGGACGGTACAAACTCAGATCCCTCTCACACCTGTCTCACCTCTACAGTCCTGCACCAGGCACCTGCCTCAGAGACACATGCGCCTCTGTGGGGCGAGCATGTCTTATCAGTGCTAAAACCCAGCACGCTACTGAAGAGAAAGATGCTGAAGCCCTGATTTGAGCATAACACACACACCTTGTAATTCTATCCTTGTGAGGACATTTGTACTTTTATCCTAGTGAGGACATTACTTTGACCTCCATTCATTCTTTGTGTGTCTCTACTGCTTTTCCCTAATATTACCAATAAGCACTATATGCCTAACTCAAAACCTTACCCTAACCTTAACCTTATCCCTCACATTAACTAATAAGTCACAATTCAGCTTTGTAGTTGTCATGACAGACAAAAATGTCCTCACTTCCCAATAATAAAAAACAACAAAAAAAAAAACGGTTTTCTAGTCCTCGCTGTGTAGCAGGTACATGAAAAAACCGAAACAAACAGAGAAACACCTTCAGCGCTTGTGAGTTCATTAAGGTGACAGAATGAGCTCCGGCCTGAACGTTCGGCTTTGATTTAAATCACTCGCTGTGTTTGGAGTGGGGAATGAGAGGAGGAGATAAACAGACGGCTGGTTTAACTTTTCCGGGGCGTCAGCAGTCCTTCGGCCTAATGAAGGAACCGGGGCTTGTGCCAGATGTTCTAACCTGATCCAACAGTCTCCCCACTTTCACACACCAGCTTCAGGTACAATGGGACAGTGGTCTGGTGCGCCTGCAGTGGAGTCTTCTGATGCAGTTCGGGTGCAGGAGCACAAGATGGTGATTCAGTGCTAATACGCATATTTACACATTAATATTTGAGATTTAATATTTGGCCAGGAAGAAGTGTTGGGCACAGAATGACTTCTTTTGGAGAGAGGGACCCATGTTGACTATGCCTCTGTATCTGGTATAAGAAAAACTGACTATAAGGTATTAACTCTGCATCCAGGGCCCTGTTTCACAAAGCAGTTTTGTGTGTTATTCTGTTCACTGATCCACAGAACTCACTGATTCTAATACGAGCCCCAGAACTGAGTATACTGTGCCTTTCCTGGGGAAACGGTAACTCCAGCTCACGAGTCCTTGATCATTCATGCACAAACACACTGCCAAACCTCTTTATGACAGTGATGATTAGTAAAGATAAAAAAAAATAAAACCTGCCACTTAGAGGAGTGAAATATCTGCATTTGACAATGTGGTGACCGATTTCCACTCATCAGCGACCTCAGCTTCAGAGTAGCCTTCAACAGAATACCTATGAATATCCAGGATTACTGTACACCTTCAAGAGCTGTGCGTAATTCTATCCATTACAATCCCGTAATGCATAGGGTCAACAATCAGAATGTCATTACTTCAATTGCGTCATGGCATTATGCCGTTAGCTGGTGTTTACATGCTGCTTATAAAAGGGATTTAGCGCAGAGTAAATAGAATTAGCAACTTCTCCTTAATCACTGGTTTTGCAAACAGACAGTTCGATGTTATGGAAAGAAATGGATCTGGGTCCTGTGTGTGATTTACACTGTCACTCAAAAGTTTGGACACACCCATATTTTTCTTCCAATACATGTTAAATAAAGAAATAAGCACTCTTTATTTTCTATGATTAAGATCTAATTCTAAAATCAAATTAAACTAAACCAGCATTTGTTGCCATAACTGCTGAGCATACTCTGTTTTTGAAACTAAGGCAGTCATATGGATATCAGTTTACAGCTGCATAGTTAACTAATTTCCTGAAGATGTGCTGCACTTGTGATGTGTTTTTCATCGACCTTTTTGCTCCATAAGTCCCAAAACAGCTTGACTTTAATTCAGCTGTTGGAAAATGGAAGGACCTTGTTTGTCAGTTTACTTTGCAAAACATGTCTTCCTGAAGAATTCCAAAATTTTGGAGACTTTTCAAACAAATAAATTATTCATTTTTAACTTCTGTTTACCTTTCACCAGATTCCATTTGAGATTATAAAGATAAGGGAACGCATTTACATTTCTCTAAAAAGAGTGCTCTGACATTCGTAAAGTGTGTCCAAACTTTTGAATGGAACTGTGTACGCTCAGGGGTCAAATTTTTTGGATCAAGTCCAAAGTCTGTTTTTTTTTTTCTCTTATTACTTTTCATAACCTTTGAGTTCTGTCTTGAGTCCAGAACCTGAATATACGCAGCCACCTCACAGCAACGGCAGAAGAAACGCATTCCATGAAAAATGTATAAAATAGCCAGCAGTTCTGTCCGGACCCTATTGAGGCTAACGCTGTTACCTTAGAGAAATAATTTTCTCGTTTCAGTCGGTTCTCCGGAGGCCGAAAAACTTCACTCGCTGAGGCAGAGGTGACCCTCACACTACTTGGTATTATGAACTGCAGATCCGCCGCAGCCCTGACGGAGATCGGTTCTGGCACCAACTTTGTAGCGGGAATCAGGATGCAAGCGCCTTGCCGCCTCCGCCGCTTATAAAATCACCTTTAATATAAATGAGAGCGATTCAGCAAAAAGTTCCCCGCGGTAGAATCTGGGGAAAATAACAAGGCGTTTGGTCCGAATCCGCTAGCTTCCAGCTAAGCGGGATTGAGATTTCCAGGTCTGATAAACCGATACCTAAACGAATACATTTATTCCCCCCCCAGTACTTTTTTTAAACTCCTGAGGCTGAGTCTCAGCTGCAGGTTAAGGGAGGAGTACAGAGTGGCCTGCTGTAACCTTTCGGAAGTCTTTAAACCTGTCATGCATTGAACAGCAGGGTCGGTTTAGAGGTGCTCGGCTGGGAAATCGAAGTTTTGCTGCAGACTGAAGGCAACAGAGCACTAATGTGGAGGACAATGAATGACTGAGATGGTCTGAGAGGGGCGCTGGCTTGTTTGCTCCTAAATTTGGCACTCTGTGTAGAGGCACATTAAGCAGTGCTTGCGGCAAAGGACAGACAAAAACCTGTGGACGCTACCTCTCACTGGGACTGACTAATGACATCAGGCGCCAAATGCTGAATACTGAACTGACTGGCATCTTCTTAGCTTCATGCAGCATTAGCGTCCTTTGGCAAAAGAGGCTCAGGGATGCTGTTTACCATTATGTCAGTTTATCTGCCAAAAAAAAACTGAGCTGAATACTACTCTCTGCAAGTGATTCTCAGGCAAAGAATAGCCGAGGGCCACAAATGCTGGCCAGGCTTTGAATATAATACCTTCATTAACCCTTTCGCACGCACATACGGAAATCTCCGTATCATGCCAATCGACAATTCTGCCCAAATACAGATTTTTCTGTGTTTTTAAATCGCCCAGGGGTCCTCCTTTCTAGAAAGGGCTGGTGTGGGTGCAGCTTTCGTTCCAACTAAGCAGTTACACACTGGATTCTACTAATCAAGGTCTTCTGCAAAGAATCAAATTCAAACTGATCATGTATCTCTGAGTATTTGCTCGCGTTATGAAAAATCTGATACATTATACTATCAGGAAATGCATCCAACTTGTGCTGAAATGTATAAGCAGTACAATTTAAATGTAATTGTTCCATTTCATATTACTGAATGCTCTGGTTAAATCAGAATTCAGTAAACATGTTGGTGAGCATATCTGACATATGCTCTTAACTTCATATGGTGGGGTTAGTTTTCAGGCAAGCCTGTCACCACGCTTCTACATGCGTGTACATGTACTGTGCGTGCGGTGAAAGATGGCGACTTTGTTCCGTTCAGTAAATATTTACTGACATCAGAGAAGGAGGCGCGGGAAGACTTTGAAGGGGATTTGAGGGAAGGATGTAAGCCCCATAAAATTAATACGGCAAAAACTAATACGCAGGCCGTCCCCAGCCACTGCGATTATGCGCCGCCTGGAGGCTTTCCCCCCAACCCCCACCCCCCTGACGTCCAATCAAAATCTCAGAAGCCTTGAACTCTAATCAGCGTTGCGCGCCATGAGAACTGACAGGCAGTGCCTCACTGATTAAAGCCGAGACTTTTCCCGCTTTCAGATGTGCACACATTAAGCGAGGACTATGCCACTCTGAGTGCATAGCAAAAAGCCGGCACGACTCAGCATGAGCAGTTCACAGGCAGTGTACACACCGGAGAAGAGCCACACATTCACAATGCGGACAGTATCGCTGGGGAATCGGTATGATCGTGGATCAGAACTTTTACAGTACTGGCCCAGTCCAGAGTGTGTAACACATTGGTGTGAAGCTGTGAGATTAATCCCCAGTTAATGCGACCTGTACTCCACGGCGCACCATGGAGGCCCTGACCTGTGCTATAAGCCTGAGCGCCAGAGTGCACAGCAGTGCCACAGATCACCTACACCAGGGGTATCCAGCCAGTGTGGTTATTGGTTTTTGTGACAGCCTAGCACTAACACTACTGCTTCTAATTATCAAGGTCTTGATTGGACCTCTTGATCACTTCATTAGTAGAATCAGCGGCTGTAGCCCTGGGCTGTAACACGGAGCTGCACCCACACTGGCCCTACACTCCTGCCCTACACAGTACACACCTCTCGGTTAGTTTCAAAAAGCCGGTAACGCGGACGACAGGACAGGGGGACGCAGTTCCAGAGGCGGCAGGTGCGCCCTCTGGCCGTGCGGGACATCATCCGTCTAAAGCCCGGCGTGTGGCCTGTCTGCCCTCGAGTCCCTGCAGGAGTGCTGCTAAACACACTCCATCACTCCCTCCTGTTTGTGGCAGGGATAATGCATGGACTCACATTGAAAAGTCCTTGTGAACAGCAGCAGGGTCGATCTATAGGAGTAAATGTGCTTATTATTTGGCTTTGAAGGGTTTTTTATAAGCCCTGCTTTTCACACGTGACAGCGTAGGGCAGGTGCGTGAAGCTGTGGGCATCCCATAATTCATCTGACATGATTAATCCCGCATTCGACGCATGTGCACATGCGCGCGCCCTCGCTGAGCTGCCGCACCGAGATTCTGAAATCCCGGGATTCTGGCCTCAGATCAGGTCGTGTGCAGTGTGGGATAGTGTTTATGATGCAGGGCCTCTGGTGAAGCCCAATATCAGGACAGAGTCACACATCCTGCCGGTGCGCAGTGGTCATTAATCCTGGGGACACAGCTGCAGGTTCAATCACCGGATGTGGCACAGAGGTACATAGAGCAGCTGATGACTCCAGTTGACGCCTCCAGACAGTAGTCAAGGGTAGACATGCATACAGTCCGGCACATTGGAACTGGCTGCCTGAAAAGTGCTCATAACGTAACATCATGTTTGTATCGTACTTGGCTGCCGCTGTTATTCAAACCATCATACAGCTGACTCCTCCTCTGGAGAGTTGTGGGCTTAAATGTGTAGCTCTAGGCCATATACTGGCTTCCATGTACTATTATCACTGAGTGGTTAAAAGAGCACACACTGATAATTAAACACATCTCTTGAAGCGGAGGCTGCATTTCTAGCCTGCTGCATCATCTAAGCCTGTTCCGATGTGACGGCAACTTCAAATACAACGGAGAAGTGTAGTCTTCTTCTCTCCTGATATCAGACAGGACTGTCAACAAGGAAACAGAGTGTGAACGACTTGACAATTCCCGTCTGATATCGGTTGAGATGAAGTTTGCAATTCTCGGCTGTATTCAAAGGCGCCGTCACATTGAAACCGTCTTAGATGACGTAACAGCCCAGAAATGTAGCCGATCTAGGCTGCAGCTTACGCTTTGACAAACGGTCCGCCATCGGTCGGGTTCCATCTGCTCAAGAGGCCCAGCCTTCCACCACGGTTTGATGACTCATAACTGAAGCAGTAGCCTGATGTCCCAACTAATTTAGACTTCAAATTAATAACAGTCAACACGGCTGAACACAGCCAATACCCAGGCAGGGGGCTGAGGGCTCTTGTTATTGGAATAGGCTGTGAGGTCACACTCTGCCTCCCCCACAAACCTTTCCAACCCCCGTCCGACAGATCTGGGCCTGGGTGCCGGAACCTTCAGAGGATTTTGAGCAAATGTCTTAATGAAGTCCATGGCTGGACAGCTCCTCAGGACTGTTGGCTCCATATGGCGTCTCCGGTGCCTTGGCTGCCATCAGGGCAGCAGCGGAGATTTTTTTTCCTTCACAGTGTCCATCTGCCAGGCCAGGCCCCACCCTCACGCACCCCAGCAGCCTATCGGGAGCCTCCCTTTCATCACGTGAGCCAATTACGATGCACCACCCAGGATTGTGAGAGTCGCATTGCTTCGGTCAAGATGGCTGACTTGTACTGGAACAGGGTGAAGACTCCATTTTGTTCAAGAACTTCCAGAACTGGGAGCTTGTGTATGTGGGTTCAGGGGTTCTTTATGACGTCTAAGAAAAACGAAACGTGACTAACGAAGGAGCGTATTTGGCCAATAAACACACATTTCTGTGCAGCTCGCTCTGTTCAACAATGGTGAGGTTTTCTGGGACAGATTGTGCTGCAGTACGGCAGAACAGTGCCAGCAGCACAACTGATCCCTTCATGAGAAGCGAGTTTGCCCTTGCAGAGAGTGAGTCTGATTCCAATTCTCCGGTGGGCGCCTGCTCCCGTCCCGTTATTAATTGTGCATTAAGCTCAGAGATGCATGCAGGGCCAAGGTTGCGCCCTTCATTTAAAACGTGGTAAATGCTGAGAATGTTTCGCAGACCAAAATGTATTCAGCATTCATCATGATTATTTATTGATCATCAAGACAGAGTAGTTTTGCCAAAAACTTTCCCAAGTGTATTCAGAGAATACTTATGGCCTTAAGCATGTAACTGCATGTAACTGGGTGCCACCAGTGTTTTCATGAGTTTTTTGAGGTTTTCAAGCTGAAAATCTTTTGTAAAGGGTTTGCCTTTGATGTCTTACTGAAGCTTAAAATGTATAGTTTTCCTATGTATGATCAAGAATGGCCAAGTTATTGAACTTTGGAAAGCAGGAAGTTCGAAAAATGTTATTTTCTGTGTTGCAGCCAAATTTTACTAAATTAAACAAATGCCAAAAGAAAATAATTATTGAAGACCAAACCAATCTTTCAACAGCTTAATTCTTGGAGTGATATGTCCAGTTGTGGAAACTGGGTACTGGTCTTCGACACATAAGTTCAGTGAAGCCATAAGGGTTCATTAAGTCAGTTGCCTTACGTTATTATTCAAAATATGTAGGTAAACGGATGCCTCTTTTGATGGGGAATGTTAGTGTTAATGGTGTTCCTGCACCGCTGGCTTGAAATAACTGAGGCCTCGTCTCTGGCTGTACGTCAATTATCTGAGGAGTTTAGCACCTCTTCAAAAATAGACCTTACACATGCTACATATTGCTTGTCCCATAGAATATCTATTACAAAAGGTTTTTTTTAAACCTTTGATCAAATTACCCGGAGCTGAGGCTTCCGGAGTTTCTCCGGCTGAACGTAACATTTTGACAATGGTCAAGTAAGGCAAGTTTGATGAAGTCAATTTGGTATTTCATGCAAATAACCACATTATTTATGTCTTTTGTTGTAAGATGGCCCCACCTGGGGGGATTAGGCTGTGCTGCCACCCTTCAGCATAAAAAAACCAGGGTCAATAGGCCTAGGCTTATATTGTGAACAGCAGTGTCTGACAGTGCCAGAGGAAGGTGTCATTTGCAGTTAAAACTATCCAATACTTGTTTTTAAGTAAAGGTAAATGGGAATTCACACTTTGATGACATAACACTGTTTTTTCCTTAGTCTGCGACAAGAAATCAGACTGGGCCTATCACCTCCAGTTATAGTGCATGCACCAAGTACACATCCATACATGTAGCTACGTATGCACACAGCAAAACAGACTGCCATCGCAGGGTTTTCCCAAGGTTTTCAGAGGGCTTAAGCGCTAACTGGGTTCTTTACTGGCTTGCAGTCTCATGGCAATACCTGGTAATGCACAAGATGTGATTGAAAGGTTGCCGAAGAGAATTGTGATGAAGTCACCAGTGATGCTCAGGCAACTGGCCGAGCTGTAGATCTGACTGAACTGATAGAGGCCAATGGCATTGCAGTGGTCCGCGCAGATGAAGAACTTTCCCTATGTTACTAGGTGAGAGTGACCAAAGCACCTCACATCCTTTCCAATTATGTGAGAGACAACTATGGCTCTAGATATGAAGCCGGCAGAGAGGTGATAAGGGGGCACCATTTTGAGCTTGTACCTCGGCAAGACTCAATCCATTTCAGTGATGGGAAAAAAAGGATGTATGTTTTGCAGTGAAATGCCTTTTGCTAACAGTGTGCCCAGATTTGGAAGAGTCAGCCATCATAAAAATCAGGGGGGAATTGCAGTCAATGTATAAAGTGAATCTCACTGTTCATGAAGAGCTACTGAGCTTCCTAATGCCAGCAAATCGGGGCAATTTGAATTTTTACAAGCCGCCGAAACAGACCCTTAATGTAGCTGTTGGAGTGGTTTCCATAATTATAGACTTTACTCTTGTTCTGTTCAGATTTTTCATTTCTTGTTCAACATTTGAAGTTAAATACTGCTCAGGATAATAGTGATATTTTAAGTTATTGAATTCTCTGAATGTATGTCACACTTAATGAGAAGTCAACATATGGGCAATCTATGACACCTATGTTTAACCCCTTCTGTTGTGCTTGGCTTTTTTCTACCGCTGATAGACATAAAGATCTCTGAATTAAACCTGCTCCCTCCTTGAGAGCAAGTTCTGATTGATTTCTAATGTTGATGAGCAGGCAAAGTCATTGCGTATGCCTTGGATTATTATGTTTCTTTCTTTAGTTAAGTCATGAAAAATGACAATTACGACATTGCTTTTTCAATTAAAAGGCTGTTGGTTTTGAGTACACCGAATGTGTGAAAATAATAAATACTGCACGTCTCCAGCTGTACGTCCCATTTCGTAGAGTAGTTTAACTCCAAGTATTCCTTCACTTAAAGAAGAAAAAGGGCTAAATCTTGTTTTAGAGGTTAGGTGTGGCCATTCAAATATTCTGAAAGGTTTTCCAACCAGCAAATGGGGTTCACAGTCTTCTAGAGGAAAGAAATGACTGCAATTTTTAAAAAATGCTCCCATTTTTGCCCAAAAATCCTCATATTTTCCAGATCGTCCAAGTCTAGCGTGAACATCATGCGTTAAAAACAGGAATCCTACAACTGAGTGGATCTCAAATCTTCATCAACTACCTTGATTTAGAATGTGTGAAGATGGACGCTCAGCGGGCTGCTAAGTGCCCTTGTTTATATGTCCATCTTCCAAGAAATGCTGGGTATAAAAATAATTTGTGAGCTTTAAGCTCCGGATTTGTTTGTTATATGTTCCAGAGAGTTGTAGTTGTTTTTTTGAATAAAGGTTTTTAAAATCCGAGAACTTTTTCATATTTGCAACAAAGTGGCAGTGAGTTACATGCTTTGGGCCTTATGCGCCCCATATTCATGAAATACTTTATATCTATTACAGCTGATCAGGGACCAGTGATACCCGTCAGCTCAAAATAGGCGAGGTAATGCCACAGACCAGGGTAAACTGAACCCAGATAACCTCTCGTACTGTTACTGAGATACATAACTTAATACATACAAACGTCAACCCACTGAGTCGTCACAACTTACTTACGTGACCAAGGTGGGAACCTTATTTGACCAGTTCTATATCACTGCATCGCTGAAAATTCTCACTTTCCATTAGTCCTCGACCTGGACAATCAAACCCATTACCTCCTAGTTACAAAATCAAACCCATTGCCTCCTGGTTACAAAATCAATCCCATTACCTCCTAGTTACAAGCTTCCCGTTGTTCTGATTCACTCAAAGTCTCGATACGCAACTCATCAGAGCTGTGAGGAGCTGTATCAGCAGGCCGATTTGCATCTTATAAACCAGCAATAAGAGCTTATGAAAATTCACCTCTTCATTCCTCGCTAAAGGCTGAATGCTCCCTGAGTTGGCAAGGTTAAGTTTCACAATGCATTGCTTTTTTCCTCCGAAATTTTCTTTGTGGCAGAGAGGAAGTCTTGCTGCGTAATAAGTGATTCTCTAAAAAAATAGGGGAAATTTAGGCACACCCTGCTGCTCTTTTAAGATGTTCACGCGGTGCGGTATCAGGGAAAATAAGTATGAGAGTAAATTACTTGGGTTGAAGTCTGCCCGATATGAGAAGAGAGACGGTTTGACAGAACAATGAGTGCAAATGAATGTTTGGCTGACTGCAAATGGCTGGAATGAGAGGGCCGCGCAGCACAGAGACTGTCGGCCTCCATCCATTTGTCAGTGAAGTGCTTTAAGATCTAATGAGCACCACAGCTGAGGAAAAAAAATGCGATCAATTAGTTATGGCAGGACGGTTAATTAGCGCCTTTGATCTGCAAAAAATCAGGGTGGCCGAGCGGGCACGCGAGAGAAAAGGATTCGCCGGCATTTGAACTTGTGACGGGATCCGCAATTTAGCAGCACCTTCATTTTTCTGCGATTTATGGCGTTCGGCCACACACTCTCAGCCCGCAAATTTGGCACATAAATTACAGCGGCACGGTGGGGCAACCCACAGCTGTGGGGGAACTGGCCCGTATCGCAGGGGGTAAACACACCCGCCATGAGCAGGCAGCTCCTAACTAATGCGGCTAACGCGGCGTAGCATTAGTGAGCCGGGCGCTGTAAATCACTCCTTAATAAATATGAGTGGGGGAAAAGCGCAGGTGTTAATAAGGACGGCTCAAAGGCTCAGTGGAGGCTTGATCCAGTCTCGGGGGGTCGAGATGATGTACCGCAGGATCTCTCAACAGTGGCGAAAATTCCCAGCTGCGCAGATCGAAGCCCCGAGACCTTTATCAAATGTCACCCGTGCACTTTTGTTTGAGTGAGAGCCTGCGCGTCTGTGTGTATGTGCACCTGTGTACACCCGCATGCATGTGCGTGTGTGCATGTGCATCTGTTTGTGTGTGCCTGCGAATATGCGTTTTCATGCATAACAGTTTGAGTGTGTGCACCCGTGTAGATTGAGGTGTGACTGTGCGCTTGTGTTAGTGTGCGTGTGTGTGTGTGTGTGTTTATGTAGGTGTCTTCATGAGAGCAGCTAAGTCCATTAATGTTTCTCAGTATGCCTGTGTAAATGCATGTGTAGAGGATTGTGTGCATTAGGAGACCAGAGATGACTGACAGGACACTGGTCCACAGCTCTGTCTCTTCCTGTGTACAACAGGATGTCCCAAACCCGTAGGCCCATCCCGTTACAAACACTTCACACATTAACCTCTCATTTACACATATTAGCTTGTGCTTCTAAGTGCTTCTGTGAACAAATGACCGATGACCAAAGAGAATAAGCACACATACTTCAGTCCCGCGAGTGGCCATTCTGCTTTTAAATATATATTCATGATGCAGCGCATGGCCGCACCAGTGCAGGTAATCAACAGGAACAGCAATCTCATTTTCCTTTCAGAAATAATAAAGGCACTTCCTCTAGACGGCTGCGAGGAGCTGCGGCCTCGGAAGAATTAGGCCCGTGCTCTCTTTAATTACGGCCCGATATGAAACATGGGAAGATTAAGGCTTATCTAATTGGGTTCGCTGCAGGAGATCAGAGGCGCCGCCTCGTTACCGCAATGCGAGGGGAGAGAATCAGCCGCGCACACAGTCATACTCTGCACATTCACAACCGGTTTTTACAGAGGACTCAGGCCCAGGCCAAGGATGGGAGAATTCATAATGAGCAAATCATATTCAGCCATTTATAATCACACGCTACCAATAATTTTACTCCAGATGACACCACAACATCACTCAATTACTACTGTCCCTATCATTATTATCAGCAGTGGTAGCGGGATGAATGAATCAAAGAATAAATTAAGCAATTGAGAATTTTACAGAGAGCTCTTCTCACTTAATGGTGGCGACTCAACGACCACCAATGCGCAGCACCCACCTGTGAGAGGAACGGCAGCCATTTTGTGTACAAACATCAGCCGGGGGAGAACAATTTTTGAAGCCAATCAAAATCATAGAATGATTAGGAGGTAAGATGAAATAGCAGTCACAGTTGGTGGAGGCGATAGTAATAGTGGTACTGATAATCCCCGGCCGTTATTTAGTAGTTTAATTAGCAGATTATACAGGGCCACTCCTGTTATATACAGCAAGGTGAGGTGAGGGCGTTATCACATTGTGCCGGATAGCGGCAGTGCTGTGACAGGCCTAAAGCTACGTCCTCTGGATGAACAGGATCCCCTCAGCTGAGGATAAAGTCAATGCACAGACGCGGCGTCCTGAGGGACGGCTGCTCCAGACGAGGGTCTCTGGGGTACGCAGACATTCTGTGTGTGATTCCTCTTTCCTCCACCTGTCCTCACCCTCGAGTAACACAAGTAACACCTCCAGACCTCAGTGTAGATGCAGGTTGCACTAACATCATACAGATCTACACTAAGGATCTGTCTGAATATCCACACTACATCTGTATGTCATGAAATAGTGGGGTATCCTCTGCTTGAGCCTGGATGCGCTGGGCGCACCTTGACAGTTTCAGCGCCGTAATGATGTAAGATATCAAAATCAGACGCTGCTGAAAACCTATCATGTGGCAACTTGTTTAAAAGAGCTCCTGAGATCTTTTAAACAAGTTGCCACATGATAGGTTTTCAACAGCCCAGGATAAACAAATTTTTTAATTCCTTGAAAATGTATTAGGTGCTCAAAGGGTTAACCCTTTATTGGGATCTTAGTTTTGCCCACTCTCATCCTGACATTGTAAAAACAAACCCTATCCCCTATCCCCTGGCTAAAATCTTAACCCTAAACATCAAATAAGGATGTAAAAAAATCTTGATTTTTGTTGCATACCGACGGATGGACAGAATTCATCACTATATGATGAGCCGGAAAGGAGATGGCGAAAATTTAGGGTCCTACAACGGCAGATCTGGAAGTGCGGTCCTGAAACTGCAGCCTCTGCACTGCAGGATATGGAATAAATCCTAAAAACCTCCTTGGTTTTTCATTTCAGCCCATTACTCAGATTGAGGAGGATTCTGTATTAATGGCTGGACGTCTCTGCAGTGTGAAACAGGAGCCATGAGAGCATCTCTCTGTTGCTCTCCTGTTCTCCTCTGCTACTGTGAAGGAAGAGGCTAATGGTGCGTCCCCTGCACAGCTGGACCCTCCTGCTCCCCACAAAGGATTGTGGGTCAGCCGCTAAGTAATCATGTCCAGACCAGAAACATGTTTTCTATGTTCGTTCGGAAGCAGAGAATTTAAGGACCACGAATACAATCAGCCAGGAGCTCATGGGTGTCGGCACCCAATCTGAAGATTCTGCGTACGTTCAGAGGTGTATTAGAGGGTATATGCTGGTATACGGAAACCCTCTCTCTCCTTAGTGATCTACCGATTGCCCTAATAAGATGAGGCTGGCCAATCTTATCTATAAAGGGCCGGTGTGGTCACTGGTTTTTGTAACAGCCCAACACTAGCACACCCGATTCTACTTACCGAGGTCGTGATCGAACCCCTGGCTCGGTTAATTGGCAGAATGAGGCCCTGAGCAGTAACAGTACCACACACCTGCACCCACACTGGCCCTTCACTGCTCTGATAGAGAATACGCACTCCTGCTGGGACCACTGGTTACACCAGTTATGGAGGGAAAAGCATAGCCAACAATTACTTCATGTATAAAGAAGCCTAATCATAGGAAAAAACAATCTTACATGCTGTGTTCATTGTGTAGTCTGGAGATGTGAAGAGATGCCACGGTCTCAGGGGTGTAAGGGACTGTGTTATGCCTGAGATTTAAACCTGTTACCCCTCTAAAGGCCCCTCGCTCCACTCTACAGTAATAAGCACTATTTTACTAATTAATGAGGCCGCAGAACTGGACCTCTGCATTCAGATTCCTCATATGTTGCCTCAGGGCAGTTCCTTATGTAAGCACAAGAGGAGCCCCAACCCAGAATGATTATCCCCTACAAATCAGCTCATTACGCTACAACCCTGACGCACATTTGAAGCACCGTTTCGGAGCAGTAATTGATTTCCGCCAGGGACATTTGGGCATCTGTGCCGAGGCAGAGCTTAAGGGTGAAGAGAGGAACATGAGTCAAGGCCAATTATTAGGCTGAGCGGCGGGGGGAGAGAGAGGTTCTCTGATCGCTGAGATACAAGTGGGGCTGTGTGCGACTGTGGGTCGGCTCCATGCTTGGCTCTCCATTACGGCTCACTGCTGAAGATCAATGCGGCTTGTGGTTCAGAGGTCAGAATAACACTTGAATCATCCAGCCCCTCCCCTTCTCTTTTATTTTTCGCGATGTTTGATTTCTGTCTCTCCTCTCCATGTTCTGACACAAGCCGAGTTTCTTCACTCTCCCTGCTGGTGAGACAATAGTAATCAAAGGAAGAAGATGGTGACCAGAAACAGCTGTATCTCTGCTGCCCCTGTCAGGCCACTGCCTGCAACTGCACCTCCTTATTCACTATCCAATCCTCTTTCTCTCTGTCCATCTCTCTCTCTCTCTCTTCCTTCTGCCTTCTCCCTCCCTCCCTCACTTCTGTCTCCATATCACTCTCTCCCTCTCTCTGTCCCTCACACTCTTTCAACCTCTCCCTCTCCATCCCTCTCCCTCTCTCTCTGCCCCCTGCAGTTCTCCTCAGTAAGAGCCCTGCTGGCAGTAGAGGAGAGGAATATTCCAGAGCTGCTTACAGCAGGACAGTGTTCCTGCAGCAGAGGCCCTGATAACATTAGCAGCAGCAGGACTGTCTCTTCCGCCCACCACTGCTGCTCCTCAGTCCTGGGCTGCTGGGGGCTCTGGGGGTCCCATCTGATTTGAGTCTCTCTCATTGCAGCCTTTCATGCCAAGAATAAGAGGCAATAAAGAGATAAACAGAGGGAGGGAGGGAGGGAGGGGCGCTGGAGCCTGACGAACGCACACCGCGCGGCCGCCATGGCTCTGCGCGGGCGGCTTTAGGAGAGACGCGGCGAGACTGCGGCTGATTCTCCACGGTAGTGAAACGGGAGAACAGACGCGGTTGGGCTCTCTTAACGTTATACCGCACAGGAGAAGCACTGCAGAGAAAAGCAGGGCATAGGTCTCACCCTCAGTCACATGACCCGGGTGTGGGGCGTTCGTCAGAGGTGTGAAGCGGGTGGTCAGTGCATCTCATACAGCCCTAAACCCCAGGACGCCC
>CM056593.1:773587-1063587 GCA_029721435.1 Gymnothorax reevesii | reverse complement strand
TGTGCGTGTGTGTGTGTGTTCGTGAGGGGTCCAGCACAGCGCCTCCTGCTGTTTAGTCACAGATGAGCAGGTTCATTGTGTTCATGCGCTCTGCGCCGCCTCACTGAGAGTCACAGCTGTCACTCATGCCTCAGAGAGAGAGAGAGGGAGCTGCTGATTGGCCAGGACTCCAGGGTGGGGGAGGAGCATTGGCAGCTGCAGGGCACTCTGGGACGGTTCCTGATTGGAGTGGCTCTTGGGATAGCAGGTGGGATGAGAGCAGGATTTTGTCCTACACACTGGGAGCAGGGAGAGAGCTGTAATCCTGCTGCTCTCTCAGGCCCTGAGGCGTCATCATGTCTGGACACACTGCAGATCCATTTTCTTCTCTCAAAATGCACTTTGGCCATTTCCTCAACCCCTTAGAAATGCCAAATCTCTTTTCCAAGATTGTTTAGCAAGAGCACTGAAGTGAAATTGTTTCAGGTTTAAATTCTTGGCTACGGTACTAAAGTTGAACCCCCAAGCGAAGAAATGCACATAAATTACTTGTGTACATATTTGTATAAATGAGTGAGGAGTATTTTAAATGCGCTGTATGCACAGTAATTAGCAACTGCAGCACTGAGCCAAGATTTATCTGGTGAATCTCTACATCTTATTTGATTTTTCCCCCAGTTGAAAATGTCCAATATGAGCTCTCCATAATTTTACTTCATATACCAGAGAGAAACTGTGTCTTCAGCTCCTTCCAGGTGAACAGACTGATCTTTTTTCTTTCAGAAAAATGACCCTGCGGCTACATTTCCCAGGGCAGCCATTTCTTCTGTCCGTTTCTCCTCAACCTCAGGAGAAGTAATCCCCTGTTCTCCACACCTACAGCTGATTACAGAATAAATCTGTGGCCGCCACTGCAAAGGATTTGTGCCGTCAATGGCCTTCTCATACAGGCCTGTGCACAGGGGGGGCGAGAGAGAGAGAGGGAGAGGGAGAGAGAGAGGGAGAGAGAGAGAGAGAGGGAGAGAGAGAGGGAGAGGGAGAGAGAGACAGCGAGGGGGCTGGCGGATAAGAGGGCAGTGATGTAATGACACCTGAGGGCCTGAGAGAGCAGCAGTATAGGAGCAGAGAAGAGCGCACAAGCAGGAGCTGCCTATAGAGGGCGCTATAACAGGTCTCTCCCTGCCCCCTGTGTGTAGGACCTGCTATACAGAGTATGCCCTGCAGTTGCTGATGCTCCTCCCCCACCGTGGTGTCCTGGCCAATCAGCAGCTCCCCCTCTCTCTCTGAGGGATGAGTGACAGTTGTTTCTCCCGTTGAGGCAATAGAGAGTCACAGTGGAGTGCTGTACATAAAAGCAGTACGGTGTAGTGGGTCTGCGCTTCTGATACTGAACAGCAGGAGGCGCTGTGCTGGAGCTCTCGCTAACACACACACACACACACAGCTGCCCACAGCAGACTCCTGCTGTGTAGGTGAGTTGCACCCTGCCGGCTACATGCTTCAAACACCTGCCGCGCGCGTCAACGTCAGACAGTGAGGCGGAAAAACCGCTTTGCCGGAAAATATCAACAATAAACACAGAGAACAGCCCAACACTCCCCAGGGACCGGAGGTAACACCACACATGCCTTTCAAGAGGGAAAAGAGAACATTCCGGAATTCCCAAGAGCTACCCACCATGAAATTATCCTCAAAAACTAAATTCCCTTTAAACCCTATTAAAACCCCTCCGCTTCAGGACTTAATGGAGAAAAGGCGAATGCAGCGATATCTGACCTCTGTATAACTGCATCATTCTCCTCTGACACAGCAGCATTTAAGAGTTTCTCATATGTTATCCCCTGTATGCGGGCAATAAATATTCACAGTGATATAGATACACTTTATTAGATTAAATGAACAGGCTGATGCAGTTTTTTTACAACCTTATTTAAATGTGTTCAGGCAACTGCACACAGATAACCACAGACACACACACACAAACACACGCACACGCACACACACCACTAAAAATGGGATAACAGAGCTCGTGTCACGCACAAATAGACCAACACTAGAAAATCCAATGGTGCAAAAACGGCACATTTGCTCCAGATTATCAAGTTTAAGGGCGTCAGTTGAAGTGCAGAATAATGTCGGGTCACAATCTGACACAGATTTCCACAAAACGCAATTATGTAAAACCGTAGCACAGAACTACCTCAACACTCCAATGCCCCAACTTCATAAAATAAAGATCAATTTACATAATGGCGGTATTATCCCAACATTACATAAGAGCCGTTTAAGCACGGCGTTGCATAAGTGCAGCCGCATAATCGCTCTTTACAGTTGGAAAAACAAATCACTGCATGAACAATACAGTGAGAAATAAAGACACTAAAGACTTACACATGGTTTAAGATTGTTACAAAAGCCATCGGAGTTAAGATAACCCAGCCCTCCCTCTATGCCATGTAATTGTCGCAGTTCTATGGTGGAGTGGTTTTGATGGCTGGTGATTACAGGGAACGCGACTCATCCAAACTCTATCTGCCATTCAAACTGAACAGTAGTGTTGGGGGGGGGCGATGTAGAGTGTACAGTATGGGACGGTCATAATTCACACAGAACCACCACCACCCTACGCTCGCACACACACACTCTCCAGGCCCTGGTCACATTGTGCCGGCCTAGCAATGAAAGGAGGATCTGTAGGGGATTAATATTTCAAAACATGCCACAATGATTCACGGCCGACGCTCTTAAAGTTCGCAATATGTTAATGACGGCCGCGTTGTTGATGCACATTCTCTTCCCCATAATCTGGTAATTACCCTTTCAAATGGAGGAGAGACGCATTAGGGCTAAATGTGGAAATCTGTAATATATTACATCGCCCATTTTCTCAGGCGTTTGACGAGTGCTCTGCAGTTTTTTTCATTCTGAACTGAAGTGTTTCTCTGCTTCTTTAATCGTGGTATCCGCAGAGACGGCCGTCCGTACGCATCGCCCTATCGCACATCTCCGGCTCCTTCGGTATTTATTTCCCAGGCAAAATAGGGGCCTTAATTCCAACAGCAATACCACCAGGAGCTCTAATTAGTGCGCTAGACTTCGCTGCTCGGAAGTGGTTTAGCTGCGCCAACCTGATGCCTAACGAAGGAACATTAGTCCACTAATGAAGGGGAGCATATTTCTCTGGCCGTTCTCCGCGACACGCCGCAAATGATAATCGGCTTGGCAATGGGGCCTCCATTTAATTGAGCAAGGCCCCGGCTTTGAGTGTTCGAGTTGCGTCTTTATTCTTCTTTTGAATGGAGCCTAATGTGAGCGGGGTTTGCTTTGATTCAGGCTCGTCGCAGACCCTCGATGAGAAAGGGCCGTTTCGGCCCGCTGGTTAGAAGCCCTCGTCTTTCAACTCCAAGCACATTTCTTAATCACGCACATTAACATATTTCACTCAGTGTTTTGAATTGAATGAATGTACAGTCAGACACAATATTAGCCGAAGGGGTAAAACATTGGGGAGGGGAGGGGGTCTCCAGTCAACAAAAAGGGAGTTTCGAAAATAACCAAAGCATTACCTCCAGCCTCAGCCTGGCACTTAGCAAACAACACTTTTAATCTGAAACCACACTTGAACGCGTATGACAGCCAACCCCCACCACCGCAGTTACAAACTACCCCCCAACTCCCAGATTCTAAACTCTGCTCCTCAGCCTTGTCTCTCACGTAATTGTGTGCGTCTGAACCGTAATTATGTGTCCGGTTGAATTAAACACGTTTATGTCCAAGTAATCAATGGATGCGATGCATACTAATGCAGCTCTGAAGCAATCTGGGCTGGGCTAGCGGCTAAGTGAAGCAGGAGCTCTCTCCGTTCAGCAGGGTCGTACTGTGAGGGGCGGCAGGGAGGCGACCGGTGAGCGATAGGTGTGGGGGCGATAAAACCTGAGCTGGCCGCCGACCTGGATTTCGCAGCGCGTGTCGTTAGCTTTTACGGCGCGCTCGTAAAAACCGCGTGTTTGGCGAGATGAGCTTAATGGCGCTAAAAGAAACACACAAGCATATGCCACCTCTGGCGCCGAGAGGCTTCCCAACCGCAGGCCAGCGATCGAATCTTATTCCCCGGTACGGACGACGGCCTTTTCTCCGTTCCCTTCTCCCTCCCATTTACCGGGGAGAGGAGGAACCTGCGATTTATCCATCTCTCTCTTCCTCTCTCCAGATGGTTGACCCCTCCAGGCAATGAAACCTTACATCCGAACTCAATAAACGCACCATAATTACAGCAAGATGAAGGGGCTCAGCCACTGACTCCTGAGAGCTGGGGAGCACATTCACAACACATACACAAGGGGTTCGCTCTCCCTGTTTACTCCCTGCCATATTCACACACTATTAAAGAAGCAGACGGTCGGGCGCCCGCTGTCATCGTGTATCCCCGGACCCCCAGAAGCAATCGCTCCCCAAATCGACAGGCTTGGTGACCTTACCACAGACAAGGCCCACACCAAATAAGAAACAAATCAGTTGAAATTTGTCACCTGTAGCGCATCATGGTTGCTGATCTATAGTATCATCGACTTGTTGTCCAGGGATACAATAACATTAGTTATCTGCCATGATTATCTAGAGGGACTTACAGTTGATTAGACTGAGCAGAGGCCAGTGAAGAGTTAAAACCGTTACTGAAGGGCTGAATCGGCTCACGCTGAGCCCTGACCCAGTGCTTCACAGTCCTGCATCGGCTGAGGGAGGGCTCTGGAGCTCCAGCAGAGGAGGGCAGCCCATAATGAGGATAAAGACGGGACGAGCCCCCGACACACTTTTATTCCACAGCAGCACCAGTGGGCCAAACAGACGGTGTCAGCGTCGCGCTAACGCTCCATTTGGCAGCTGGAAGCGACTTCATTAGGGGCTCGTCGCAGTTACTAAGTGCAGAGTCAGCGCTTTTTGATTTTAAAAAAATATATACACTGCGGTTCCCGTTTAGCTCTCCAGAACAGAACAATGCGCTGTTTCTTTTCAGGAGAATAATGTGCAGGAAAATATAACCGAGGGGGCGATATTTTCTCAGCGTGGCAGCTGCAGGATGGCGTTCAGAGCTCATTCTTGTTGTGTTAGCTTATTTGTTCCTGTAGACCTGTCAGGAGTGAACGATGTGGCCTCACTCCGCATCTAATTCACAGGATCGCTTAGAGTTGAGCTCAGGAGAAGCTGAGAAAAGTCGTTAAAACTGAAGGAATCAGCTGAAATCTGTGCGTCCAAGCCGCAGATATCCCTCCAGCAATCAGTTATGTAACTCACTTATTCTTGCTATGAGCAGGGGAGCGGATCCCACATGCAGGGGACGAGAGAGAGGAACAAACCCTGGACTGTACACCAATCCATTGCAGGGCACACACACCATTCACCCACACACTCATACCCACGGCAGCCAGGCATCCCAGTCTTTGGGCCGTGGGAGGAGACCGACGTAACCCATATAAACTCATGCCAACTTAGAGAACATGCAAACATCGCACAGAAAGGCCCCAGGCCAGATTCAACCCATGATATTATTGCCCTGGGGTGACAGCACTACCCACAGCACCAGTGCACCGCCCTCAGTATGCAGACACGCACACACGAGAACACAGATAAAATGGCGGCATCTAAGAATCACCAGAACAAACAACACCAATCAGGCTTTGTCCATTCTGTGCCTGTGCCTCTCAGTTTCTATGCGGGACACACCAGCGGACACAAAGCACATGCTAAAGCCCAGCTCCCCGGCTCTGTGCTGGGTTCAGAGCCCTAATGAGGGAGGATGGTGTCGGGCGGTCCGTCTGAAAGGAGAGGGGACAGGGGCTCATTCAGCCCGACCTCAGCTGGCCCAGTCCGGCCCAGCAGAGGAGCAGGTCGCATTGATTGTGCCGTAACAGGGAGCCCCGGAGGGGAGAAGGCCTTGTGCTTCGCTGCCCTTTTCGGTGAAAGGACCACAGCGGAGCGACGGGACGGCCCAGCCCCACACAAAGAGGTGACCTGCGGCGTCTGTCCCTTTAATAACCCTCAAGAGCGCTGAAGGAAAACCACAGAATAATTCCACACGGGGGATGTAAGGATGGAGATTCGGCTCATCGATGCTTTTACATACGGAGCAGTAAATAAGAGGAGGCTCTTCTACACACAATCCTCAGGTCTGTCGGGCCGCACAATTACAGCTATCATGTGCAGCAGCACACAGCCAGTGTCCACAGAGCATCAGATACTCTCTCAGCATTAGGATAGTACAGAATCACGACAGCATCTCCTAAACCTTATATACTGCCTCCTGCACCCTGCATGCTCCCTCCTACGAGTACAGCACTCGAACAGCAAGCGAGCGACTCAGAGGCCTTTATTCACTGTTTACCAGAGCAGGGTGATATTTGGGGCCTCGGCGGGGGCGACCTCTCTCCGTCCCTCCCTAACTCCCTCCCCACCCCTCCGCTGCCACCCCGCTAACGCACAGCCTGACATTTACTCACTAAACAAGATTTACTCTGTGCCCATAACGCGCAGGAGAAGGGCGCTTTATCGCACTGGAAATTCACTGTTTCACAGGGCAACCCGCCAATTGGGACGGACAGAGAGCCCAGCGACCCAGCAGGACCCTGGGGCTGAGGCGGAGCACGTCTTGCCACCAGGTTAACGAGGTTGCCATGTGACCTCCAATCAAATCAGAGAGCAGGTGACCTGATGGGCGGAGTCACCATCTGCCAGGCCTATAATACGCTGCACATACCATTTTATCCACCTAATAAAGACAGTCAGTTCTGAATAAACAATCAGATTTACGCCTGTGCAGCAGCTTACTTACAGTGAAACAGATGTGGACCCGCATTCTGGAGCAAACGGACATCGATCGGAGGGGGTATGGATGACTGATCAGAGAGTGTAAAGATGACTGACAGATGTACAAACCCAAAACCAGTGAAGTTGGTACGTTGTGTAAATCGTAAATAAAAACAGAATACAATGATTTGCAAATCCTTTTCAACCTATATTCAATTGAATACACTGCAAAGACAAGTTACTTAATATTCGAACAGGTAAACTTTGTAATTTTTTGCAAATATTAGCTCATTTGGAATTTGATGCCTGCAACATGTTTCAAAAAAGCTGGCACAAGTGGCAAAAAAGACTGAGAGTTGAGGAATGCTCATCAAACACTTATTTGGAACATCCCACAGGTGAACGGGCTAATTGGGAACAGGTGGGTGCCATGATTGGGTATAAAAGCAGCTTCCCTGAAATGCTCAGTCATTCACAAACGAGAACTCAGATAAAATGGCGGCATCTAAGAATCACCAGAACAAGCAACACCAATCAGGCTTTGTCCATTCTGTGCCTGTGCTTCTCAGTTTCTCTGCGGGACACACCAGCGGACACAAAGCACATGCAAAAGCCCAGCTCCCCGGCTCTGTGCTGGGTTAACAAAGGATGGGGCGAAGGTCACCACTTAGTGAACAAATGCGTGAGCTGATTGTCAAACATTTTAAAAACAACATTCCTCAACGAGCTATCGCAAGAAATTTAGGGATTTCATCATCTACGGTCCGTAATATCGTCAAAAGGTTCAGAGAATCTGGAGAAATCACTGCACATAAGCGACAAGGCCGAAAACCAACATTAATGCCCCTGACCTTCGATCCCTCAGGCGGTACTGCATCAAAAACCGACATCAGTGTGTAAAGGACATCACCACATGGGCTCAGGAACACTTCAGAAAACCACTGTCAATAACTACAGTTTGTCCCTACATCTACAAGTGCAAGTTAAAACTCTAAAGCAAAGCGAAAGCCATTTATCAACAGCACCCAGAAACGCTGCCGGCTTCGCTAGGCCCAAGCTCATCTAAGATGGACTGATGCAAAGTGGAAAAGTGTTCTGTGGTCTGACGAGTCCACATTTCAAATTGTTTTTGGAAACTGTGGACGTCGTGTCCTCTGGACCAAAGAGGAAAAGAACCATCCGGACTGTTATAGGTGCAAAGTTCAAAAGTCAGCATCTGTGATGGTATGGGGGTGTATTAGTGCCCAAAGCATGGGCAACTTACACATGTGTGAAGGCACCATTAATGCTGAAAGGAACATACAGGTTTTGGAGCAACATATTGGAGCCATTTGGAGCCATCCAAGCAATGTCTTTTTCATTGACGCCCCTGCTTATTTCAGCTAGACAATGCCAAGCCACATTCTGCACGTGTTACAACAGCATGGCTCCGTAGTAAAAGAGCGCGGGTACTAGACTGGCCAGCCTGTAGTCCAGACCTGTCTCCTATTGAAAATGTGTGGCGCATTATGAAGCGTAAAATACAACAACGGAGACCCTGGACTGTTGAACAACTTAAGCTGTACATCAAGCAAGAATGGGAAAGAGTTCCACTGAAAAGCTTCAAAAATTGGTCTCCTCAGCTCCCAAACATTTACTGAGTGTCGTTAAAAGGAAAGGCGATGTGACACAGTGGTAAAAAGGCCCCTGTGCCAACTTTTTTGCAATGTGTTGCTGCCTTTAAATTCTAAGTTAATGATTATTTGAAAAAAAAAAAAAAGTTTCTCAGTTTGAACATTAAACATCTTGTCTTTGCAGTGTATTCAATTGAATATAAGTTGAAAAGGATTTGCAAATCATTGTATTCTGTTTTTATCTACGATTTACATAACGTGCCAACTTCACTGGTTTTGGGTTTTATCAACACCAGTGCTTCTGGCACCAGATGATTAAAATCAAAAGTGAATTCGTAAGGAAGCCAACAGAAACGTTGTTGGGTGAGGAAATAGACACATTTCATTATTGTTGAGTAACTCAAAATTAATCAGATCGATGAAAAAAGTGTATTTTGTTTTCAGCTTGTCTTAAATGTTCTTACACTTCAGTGTGAAATCATTTGTTCCTCGTAAGAAGTATCCAATCAGCTAACCTGATTTGTTCCACTGTGGGCAGCCCTGAGCAGTGACCCCATAAAGCAGATTAGCCGGATAGCAGTTCACTTTGTCTGAGTTATGGCAAAACAGTTGCCGCTACTAATACATAAGGTCAGCGCGAGCAGCTCGCTATAATGGCTGCTACAAACCGCCGTTAATGACCGCCGCTTTGCTCCCCACAAATCCTGTCTGCGCTGAATCAGCTCAGGACACTGACATCTACAAGGCCAAATCACTGAACAAAAACGGCACAGAAGGACCCATTTACAGGCAGGAGCTGGATAAATCCAGGACTGAATAGGGACTGCAATTAACAATATGCCCCCGGAACAGTGACTCTGAGAACAGCCCATTTCTCAAAAGTATTGTTGGTCACTGTGCAGATGAGATATTTTAAAGAAGAGCTTTAAGAGGAAATTTGATGACTGGACTGAAAGTGGATTAAATTCACTGAGTCTTGCCTGGGATTATCTCTGAATGCTGGTCGAGGAACACAGGGCACAGCAGCGAGTTTAGTTCGAGGGACTGATCTGTCACTGCCACTAAACTTAAGGGACAGCGGGGATGTCAACTTGTGCAACTTGTGCTGTGTGTGTGTGTGTGTGTGTGTGTCTGCGCAAGCATGCATGCATGTGCGAGAGGGTTGTGCGTCACATTGTGCATGCGTGTGTGCGCGCGTGTGGGTGTATTAGCCGGTGCGTGTTAAGTATGTGTGTGTATTTGTGTGTATTAGAGTGAAAGCGCAGCGCCGCCGCTGAAGGGGAGCCGAAGGGCGATCACAGCAGTGAAGGCTGGAGTGGCCCCAGTGCGCCGTCTAATTTAATGGCAAAAAGCTGCAGCCCTGAAGAGACACTGACACTGATGCACTGTGACACCAGGAAGGCACTGTCACTCCCTGACCAGGCCCTGCACTCCGCCGAATCCCTGTTCCCCACCGGGGACCGAAAACACAGCGGACGGAGAGGACACGTCAAACCCAAAATCAGCATCACGCAGAGTCCTCACCCTGAAAACTCTCAGAGGGGAAGTTTGAGCTCGGCGCACTTTCACACCGACGCCCGGCTGCACAGAGCTTCACTCGTACACATCCGCCGGCTATTAGCGGCTCTGCTATAACACCTTGAGCTTTCATTAGCAGGATGCAAAGCGCTCTTTTTAACGGCCATTTCTGCTGCTGACCCCGGAGGACCGCGGGCCGGGTGAGATTTCAGCACTTCCACACGCTTAATCCCAAACACCTCGGAGCCCTGCGGGGAGGAGATATATTTTAAAAGTGAAGCTCGGAGCAGCGAGCTGTCCTGTTCCCCAAAGCTGTGGAGGCTACAGTACATCCCACCATTGCACACTCCTGCCGGCAGACACTGCGCTATAAAACAACGGCGCCATATATCTATACCAGCGCGTGGGAGGGGATTTGGGAAGGTGATTTATGGGCAATTGGAAATGGATTTCAATCTCAAGTTGGGTTATGGATGCTGCAAAGCACCATGGGAGCTGTATATACAAGGCAATGCAGGAAAGAGGCTTGCACAGTCAAGGTGCTTCGAAGAGGAATGGATGGTGGGGAACAGGGTGCAGTGAGATACATTTACATTAGGTTACGTGTTTACTCTGACAGTGACTTACAATGTAAGGGGCCGTAAGATTCATGATGTGAACCTGGGCGAGTGACGACAGTACAGGTGGCTGGAGCAGAGACGGTGCTGACGCAGCCCTGCGGGGGGGGTTAGATGGCTGACAGCAGCAAGGGAAGGATGATGTCAGTCAGGCGTCTCACCTCAGTGTCGCCCTCATGTGGTCCACATCGCACCTGCACTCTCTTAGCAAGAGGAGGGATGAGCGCAACTGATGGACGTCCAACAAGAGGAGCGCCTGCGTGATTTTCATCTGAGGGGCTGAGGTCGGTAATGTACTCTAAACCAACTAAGGGGGAAAGTTTGGCAGGGCCGGTTAGTGTTAGCCTGAGTTTCTCATTAGGAGAGGCAGATGTGTCGCATTAAAGACGAACTTTAGAACTGCAGAATGGAAGATGTATAGCAGGCCTACCAAAGAAAACGTAGCCTCAGCACACAAAAACTTTGAAATGCCTACATTAATCGCGGAAATAGCAACAGAAAAATAATACCCCGCTACCGAAACTGCAAAAACCGCAACATAAACTGTTGACTCGTAGCATAAGACTATGAAACTGCAACATCTTCTATCGCATCCGTCTTTGCCATTTACTGCGCTTGCGCGTACCGGCCCAGGCTGCTTTCAGAGATAGCGGAATCAGACG
Organism: Gymnothorax reevesii; assembly: GCA_029721435.1. Taxonomy (NCBI): domain Eukaryota; kingdom Metazoa; phylum Chordata; class Actinopteri; order Anguilliformes; family Muraenidae; genus Gymnothorax; species Gymnothorax reevesii. The sequence goes on along the minus strand of CM056593.1, from coordinate 1,052,397 downwards.
TGTCCCCTTCGGTTGGTAAGTAAAACTTCCAAATATGACGTTATTGTTAATGCAGATGTTTAACAATGAATTGTAAGACGTAGCTGTTACATCCACATTCTCGTAAATTCGCTTATTTTAGCATGTCACCCTGCCGAAAATGAACGATGCACCGTCGATTTCGCTATAGTCTTAGAGTTGCCAACTTGACGACTTTCTCAAGACGTATACATACATCTTGAGTGGACAAACAATCCTGATTTGGAAAGTCGCCAGATTAAGCGAGAAGGTCGTCAAGTTGGCAACTCTAAGACTTTAGCGAAATCGACGGTGCATCGTTCATTTTCGGCAGGGTGACATGCTAAAATAAGCGAATTTACGAGAATGTGGATGTAACAGCTACGTCTTACAATTCATTGTTAAACATCTGCATTAACAATAACGTCATATTTGGAATATTTTCCGTCATATTTTCACTTACCAACCGAAGGGGACACGTCTGATTCCGCTATCTCTGAAAGCAGCCTGGGCCGGTACGCGCAAGCGCAGTAAATGGCAAAGACGCATGCGACAGAAGATGTTGCAGTTTCATAGTCTTATGCTACGAGTCAACAGTTTATGTTGCGGTTTTTGCAGTTTCGGTAGCGGGGTATTATTTTTCTGTTGCTATTTCCGCGATTAATGTAGGCATTTCGAAGTTTTTGTGTGCTGAGGCTACGTTTTCTTTGGTAGGCCTGTATAGGAACAGAGCTGAAATAAAGTGATCAGATACCCCCCCTCCACAGACTCACGATGACGCTCCACACCTCCAGTCCTCCGTTGGGAGAGCAGGAACATGATAACAGGTGGAATGAGCTCTCACATCGAGAGGGAACAATTAAGTACTGAGCACTACACAGAGGACATTCATCTGCAACAGAAAAGTGCTCATTTAACCAGTATAACCAGTACTGATTTCACACACGCTCCCACAGTTTTCTGAGGAAACATTTCTAGGGCGCAAGTAGAGTGTGAGGTCCCTGGTGGAGTAACGATGGCCTGCTACCTTTCAGCACTCTTCTCATGATGTTACAGAAATGCTTTCGCAATGTTACTACACTACCATGATATTTCGCCAGCATTGGGTGAATGTTTTATGTCGGTTTTTGGTGAGCTTAAGGACTGTTCCGCGAGTGTTGCTGATGGCGGCCCAGAGGAGGATCTGACGTCATTGCTGTGGTACAATGAGTATCCATAGGGAAAAAAACTCTAAACCACAACTTTGTAGTTTCTAAAGCCAAAAACACCCTGTTCTGCTGAACAAGGCACTGCAGCAGTAAACACTCATCAGTGCAAACACACGCAGAGCTGCGCTGCTTACGGAAGAGTGAAACGCAAACCGAAAACTCGCTCTGAAACACAAAGATGGATCCTGAGGATGTTTGTTTTGAATTTAATGGTAATTTGTGGCAGGCGTGCTTCGTTTTCTCGACATTTGCATATCGTTCCTCATTAGCATTGGGATGATTAACCTTGCTTTGGCTAATTCATGACCACCTCCCTGCTTTTTTTCCCTCGGACACATGGCTAAGTTCGACAGAAAACACAAACTGCGGCGAGCGGGACGCGTATGGAAAATCACCATTATTTACTCATCACTGTGAGTCAGAGCCAGACTGTCTGTGCTGTTGGCTCGAACTACACAGTAGTCAGTTTACACTGAACATCTCATCCAGGGAAGTGTCTTAATTTTGGCTCAGATGGCTCTTCATCACCATCACCATCATCATCAAGTGTGTTTGCTGGCTGTAGGAGGGATTTTTAGCTGAGAGGCAGATTAGAAGCTCCGCAGAACTGAGGGATTTTGCCAGTGGAAACTCAGGAGCGCATGAATGAGCAGCATAATTCAAATCCCCCAGCTCCCAGCATGGTAAAGGAAAATCCCTATCCATCATGCACCTTGCTTTTTGCAGCTCAGCCACTCTGTGATGTTCACTCGTCGGCCATGCTCGTCTGCGCATTAGATATTCGCTGGCACGTCCTAGAAATGTCACTCAATCAAAAGAAAAATTACATTTTTTTTCTCGCCTTTTTTCCCATTCCTAAAACTAACATTCAACGAGCGACCCAGTGACAGTAACCGAGGCAACGTGAGATCATTTCTCGGCTTTTTAAATCCCCCCGGGGTCCTTTACCCCACCCAGGAAGAGGAGAGTCTCGGGGGCATTCAGGCACATCAAAGGATTCAGCACTGTCATCACCCCACATCAAGCCCATTAATAAAGAACGGCTTTTTATAGCCCGGCAAAGAGCGCCGCTGAAATGAGGGCTCATTCTGGTGGGGTGCATATGATACAGGAGGGTTGTGCAGCATGATTTAAATGAGGCTGCCGTTGGATATAGGAGGCTGGTGTAACCGAGCAGAGTAAATTTCAGTTCACCAGCCAGCAAGGCTGAAAAGCTGCCAGTAATGTGATCAAATTGCAAGGGGTATTTTTATAACATTACCTTCTAATGCAGGATCAAGTGATGGTGGTTGACACACGGGCACTGGGTACTGTGCACTGGCCACCAACCAAAACGGCGAGACTGACGCTCACAGACGGGAGATGGACAGAACTGTTTGAATCAAATCTGCAGCAGAGAGAGAGAGAGAGGGAGAGAGAGAGATGCATACAATGAAACATTACTGAAAACACTGCTCAAAAGGATTCATCATTGCTGAAGATAAACAGCTTGACTGAGACTCAGAGAGAGAAAGAGCGGAGGAAAAAAGAAGAGAGAGAAGGAGGGAGGACTCGTGCTATAAGCTGAGCTCAAAGCATGTTTTGTTTCTCATAATTCAGGAACCCATTACTCTGCAGGCTGCAGTACTTCCAAAAGACTGCAATGCAGTTTAAGTGTTTCCCTGAAAAACCAGCAGCTCGCAGTACAGGGGAAATCCTATACTTCACAAAAAAAGAAAGAATAAATAAAAACTTTAGTGCAGCAGATTCATGTCTGACTCACAGAACAGGACCGCAGAGAGAGCTCCGTCTCTGGTGAAGGGGCAGCAGTGGTTTCGTTGTTTTATTGACTCCACACGTCTCACCCCCCCGCCCCTCCCAGGATCAAGCCTGACTTCAAATACCACCGCGCTCTCCAACCCCCAGCTGTGCTTCTTATCACGCCAGCGACATTTCTGCGGCTCGCTTTGATTCTGACAGAGCCAGCAAATACGAAGAAATAAAATGCTTCGCCGCTTTGTGACAATGCGTGACGCCACGCCACTTATCAGGAGATGTCAAGGAAATTAGCATTCAAATTCTTTTTCTGCTGACAGCATCAGTACAGGGCGTCGTCTGCTGCAGCCCTCCAAAATATTTCATGAATCTTTAATGGCTTTTGCCAACAAAACATGAGACCAGACTGATGCATAGAAAAATAATGTGAGTTTGAAGTTTACACAGTGACGAATTCAGAGAGGTCGGCTCAGGAATGACTTTGGGGAGGGGCCGGGGGAGGGGTCAATAGCATACGCCTCCTACAAGGAAAGAGGTGAGCACTGGCATTGCCTGTTGCCGTGGAAGCAAGATGACCGACGCTGTAGCGCGATTACGCAAACTGAGACAAATCGAAGTTTGCGCAAACAGCTGGTCAGCCTTTCAACTCGCTAAATTTCGAGAGAAGCTGACGTTTCACATTAGTGTGGATCGATATATACAAGCCCGGCACATCTGTACAACAGTTGTGTCGCTGATTAATATTTGAAATACGAGCGCTTGGGCAGGACTCACCATTCCAGTGACCTTTTCGGTGGCCTCAATTTAGAAAAATAATGGGCCGTATTAGCTCTGCGCAGCGCGAGTTGAGCGGAAAATTAATGTATAAGTTGGCCCAGCTGAGGGCAGTATGATGGAGGGAGTCCGAGCCATCGCCTCCATCAGTCACTGAGCGAATAACTCACAGTCGTGCGAATATCGATGGGAGACGTCTGAGGTGCGGCCAGTTTCACCTCTCGCCCCACTGGGGCTGAACCTTCCCCAATATTCCGCCCCGTTCCCAACGTCCTCCGTGGAGAAAGCGCCCGAATTAAAGCCGCGACAGATTACATTCAAAGTCAATGCAAAGACGCGAATACACGCGTTTACGCGAAAAATTCGTTTCGCGACCAGTGTGAAAGCAGCTTAAATCTGATAAACCGACTCAGTCCCGTTTTTAAACATCCATTCACGTCGATTCAATGTAAATCCATCGAAAGTGACACCGACGAATAAATATTGCGATATATCCAAATACTTTAAGCGATTCCGCCAGCCATTTGTTACACTGTATGAAAATAAGCAAAATGGAGAAAGTTACAAGAGTTTTTGCAGCATTTACGACTGTTTCACCTCCGAAACTGCGCTCGACGGTTCCGCCGTCCCGGCCGCGGAAGGAAGGCTCCTCTCATGACAACCTCCTCGCCCCGTTTCCCGCCCATGGCGCATTTTTATCTCACGCGCAGTTAATCTTCGGCGCGCGACTGTATTACCTCTCTTTTACACCGGGGCTTAATGAAAAAGAACAGCTAATTGAAACCGAAATATCCCTCGTGCAATTAACGGCCCGCGTATGAAGGGACCTGATAAGATTAGAGCAGCAACCTCCACACCGGCGGCGAGAAAAACGGGCCTAAATATCGACGACTCTGAAACAGAGCTCTGACCGAGTCTTCCCCGCATACATCAGGATGAGCACGGCTGTCCGCTAAGATTTTCATCAAGTGGCTGTGGAGGTGTTTTTGTTATACTGCTATGAAACTAGAATTTCAATCGCGTGTGGTCCATCTAAGACATGGAGGTCAACAGAGTTTATGACATGGGTCCTGGGATTAAAGTCTTCATTCCACTCTCGGCTATGCCAGTAAATTCATTTCATGGGTCTTAAAGTTATAAAATATTTTATTTGGGTTCCGAGGATTAAAAAATATGTATATAATGATGATAAAAACCCATGATTTATGGAAATAATTGCCACACCCTTGCAATGTGGTAACATTCTTGTGACCTTGGTAAAACCATAAGAGTGAGCATTAATATTTAAGCGACCATTATAAAGTCTCCCCAATAATTCAACAAGTGCTCATATGGCCAGCCTAAATTTTGCATGACTTGAAAAAAATTCCACAGAAGGTCTTTGACAAGTCGAGTTTTCATTGCGGATCATTTGAAACCCTTGAACAACTTCGGCGCTTCTGAATACTGCACGTTTGGGGTTTTTTTGGGAATGTTCAAGGATAAATGTCATAGCAAATAAATGGTAGTGCTCTCCGACTGGCCATTAAGGTTGGGAAGTGTAGACGTAGGGAATTTTGTGTAAGATACAGCACAGAGCTCGACAGTAATGGCATCTTCTTGTAGGTCTTCAGTTTAATTGCTGTCTCAGAGCACTATAACTAAACACAGCTCCGGAGTTCTCCCCCCGACTATACACACATAAGCACACATAAGCTTCCCTCCCTTGCTGACGAAAGGAATTTGTTATAACTGTCACTAGACGTAAGATTCATACAGCCTGAGTGCAGCAGGAGGTCCAGCGTCCGGGTAGTGGGGTTCAGTCTGAATCATGAAGGTTAATTTGACCACGTCTCTTCAATAGTCGGTGCATTGCTGCGGTTTTCTTTGACAGGATCGATTTCGAAATGGCTGCACTGAGTTTCCTTTTGGGAGGGCTGTCAGGGTCTGCACGCTCATCCAGCCGCACGTCCTCTATCTCGCTCGCTCACTCCTGACCGATGTGTTGCAGCACTAGCTTCGCATTAATTCCGGAGGATTCCGCGCCTTCTGGAGTGAAGAAAACCAGCTTCCCTCTTTTGCTCTTTGACCTACGGGGCTGCAGGATAAGAGCCTGTCTGCAGCCAGGAGTTCAACAGGGCAGAACTGGCCTCTACAACAGCAGGGCTACAGTCAAAATCGACTTTCAAATACAAAAAAAATTACTTGGACAAAAAATATTCAGAATTTTCTTCCTGATTGATGACCTGTAGCTACAACCCCAATTCCAAAATAGTTGAGACGAAGCGTAAATTGTGAATAAAATCAAAATGCAATGACTTTAAGATCACATGAGTCAATATGTTATTTACATTAGAACATAGATAATACTTCAAATGTTGAAACTGAGACTTTTTTTTAATGAATTTGACATCTCCAATCCCACTCGAGTCTGGAATGCCCAATTGGTGAACTATGTACAAGGCTTGCTCGTTTGCGACCTCTTGCTGCCAACTCAGGAGAGTGGGGAGAGTTCGCGGCTCTCCTCCGAAGCACACGCCTGTCAGCCACCGCTTCTTAAACACTCATTGGTTGAATCTTTGCAAGTTCAGAACGAGGGCGGAGGATACCCGGACATGAACAGACTTAGAATCTTCCTGACAAGCACCCGTCTGGCCAACAGGAGGCGCTTTAGCAACGAACAAGGCAACTATTATATTCCCTTTCTGGCAGTCCCTTCCAAATTTGCAACCCTGTAGCGCAATAGCCAATTGATCACTACTCTGAAAAAGCCGCAGACCACTGCCGGCTGGTACGAAGCGGGGCTCGAACCCGCAACGTGATAGTCACTTCTGCTTCGCACCGCGATGCCTTACCGAGTGAGCTATCCTGCTGCCCGAAACTGAGACATTTTACATTTTTATCTACAAAATGAGATTATTTAAAATTTTCTGACTGCAACAGGTCTCAAAAAAGTTGGGACATAGGCAAAAAAGAGCTGAAAAAGCTATTAATATATAAGAGAATCAGCTGAAAGAACATTGAGCAAGTAACCTAGTTAACTGGCATCAAGTGTGTAACATGATTGGCTATAAAAGGGATGTCTTAGAGAGGCTGAGTCTCTCAGAAGTAAAGATGATCAGAGGCTCTCCAACCTGCGAAGGCTTGCATAAAAAATTGTGAAATACTTTAAAAACAATTTTCTTTGACGTCAAATTGCAAAGGCTTTGAAGGTCTCATTACTGACAGTACATAACATCGTCAAAAGATTCAGAGAAACTTGAAAAATCTCTGTGCGTAAGGGACAAGGCCGAAGACCTTTACTGGCTGCCCATGATATTCGGGCCCTCAGACGCCACTGCATCACTCACCGGCATGATTCTGTCATTGACATGACTAAATGGGCCCAGGAATACTTCAAGAAACCACTGTCTGTAAACACAGTCTGCCATGCCATCCACAGATGCCATCTAAAACTCTATCATGCAAAAAAGGAAGCCATTGTTGAGCATGATCCAGAAGCGCTGCCGTGTTCTGTGGGCCAAGGCTCATTTAAAATGGACTATAGCAAAGTGGCAAAGTGTCCGGTAGTTAGACGAGACCAAATTTGACATTCTTGTTGGAAATCATGGGCGTTGTGTCCTCCGGGCTAAAGAGGAAAAAGACCACCCCTCCTATTATCAGCTTTCAGTTCAAAAGCCAGCATCTCTGATGGTATGGTTATGCATTAGTGCATATGGTGTGGGACACTTGCATGTTTTAGGAAGCACCATGAATGCTGAAAGGTATATAAAGGTTTTAGAGCAACATATGCTCCCCTCCAGACAAGATTTATTCCAGGGAAGGCCTTGTGTATTTCAGCAGGACAATGCAAAACCACATACTGCAGCTATTACAACAGCATGGCTTCATAGTAGAAGAGTCCGTGTGCTGAAATGGCCTGCCTGCAGTCCTGATCTTACACAGATTGAGAACATTTGGCGCATAATTAAACGAAAAGTCTGTCAAAGGAGACCCAAAACTCTCCAGCAGCTGCAAGCCTGTATCAAACAAGAGTGGCATCAAATTCCAATGGCTAAACTCAAGAAACTTGTCTCCTAAATGCCCAGACACTCTGTGTTAAAAAGAAGAGGAGATGCTACACCATGGTAAACAGGCCCCTGTCCCAACTTTTTTGAGACCTGTAGCAGCCATCAAATTTTAAATGAGCTCATTTTGTGGATAAAATTGTAAAATTTCTATGTTTCAAAATTTGCTATGTTACCTCTGTGCTACTGTGAATAAAATACTGGCTGGGTGATTTGAAAGTCATTGCGTTTTGATTTTATACACAATTTACACTTTGTCCCAACTATTTCGTAATTGGGGTTGTATTTGTAAAAACTAAAATATCAGCAGATTTCAATTAATCACAACGCTGCTTACAACAAGTAGGATAATTAGAGGAGGCATGAACAAAGAGACATGAAAAACCCGGAGATGACCTTTACGGGGAATCAGCCCATCACAGCTGAGGTGTGAGAAGGTTCTGCCACGGTGGCAGAGCCGAACATCCTAACTGGCAGATCAGGCGTTATATCCCACCCCCATCTTCTCCTGACCTTTCAACCAACCAAATAAAGAATGCAAGGTTTCAGAGGAAACCCAACCCTTTTTTTTTGCTAAAAGACTTAAAAAGTCTATGAGTGGCTGAGCATTTTGGGGTCATAAGCCCCCACCAAGTCTGAAGCCAACAAGCCGACTGCCCTTCGGAGCCAACAATTGCTTCTATAGTCAAAAAATCAAGCGGTTAGCCTCACTAAATGCAGAAAAAAACTCTTTCAGTGGTCTCCTGTAATGATCATACCTAACATAACCTAACTTACATAACATAACATGAATGGCAAGAACAGGCCTTTCAGCCCAACTACGCTTGCCAGTTTCTTTATACTATTATGAACATATTCCTTCAGATACTCAATGACTCAATGGTATCTAGCTTTAAGTCAAGCCTGCTCTTGAAAACCTCCAAGGTCTCTGCCTCAACAATATGGTCAGGCAAGCTACTCCGCATTGAAATTACTCTTTGGGTGAAGAAATATTTCAGAATATCAGCGCTAAATTTACCTTTGGTCAACTTCCATTTGTGACCCTGAGTGCTACTCACAACACTTGGTGTAAGGAATCCTACGTAATTCACTTTGTTAATCCCTTTAACATATTTAAAGACCTCAATCAAATCACCCCTTCGTCTCCTTTTCCTAAGACTGAAGAGATTAAGGATCTTCAGCCTCTTCTCATAGCTTTCATCTTTTATACCTGGAATAAGCTTAGTGGCTCTTCTCTGAACTTTCTCTAGAGCCTTTACATCTTTCTTAAAGTATGGTCCCCAGAACTGTACACAATACTCCAGATGTGGTCTGACGAATGTGTTGTACAAAAGAAGCATCACCTCCTTAGATTTGTACTCAATACTTTTGGCAATGTATCCTAGCATCCGACTGGCTTTTTTAACTGCTACGGCACAATGGCTAGAGCCTGTGAGGGTTTGGTCAACAATCACTCCCAGATCTTTCTCGTGTGCAGCACATTCCAGTTTTAAACCTCCCATGAAGTAATCCCGTCTAATGTTTTTATTACCATCGTGTACAACTTTACACTTTGCTACATTAAATTTCATTTGCCACATTTCTGCCCTAATTCTGGATTCTATCCAATTTTCATCCTGAATCACTTTAGTGGACCCTAAACTATTTGCCAAACCCCCCCCAATTTAGTATCATCTACAAATTTAACCAATCTGCTCTCAATATTGCTATCAAGGTCATTAATGTAGATGAGAACAGCAGGGGCCCCAACACCGATCCCTGGCGGACGCCACTCCCCACCATACCTAGCTCGGATGAGGTTCCACTGACCACCACTCTTTGTGTTCTGTCCTGTAACCAGTTTTGAATCCACTCCAGAATACCTCCTGTAACTCCAATGGAGCTAATTTTAAAAATTAGTCTCTTATGCGGTACAGATGTCATAAGCCCTGCTCTGGTCATTAGTCTTGGTGGCCTCTTCAAAAAATTCCAGGAGGCTTGTCAGGCATGACCTTCCCTTACGAAAACCCTGTTGGCTATCATAACCATGTTATGATAGATTCCAATATTTTGCACGCAATGCAAGTTAAACTGACTGGCCTGTAATTTCCTGGCTCGATACGGTCCCCTTTCTTATATATTGGTATTATATTGCCCAGTTTCCAATCATTTGGTATTTCTCCAGTTTCTAAAGACCGCCTGAAGATGGTGGAAAGTGGCTTAAAGATGATCTCACCAACTTCCCTGAGCACTCTAGGATATAAGCCATCAGGACCCGCCGCCTTATCTGCCTTTAGTTTATGCAACTTGTCTAATACTTCGTTATCCCGAACCTCAATTTCTGCCAAATAATCTTGAGCATTTAACACGCACTCTGGCCAAATAAAGAGGCCCTCTGAGGTAAAATTCTCAACAAAGTAACTGTTTAAGGTATTCGCAATATCCTTGTTATCATATAGCAGCGATCCATTTTTATTCTTTATGCACTAAACCTACTCTTTGATTTACCTTTTTCTGCTACAGTACTGAGAGAAGCGCTTAGGGCTAGTTTTTGCCCCCTCTGCAATTTGTCTTTCATACAGTCTTCTAGCATTCCTCTTATACCTGCCGGTCTACCAGAGGCCGACCTCACCCTGGACTCAAGATACTGAAACTCTTAGTTGCATTGAGCAGTAGGCCTCATATATCTTACAAATGGATATGCTTACTGTGGGGTTGGCTACATAATTACCCCACAAATTTACCTGTGATAAGCCTGATAAGTTTGTTTTCGCCAGTTGATACCAAGTGCCCTCCGAGCTACTTTTCCAGGAACTCCTGCTTGACGTTTGTCAAAAGTTACTGCAGGCTTCAGATATATCCTAAGGATTTGTAGGATATTTTTTTTTGGTGTGATTGACCTCCTATGGCAAAACTGATTAGCATCAAAACTGGTGTAACTTTGCAAACAATTACTTCTAAGGGTTCTGCAGACTTCTGAGGGTTCTGTTTTCTTATTTCAAATGTAAGCTGCTAAAGAGGGAATTATCCTAGTTGCGCTCACATATACACACACAAACGTACACATACACACACACACACACACACACACACACACACGTTCTCGTGAGAAACCACACAGGCCTGCTCGTTGAAGCACACTTACATCAACTGAAACAAAAAGCAGAGAGAAGAGCAGAGCCGATGAAATATTGAGCAGTTGTAGTAAATGCGGGCGGTGTTAGCCCTGCCGTGTAATCTGATCTCTGCCTAAGTAATGGGATGAATCTGCGGTAATGAAATAGCTCTTTGATCTCACTTCCAGAGGAGTAGGGTGATTCCCTGTGGAGAAACGCTGTCCCTCACCGTGATAAAGCCGTGACGTGTGCCACAGATGTAATCCCCAACACCGATCCAAACACAACCTCAACCATCAGCAGACAGCACCTTCTTGACAGCGGAGCTCCTTAAAAAAATGTTAACTCCTGCACTAATGAGGCGCCGTATTGAACCAAGCACAGAAATTCCACCAGTCGTTTTGGTTTCTGTAGGTGGTAGAACTTTTGATTGTGCCGAGCTCTAATATGCCAAGTTTGGGGTCTGTGTGTATATATGCGAGCCTGTGTGCTTGTGTGTGTGTTGTGTGTTTATGTGTGTATGTGTATGTGGGGGCACTTATATGAAAGTGTGTGTGCATCTGTGAGTGCGTGTGTGTGTGTGTGAGAGAATGACTGTGTGTGCGTGCATGTGAGCACGTGTTTGCGCACATGAGAGGCTTCACATGTCTTGGGAAATGTTTGTTGTCTCCCACAAATTGATGCCCTCGGCTGCATCAGACCTGCTGTGCTGCAAATTGCTCTCGCTGCATCGCAGCATCTCTCCACATGCATCTTTCCCCCGGCCCTGCGACAGAGCGCCATTTCAGCTCCATATCTCCTGCCAAAGGACACAGCACCTGCATGTGGGGAGATATTAATGTCTCCGCCTCTGACTCCGGGCTTCCCACAAAAAATAGCCAACACGCAGAAAGGGATGATGATTCACCTTCTTACATTTTCATTAATACCTTTCTCTTTTATTAGATGTCCCATTCTTTTTGAAATTTGAAAGAGGGAGTAATGGTGGAATTGCGGGAGGGTTCATCCAGAGGTAAACCATTCTTGAGAAACAACCCACACAATTTGCCCAGTGAAGGAGGGTTTTACTGAGAGAAATGATGCCGTCATTAGAGATGACATAATGCTTTATGAAACAAAACCGAATTTTATCACAGTTCCACAGAGGGCCGAGTCCATTCTGCTCAGTTAGCTGCTACATTTATCCAATATCGTCCAGCCCAACTGTCAAATCCAACCGTAACCCAACCTTAACCCCGAGCCTAAACCAAGCAGATGGCCCACTGTCAGGCCTTCCCCTCACTGGGACCCAGAGAGATGACTCCACAGTAGTACTTTGATCAAAATTATACTCCTGGGGTCGTGTAGCTAAACATGTACACTTACACGCAATAACACGCAAACAAACACATACAGTACACACACACACACGCATCGGCCTTCTATGGGGCCGACCGATACAAATATTCAAATAACATGTAAAAGAATATAAAAGCCTTCTATTCCTCCCATCGTGCACCTCATAATTATTGGCCAGTCTGTGTGGCGCTGCCCTGACGACACCCCACCCCGTCCCTCATATAAAAACCTCAGGAGATCATTCTGGCAGGCCAGTGTGTAATGAGCATGCTCAATAATGCAGCAGCAGGGCTAACTCTGTCCCCTCTCTGTCCAAGTAAGAGACCACACTACTGCCCGGCTGCTGTCCCGGCTAATCTGGGCTCCGGGGCCCGAAGAGTAGGTTCACAATAAGCATTTATCATCACGGCCACTCTCAGCAAGGGCAAGACCAGGGCTCCAGAGGGCCATTTAAAAGAGAGGGACTGATGTTGTGTCCCCATAATGGGAAAGAGAGAGAGCAAGAGAGAGAGAGAGAGAGAGAGTAACCATCTCTAAAAAAAAGGAAAAAAGACAAGGTGTGGATTTATCCTCTCCAGTTTCAATGCGAGACTTTGTTACCTTGCCTCTCATCTTTTTTCATCCATGGAGAAATAAAAGGCAGTTCATCCGGGGAGAGAGAGGTAAAGAATGAGAGAGAGAGAGAGAGAGAGAGAGGAGATGAGGGTAGCAGTGGAGAGAGAGGGAAATGGTCAAACAGAGAGATGAGAGGAATGACTGAGTGAGGGAGGGATGCGGAGTGACAGATAAAAGTAAAGGGGGATGGATTTTGTAAAAGACAGAGGAGGGGCTGGCAGGGCGCCACAGCGGAGAGGGGGGCGTGGCCGGGTCGCGTCAGGACAGAAGAGGGGAACTGAGAACATTATCCATCATCGCCCATCCCGGGCGCATGCAGATGAGCCCCACATAACAGCATATGAGCCACGGACTCACTCACAGGAGTCCTGTGCTCACCTCTCACACAGCAGTGACGTCATCGTTGTGCTGATGAACCTGTCAGCACGTACAGGTCACGCTCAGGCCATCTCTGTGTGTGTGATGGCATCAGTGCCGAGCAAGGACTCTTATTTCCTTCCGCCAGCAGTTCGCAAACAAAACAAATAGAAACTGGAACAAGCTGTCCAGGGAAATTAAAATTATGACAGGGATATTCAGTGGTTGAGAGATGCAATTCGCCATCTATTAAATAAAAGTGCAATGAATAACACGATTTACAAGGATAAACTTAGCGCAAACTTTACAGCAAATACATTTGTGATCATTTCTATTAACCAGAAGTTTTTTTTTTAAAAAAGGACAAAATGAGCAACTGGAATAGCACAGCATCGGAAATAATAAAACTGCAACATAGATGCTTAGCTGGAGAATGTACCCATCTAATTTGTCATCCATTGAAAACAGCGGCAATTTTTTATACTAAAGCACAGCCATTCTCATGAGTAACACGACGATGTCAAACCTAATATATGGCTGGACTGTTTATGGTCTAAATGCAAGTTTGTGGGCAACCTGTCGAAGGGATAGTCAGTGCGGTGATCTTTAGTCTTAATTCCTGTATTTTATGCTCTTTAATTTTCTGTGATGGTCTTAGTAATAACTTCGTTAAAGTGTATCCTTGTGGATCTGCTGTCAGTACCCCGCTGATGATGTAATGGGCACTGTTCGCACCAGATAAGTTTTAAGGAGCAACGGCCAATGGGGGAAGTATCCTCCACTGGATGACCAATGGAGTAACATCAGCCACACGCTCACTAACTCAGTCAAGGACATCCATGGATGTAGGGCTGGATCATTCTGGTCCAGCAAGAAATTCAAGTAAACAAGAAAAACAATAACAGTCGTTTGTTCCTCTGACAACACATAGCACCAGGATGAACAGATGAACAGGGTCTGTTCCGTGATTCAATGATGCTGCAGCCGGTGGCCGCAGACGCAGCGGCTCCCAGACAGGGGGAGCTCTGATTGCTGGTGACGCTAAGCGATAATGAAATTCCCCTATTACTGCAGAACAAGGGCTGCCGGCGGCGAGTGTGACAGAGGATGGAGAACTGGCGACCGCCGAAGGACGTGGGATAAGAGCACGGCAAGGTAACTACGGCAACAGCTTTCCACACTGCCACATACTGCCAGCTATCGGCCGCTCCTGATGCGACCACCTAACGACGATTCCCTCTCCTCTTTGGACCTGGAATGGGCTGACAGGCAGCACTGATCTTCAACAGGTTCTACAAGTGCTGGTCAACGAATTAGAATAATTTGAAATGCGCAATCGTTAAATTTTCTTGATGCATTTTTTGTGCAGAAAGCAAATCAGGTGTTCACCGCGCCTGTCCTACCTGTTAGAGTATTCACAGAACTCGCTACCTGTAAAAAATTTGCTCAGCTGAGCTTTCCAAATGGCCCATTTAGGCCATTTAACTGTGACAATGCTGTTTCATTGAATTAGAATAATTCATAAATCATTTCATTGAATTAGAATAAGTGCTCGAATTTTTGTTTTCTGTGAAGTGTGTTCACTGTGCAGTATAAAGTCAGGGTTGAGTAGAATTTCTAAGGAGATGCAAAAGCGTGATTCATCACTGAAGACCACTTTCTTTCAGTCTTCAGCAGTCCACTCGCCGTGTTCTTTGGCCCACTTCAGCCGTTTCTCCATTTGTTTCTTGTTCAGCATCGGTTTTTCCTGCTGGAACGCGAGATTGAAGCCGAGTTCGCGCAGACGACGGTAAGTGGTTGATCTGGAGACGTTAGTGCTGGTCTGCTCGTTCCATAAGTCGCTGAGCTCAGAAGTGGACTTGAACCGGTTGCTGACTGCGATCTTTCTCACGAGCAGTTTTTCGGATGCCGGAACAGTTGGCGCGCTTGCTGCAGTCTTTCTTTAGAGCTTTGCAGATGGAAGACTGGCTGATGCCGAGCTGCTCAGCAATTTTAGTTTGGGTCAAGCCTTGTTAGCGAAGGGCTTGAATTTGAGTCACTATTCCCGTTGAGAGGTCGCGCTGCTTACCCATGATTGATTTTACAACTTAGAAATTCTACTCAACCCTGACTTTATACTGCACAGTGAACACTCTTCACAGAAAACAAAAATTCGAGCACTTATTCTAATTCAATGAAATGATTTATGAATTATTCTAATTCAATGAAACAACAGTGTCACAGTTAAATGGCCTAAATGGGCCTTTTGGAAAGCTCAGCTGAGCAAGTTTTTTACAGGTAGCGAGTTCTGTGAAAACTCTAACAGGTAGGACGGGCGCAGTGAACACTTGTTTTGCTTTCTGCACAAAAAATGCATCAAGAAAATTTTACGATTGCGCCATTTCAAATTATTCTAATTCGTTGACCAGCACCTGTATTGGGACAAATTCACCCAAAAATGCAGGCCAGATTGCTGGGCCACTACACTTGTTATTCGCAGCTTTATCATTGATCATTTTCTGGCGAACTGTGAGCACGACATTATGTGCAGTCTCTGCCCAAGCCAGGCTCGACTGCTTGCGTGGCAAACTAGCAGAAATTGGCCAAGCTTTCCTGATGATCCTTACGTTCGACACTGAGGAGTGAAAATCAACATGATTCTGACAGAGGGCAGGGGCTACATCAATGCCTGGTCATCAAACCCTCACCCTCTCTGTCAGCTCCAAATCACAGCAGCACGGAATTTTCAAAATGGCGGCAGCACTGATTTGCCAGAACTGCAGAGAAACACCACCGAGCCCAGACCGCTGTTCGGATTCAGCCCCAGTCGGCCTGCAGTAAGACCAGTTTAAATCGTAAGCAGTTTTTGCCTGGAGGAAGCCGAGAGGGCACTATTCAGAATGCTCCGTCACGCACGGGAGCGCTTGATGCGTATAATGAACCGCATCTCAAACTTTTCTCCCCTCTCCGTAAGTGCATTTCACAGCAGAATTATATTTTAAAAAGTACTTACAGAGAAGGGCTTTGTCAGACTATTCTCTCCATATTTTTCTGGTTCCCTCTATTCTAAATACTGTCATCGGGAAAATGTTCAGATAACCCCCTTCAGCTGTTAGCTAAGCTGCCTAATATCCTCAGGAGGTTCGGGAGTGCCCTGCTGTGCCAGCTGTTTCCGGCAATCATTTACCTGCCGCAAATGTAATTCCATCTTAAGTTCTGCACATTAACTTCCAGCATTTTAAATCCTTGTGTCAAGTAATGAGCAGGGGGTAAGCCTAATATAGGAGGCTTTTTCCTCCCACGGAGCTCACACTAACCTCCATTTTTTCATATTTTCTTCCGACTTTGCACTTTTTAAAATAGAAATGGGAAAGCAGTATTTAAGTGGTGCTGTGAAAGATGATTTCACCTCGCAGCTCTGAGGAACATTACATGATTTAAGATAATTTAAGATCTATCATATCAGTTTGGAGCCTGTGACAATATTGTGCTGTTAATGACAGCACCCTACATTATTGCAAAGCAAGAAAAAAGGTTTCAAATGAGCGCATATATTATGAATCTGGTGTCTGCCACTTAGGCACAAAGTCAAAAAAAAAATGCCCCCCAAATTACATACACCCATACAAAAAAAAGTTGCTGTTTGGATAAATAAATAAACAAACGTTATGACTGGACCATTATTGCAATGATTAATACATATGTTTCAGCTGGCAATAATTATTATATTTTAACCCTGACCAAATCACAGTATAATAGCAAATGCTGAACTATAGCAGCACTGGGCAGCTAGGATAACCAAAGACTCTGAGCAGCCCATATGTGGGAGTGAATGGTGCGTGTGCCCTGTGATGGATGGGCCAGCTGTCCGGGGTGAGTCCCTGCCTTTCACCCAGAGTCAGCTGGGATAGACTCCAGCTCCCCTGTGACTCTAGTGAGAAAGAAGCAGTTTAGATAATAAATGGATAGATGTATCAGAGCTAATATTACGCTGATTTTACTTTGCTAATATTCACTACAAAAAACTGACATAGTGATCAGTTCTTTTGGCTGAGGAGCAGACGCAGTTATCTGTACATGACAGAGTGACAAAGACAAAGGAGACAGCTGTGCAGTGGAAGCCCCACACAGATGGAAACAATCCTGTTATCATGTGACCCGTGAGGTTCAAACGCACAAGTACTTTAGTGGACATCAGAAACTGGACGCTGGTTTTCAGTTTGGAAATAATAGCACGAGGACAGCATAGGGTCTAATAACTTGCCATTCATCAGGCCATTACAATCAAGGTCTTTGCATGTCTTCAGAGGACTGCACTTTACTTCATGACACTCGAAAGGCCTTCGGCCTCCTGCTATCGTCTGATTGGCTGTGCGGAGATTTGCTGCAGATACAGGAAGCTGCTCGTCTGCTCTCCACATCAGCCCCGGCCACGGCTCCAGTCAATGCTTATGGGCGGTGCAGGGCCAGCGGTTGTTTATTTAAATGAGAAATCAGCTCAGGTAACGGTTGGCTGTGTCTCTTCGGGGCTGTCAGTGGGATAAAGGGAGCATCTACACTGGTGCTAACTCTTCCCTACGTGCTCACATAACCAGGCCACAAACCAGGCATCATGGCTGGGCCTCCTTAATGATTAAGAGGCTACAAGAAGCTTTTATTACCACTGGCTAACTGTCATTTGCTGTATCATACTCATTTAAACATAGCTAATTGCTTAGCCAGCTAATTTAGCAGGGCCACACAGCTAATATTCTGAAGACGGGCTGTAAGAGATATGATGGGCTTTTATAAGGACGGCAATAACCAACAGCTGCCTGGATTTTATGAGACACTGCCGCCTCTACGATGAGCAGTGGGCGTGTGGTTTTGAATCCGTCATTAATTACCAGCATAAAAACAGTTCTGTCTCCACAAGTTAACTCGTCTTAACGGCTTTTCTTAAAATGAGACTCAAAATCGTCCTTTATCTCACTTCCACTGAAAATGGCAGTGGCTTTACTGTTGACAACTGAAATTTCCCTCACACATTTTTGACTTGCAATGCAGAAAAGTGAGAGACTGTATATTTGCTTAGTCCTAATGTTAGCCTGACATTGAGATTGACTCGTTTTCACCCCTGTGTGCTGGAGTGGGGCTGAGGGGAGCTCATTGATGAGCAGTGAGACGAAGAGCCCCATTTCTCCAGACGGCCTGAGCAGTGCCACCCACTGTCTCACCCCTCAGAGTAACGAGGCACCGGGGTAAACTCAGGGCCGAGAGACCCCTGCAGGAGAAGACATGCCTGAACACTGTCTGTTTGGAGGTCAGAAAATCAGCAACGCATTCAGAAGCTCTAAGGGGCACAGGTAAGTTAAAGAAGCAGAGCAGAGGAAGTGAAGAAGCAGGCCACAGGAAGAGAAGAAGCAGGGCACAGGAAGTGAAGAAGCAGAACATAGGAAGTGAAGAAGCAGGGTGCAGGAAGTGAAGAAGCAGGCCACAAGAAGTGAAGAAGCAGGGCACAGGAAGTGAAGAAGCAGAACAGAGGAAGTGAAGAAGCAGGGTGCAGGAAGTGAAGAAGCAGGCCACAGGAAGAGAAGAAGCAGGGCACAAGAAGTGAAGAAGCAGAACACAGGAAGTGAAGAAGCAGAACTGAGGAAGTGAAGAAGCAGGGTGCAGGAAGTAAAGAAGCAGGCCACAAGAAGTGAAGAAGCAGGGCACAGGAAGTGAAGAAGCAGAACAGAGGAAGTGAAGAAGCAGGGCGCAGGAAGTGAAGAAGCAGGCTGCAGGAAGTGAAGAAGCAGGGCACAGGAAGTGAAGAAGCAGGGCGCAGGAAGTGAAGAAGCAGGCCACAGGAAGTGAAGAAGCAGGGCGCAGGAAGTGAAGAAGCAGGGCACAGGAAGTGAAGAAGCAGGGCGCAGGAAGTGAAGAAGCAGGGCACAGGAAGTGAAGAAGCAGGGCGCAGGAAGTGAAGAAGCAGGGTGCAGGAAGTGAAGAAGCAGGGCGCAGGAAGTGAAGAAGCAGGGCACAGGAAGTGAAGAAGCAGGGCGCAGGAAGTGAAGAAGCAGGGCACAGGAAGTGAAGAAGCAGGGCGCAGGAAGTGAAGAAGCAGGGCACAGGACGTGAAGAGGCCGCCGATGAGGTAGCTGTCTCGCGCGTCACAAATTTCAGAGTGGGAATCTCACATCCCGTCTCCTTAATAAATAGCTCAGGCACCAGCATCTATACGAAAATCGGCTTTCGCTCCCGCCTGTCACCCAGGGAAACCCAGGGAGAAAGAAATAAGTAAGTATATGTTTTGAAAAGTGAGGAAATTGCTGGCATTATCGTTTCACGAACACATCTGTGGTCCTGAGCAGTCCATCAGGTCCCGAGGCGGTAAATCCCGCCGTATCCTATTCGTCTGCCAGAGGCAGACATGCAGTCCGTGAGAGTGAACTGAGTCTTAAAAGCAAACATGCGCTCTGTAATGGAGCCCCCCCCCACATCAAAGCAGTCCGACCGGGCCTTTCTGCGTCAGGCCGATAGCGAGGGTCCGGCTGGGTGACTGACATGCTGAACAGAGCCGGGCTGGATTAATCGAGTGTGAAGACACGGGGCTATGCAGGATGGGCGGGGTGCGGGCGGAGGGGAGAAAGTGGGTGGCGCCGCGGTGCGTCACATAAATAAAGTGCCACAGCTGCCCGGAGAGCTGGGATTACTCCGGAGAGAACTCCCAGAGCTGAGCTATGCCAAGCTTTTCGCACAGGCTGCGGGGATAAATTACCCCAGCGCGGTGGGGGTGTGCAGGGGGGGACACGGCATAAAAGCGTCACAAAGTGTGGCCTTACGCAGGACGGGAGATTTACCACACAGATCAGGGGCGGGGACAATGCCAGCTCACCTTCGCTGACTCCTATTGGCTGCCAGGTTTTTAAGCAACGGTTTTAAGGGGGGTCATCATTACTTTTACACAAAATGAATGTTTGTGATTGGTTATGGATCTGAAGGCAGGGCCTCTTTACTGAGCCCACATGAAGACCCAGTCAGCTCAGCCCCTTCTCTCTCAGCTCCTCAGCTTCAGAGGCTTCAGCCTCTGCTGACTCCTGTAATTCACACTGCCCATCCCCTCCTGTGCCTGACACGCCAGAAACTACCAGACAAGGTGACTTAGAGATTGCACTAAATTACCAATACATGCAGATTTCCCTTGAATCATGTCCTCAGCATTAAAAGAGAACGGCAATAATTCAAGTCCAAGTCACGTCTTGCAAATGGGACACGTCGCTGTAAAATCTGAGGCGAACAATAACCCTCAGATTCGCTGAAATAAATTAAAGAAATATATATAAATTTCATTAGCTTGTGCTGAAAACCTATCATGGGTCGACTTGCAGGGGCGCTCTTTTAAACAAGTCGCCGCATGATAGGTTACCGACAGCTTTGATTTCGATATCTTGCATCATTGAGCAACAGTAGCTGCATTTAGTGCTCTAAGGGTAAACACAGAATAGGCAAGTTCTTCCCCCAGATCACCCAGAGGACCGACTCCACCAGGTGATGCCGCATTTACACCAAAAACCTGTTTGTAACAGCTGTACTGATATCTGCAGCCTGCTGCTGGACTCATTTCTCTTTAATTGGCGCTCGGCCGACATATCGCTCAAGAGCACATCCGTGCCCGACGCTGTCAAAAGAGCTATACCGCGGATGTTTTCCGTCACATAAGGCTGCGTTTAACCGCTGACATATTTCCCAGGCCATGCATAGATCAGTTTGATGTCTGAACCTTCAAAAAGACTGGAAGGGGAGTCTGTACCCCGAGAAACGCCGGGCCAGAATAATGTACTTATGCCAAATACTGACAATCAGCACAACAGCAAAAAATCCTCAATATGGGAGTGGAGTGCGGATCATAATAAGCTGACAAAATAAAGTTTGTCTTAATCAGGTTTGCCTTCCGACAGAACTAAAAATCATACTTTTTCTCACTTTTGTTGAACCGTTGACAGTTTTTTGGGTTTTTTTTGGCTTACTTTGCTCAACGAGCAAAATAATTTTACCCTGCTGGCAAATCCAGACAGTCTTGACTCATTTTCAATATTAATTTCTAATCTAGCAAAGGGAGTAACGGGGATAAAGTTTAATGCCTTTAATGATAAAGTCTTTATGTAAGACGGGAATACGTGATGAGATTTACTTGTTTGTGCAGTGCGTTAGTGAGAGAGGAGAGAAGCTTGCTGACCGATGGCGGAGTCACAACACCGTGACGTGTTGGAGAGAGCAGCTCCAGGAGACAGAGAGAGAGAGAGAGAGAGAGAGAGAGAGAGAGAGAGAGAGAGAAAGGGATTTGGGAGCACATATTTCTGATGTTAACTGCAGCAGACAGGCGCACTGATTTACCGGCCAGTGTTATATTTTAATACGGAAGCATAAAGGCCTCATCTCCCCATCGCTGCTCCACATAAACAATGGCACAGGGAGCAGGGCTGGTGTCTCTGCTCAGGGACTGACTGCATGGAGAACAAAGATTCTGCTCTGATTGTGCTCGTCTCAGCCGCTCAGTTTGGCCTCAGGCCTGAGTTACTACAGGGACGTTCTCCGTGGTGCTGAACTCTTTCCTTGTGTCAGTACAGATCATTCAGTCAGAGCACTTCCCATAACTGACATCCAAACACACCCTCTCACACGCAGGCACTCACACACAAACACACGCACGTACACACACACACACACACACAGATAAGAGCCTCTCTCAGAAGCCACCAGAGGCAGTAACAGAGGAGAAATGGCAGCATCTTCAGGAGCACTTAGATCAGAACCAGCATCTCTGCCCTGCATTAGCCTCACAAACACTCTCCTGCGCTTCCTGCTAAAGGCAGTACAGCCTGCCTCTGAGTGTCAGCGTGCAGCCTGCCAACAGTACTGAAGCCAGCCATTAATGACGGGGGGGTCCTCGATGGCCCAAAATCACTCCTGAGGAGGGAGTGCAGCAGGAGAGAGCAGTTATTTCAAATTGATGCAAAACAACATAAGCTGAGGACAAGTATTTGAAAGATTGTTCATAGAGTGTGTGTGTGTGTGTGTGTGTGTGTGTGTGTGTGTGTGTGTGTGCACGCAGGTGAGAGTCACCATAATATATACAATCATCAAATGCCACATAGCACCCCAGGGCCTAATCCCGTAATACACGATACGTGAAAGAGTCATCCAATTGAATCCGAACGAGTGCCAAAGCCGTAATCGCAGCAGCAAACATAAAAACAATGCCAACTGAGCACGTGCGTTCGGCCACGTCTCAAATTCAATTACATCCCATGGCTTTTCCCCCACTGCGAATAATATCACTGCTACCCAACATATCTAGTCCCTCACATCCACTCACACTTCAAGGCCACACACACGCTGAAATCCGCACGCCCCCACACCCACGCAGAGAAATATGAGATAATAAAAAGAAGCTGGCAGAGAGGAGAAGAAAGAGGGCTTGCAGTTATGGTTGAGCGTGGCGAGCGTTTGGCCTCCTGATGGGGTCCTCAAGGTCTCGGGCGAGTGCCGCTGATTTCTGACTCATGAGGGATTACAGAGAGGCGCCTTTGATGTCTTCCTGGAGGCCGCACCATTTGGGCGAAAATCTTAAAAGCGAGTGCAGGAGGGGGTGGAGGTAAAGTTATGTTCTTACAGGCTCATCAGACTGATTTCTCCCCAGCTTTACAGTAACCTCAGTGCATTAACCCCTCGCCTCCAGAAGAACATTTTCACAATACGGGTCACACAGAGCTGTTTTTATCTTCGCTGTTTGAGCAGCTTGACCAGAGCTGTATGTTTCATTGTGAGTCTGTACCCTCTGCGTCCATCTGACAGCCCAGCCATGACCCTGATACTCCCGTCTATACCGGAATATGTGTGCACCTGATTGGCTGACGCACCACACCAGCCCTGAGTGACTCTCCAGATTCTGCCCCCAGACACCCAGCAGCTGGGTTGAGTTTACTGTGCAGGATTAATGCAGTTTGAGTGAGAGAGTGTGTGAGTGTTTGTGGGAGACAGAGAGAGAGAGAGAGGGATGGAGGGATGGAAGGGGAGAGATCAGGAGGGATAAAAAGAGAGAGAAACAGAGCGAGAGATAAAGAGATTTAGGGAAGGATAGAGACGGAGGGAGAGATAAAGAGATAGAGGGATAGAGACCGATGGAGAGATGCACGCTGTTTAATGACCACTCTCCTGCCCCCTGGTGTTTCTTTATTGCCATTTTACATCGCTGGAACAGAGCTGGGAGATACAGGACAGATAAAGGCCATTTACAGCTTCCTTTATGAGCCTCATCTCCTGCCCTCTTCTGCCTAATGCGCACCAAACGTCACACCACAAACACACGCCCTGCACCCCTCTGTACCTGGGGCCCTTTCTGTGCTGCGCACCATGGGTACTCACTAATGCCAACACATCTAATTACACCTCCTCCAGTCTTGTCTGGTCCGCCGGAGAACATACTGTCATGTACAGGAAGGATGTGGCTTTAACAAGACAAAGCTGTGAGACGCCAGCTCTGTTCACAGAGCAGAAAAAATCTCAGCGTTGCTGATCCGTTCTACATCCAGTTCTGCCTGCAGAATGTAAATCGCGGCACATTTCAGGCGGCGCACGTACGCCAGGCTCCGCATGTAACCGCACAGGTAAATACAGCACAATATTCTTTTCCCTCTGCCACCCGCTGACATGCTTGCACATGCAATTCTTTCACAACGTTGCTCTACACCACGGCCGTGCGCCGGTTACAATGCGCCAGATTAAATACAGAATCAAATGCCCTCCAATTTCTGCTGTTACTCATGAGACAACAGAATCGGTCACTCCAGATTAAATCATGAAGGACCTGGTTTGAAAGGCACTCGAGACTTGTGGGGAACTATAATGTCTGAGTGCACCCAAGCGCACACAAGCAAACTCCCCTCTGCGATTCCATATACAGACCCCTTCAGCTCTGCCCAGGTTGCGCTTCCCTTTCCAAACAGCGGGCGGAGTAATGAGCAGCGTCAGATCGGTTTGGTCCGGCGAGGTGCCAGAACACCGGGGGGGCCGAAGCTCACACGACCGCAGGAGCGAAGACAGGCGGAGGGGCCGAGAGAGACGAAAAGTGTCTGCAGTTCCACCAAACCGCCATTAGATGGCATCAGCAGTTTAAAGAGCAAGGCAGCCTTCTCTTGTTTTTTTGTTTTTTTTCTCTCCTCTGCTGTGTTCGTCTGCCTACAGCGCGGTGCGAGGAGCAGCACGGAAGCCTGGAGGGGGAGGCGTGTTTCAGCTGCTGTCCGTCACCGAGTCGACCTCTCTGATTGGTCATTACATCGCTAATGGCGATTGTACAGCTGCAGTTGTGACACACCCCCCCCCCATGGCCAGTGCAGTCACAGGAATCTCCATCTTCTCTACACTGGCTTCAGTAGCTGAATCTCCCTCTCTATTCACCAGCATAGTGCCGGTATTGGAAGGGCTGGGCAGGCTGGGAGAGGGGTGGCAAATCAATGGGAACAGACGGGAACAGCAAAAAGATTAAATATCGATTGAAGTGGGGAGAACAAGGGAGAACATGTTTGCTACAAAGAGGTGGGAGCGTCTCATGAAGGGAGCGCGGTCAGTTAACCTGCCTCTCATTATGGAAACCTGTCCCTCCGCTAATGATCTGTACTGGAGTGTGGAGGCCATCCCGCCCTCCGTCCCAGGAAGCAAATGAGGTTTTGATCAAGTAAATGACCCTCTATTACAGAGGGAGAGGGAGCCTCAGCGATGGGAATTAGGGCAGATATGTGAAGAACACAGACCAATATCCTCTGCAGTTAGACATTTACATAGAAAAAGCCTCTTTAAAATCATTTTAATAGAAACCCTTTTGTATAAAATACCATAATTAATATTTCTGTAACTATGGTTTCTTAATATTATTCTGCCTTCAGTGGATGTTAATAATACATGAAACACTAATATTTCCTGTAAAATATGAATAATTCCTCGGTGTTGGCAGGATACTGAATCTTAATCGCTGGGAAAACGTTGAGTAAAATGAGGTCTTATACTGCTATCCACACTAGCAGAATTCACTCTGCAGTAATGCAGTGGTTCAGTTTAAAGTAGGGCGCCTATAGTGCTGGAATTCATTTACAGAGCGCGGAGTTCCTGTACTGCAAGCACTGCATTTAGAGATAGTGTACATACTTCCAGAATTCCAAATCATGAGTCCAGCTCCCACAGCCCTGGGGTTTCTGAAGGTAGAGCTCCGCTATGGCCAAAATTCACACAGAGAAGAGTTTCTGTGCGGCCCGTTCCATGCAGAATGCAGCGCTCCTGTATGCACTTCATTCCCGTATAGTCAAGCACAGATGATAGAATCTCCCATGTACTCAGAAAGACACCAGCGACCCTCAGGTGAGGAGAGACCCTGGGAGCTGGGCCCTCAGGTGACGAGAGACCCCAGGAACTGGGCCCTCAGGTGAGGACAGACCCCAGGAGCTGGGGTCAGGAGGACCTGCCCAATCAGCAGTCCTCAGCCAGGCCAGGCCCATACGGGAGAGTCTACCTGATTCAGCTCTCATTCAAGGTATTCGCTGACCCTCTGGACTTTCCCATCAGAATCATACACTCTACTTCACATGTTACAATAAGGGTGCACATATAGGCATTCAGATATAAACATCACACGGGGTTAGTAACTGTAAATAAAGTCTGTAAATGTCAATACTGTGAAATACAATGCCAACTCATGGCAAAGCCAAATGTAAAGAAAATGTGAGGAAATATGCCTGAAAAATAGAAGATAGGGATGAGCGAAAGCTGAGAAACTGAACTTCTTTATGGTGTTTGAAAACCAATCAACACCAGCCTGGTCTGGGGCCTCCCCATGTTTAGTTTGCAGGTTCTGCACACGTTCATGTGGGTTTGTGCCAGGTACACTGCTTGTGAGTGAATGGTGTGTGTGCCCTCATACGGCTTGCACAGGTACGCTGCTTGTGAGTGAATGGTGTGTATGCCCTCATACGGCTTGCACAGGTACGCTGCTTGTGAGTGAATGGTGTGTGCGCCCTCATACGGCTTGCACAGGTACGCTGCTTGTGACTGAATGGTGGGTGTACCCTCATACGGCTTGCACAGGTACGCTGCTTGTGAGTGAATGGAGTGTGTGCCCTCATACGGCTTGCACAGGTACGCTGCTTGTGAGTGAATGGTGTGTGTGCCCTCATACGGCTTGCACAGGTACGCTGCTTGAGAGTGAATGGTGTGTGAGCCCTCAAACGGCTTGCACAGGTACACTGCTTGTGAGTGAATGGTGTGTGTGCCCTCATACGGCTTGCACAGGTACGCTGCTTGTGACTGAATGGTGTGTGTGCCCTCATACGGCTTGCACAGGTACGCTGCTTGTGAGTGAATGGTGTGTGTGCCCTCATACGGCTTGCACAGGTACGCTGCTTGTGACTGAATGGTGGGTGTACCCTCATACGGTTTGCAGAGGTACGCTGCTTGTGAGTGAATGGAGTGAGTGCCCTCAAACGGCTTGCACAGGTACGCTGCTTGTGAGTGAATGGTGTGTGTGCCCTCATACGGCTTGCACAGGTACGCTGCTTGTGAGTGAATGGTGTGTGTGCCCTCATACGGCTTGCACAGGTACGCTGCTTGTGAGTGAATGGTGTGTGTGCCCTCATACGGCTTGCACAGGTACGCTGCTTGTGAGTGAATGGTGTGTGTGCCCTCATACGGCTTGCACAGGTACGCTGCTTGAGAGTGAATGGTGTGTGAGCCCTCAAACGGCTTGCACAGGTACGCTGCTTGTGAGTGAATGGTGTGTGTGCCCTCATACGGCTTGCACAGGTACGCTGCTTGTGACTGAATGGTGTGTGTGCCCTCATACGGCTTGCACAGGTACGCTGCTTGTGAGTGAATGGTGTGTGCCCTCATACGACTTGCACAGGTACGCTGCTTGTGACGGAATGGTGTGTGTGCCCTCATACGGATTGCACAGGTACGCTGCTTGTGAGTGAATGGTGTGTGTGCCCTCATACGGCTTGCACAGGTACGCTGCTTGTGAGTGAATGGTGTGTGCCCTCATACGACTTGCACAGGTACGCTGCTTGTGACGGAATGGTGTGTGTGCCCTCATACGGATTGCACAGGTACGCTGCTTGTGAGTGAATGGTGTGTGTACCCTCATACGACTTGCACAGGTACGCTGCTTGTGAGTGACTGGTGTGTGTGTCCTCATACGGATTGCACAGGTACGCTGCTTGCGAGTGAATGATGTGTATGCCCTCATACGGCTTGCACAGATACGCTGCTTGTGACTGAATGGTGTGTGTGCCCTCACACGGCTTGCACAGGTACGCTACTCGTGACTGAATGGTGTGTGCGCCCTCCGATGGTTTGCACAGGTACACTGCTTGTGAGTGAATGGTGTGTGTGTGTGTGTGTGCCCTCCGATGGTTTGCAAAACTGTCCAGGATGTTTCCTGCCTCTTGCCTGTTGCATGCTGGAATATGCGCCAGTTCCCCATGACCCAGACCAGGGATTAGAATAGACAATGGATGACTGGATGGGTGCCCTTTAAATTTAGGACACAGAATTTATACTGAACTCAAGCACACAGCCCCAGCCCACCAGCTCACTGCCAGTCCATTACACACCCAGGATTAAAGCAGCACATTAATACACAGTGGGTTTGGCCTGTACTCCTCCTCCAGACAGTGTATAAAACAGAGTGCCCTTGGCAGCGCACCAGTCTAAGGCACCAGACTGGCACTGGTTTAATGTACTGGCTGCACTGGTTTGGTCCTTAGTACAATAAAGAACCCAGCAGCCTTCCAAACACAAGGCCGTAAAAAATGTATCTTTGGCGCTTCATTAGAACACAATGTTTCACTGTTGTTTTCTTTTAGTTTTGTTGGCTTGGGTCCATTGGCGAAAAATATACTGTAAGCAATAAAAGTCAAGTGGAGAGAAGAGTTGAGCCATTTAAATTATTAAGCCTACAAGTGCGGCTCAAAGAGGAACTGCAGCTCATGACAGATGGGGGATTTGGAACAGACCAATGAGAGTGGAGGGGAGTGGCTACAATTAAAGAGTTAACCGTTCCCTAAACTGCTGATACTGCTGTACCCACAAGCAGGCAAGGAAAACAGCAAAGAAATTAAAGCAAAGCTGCTCGGAAGGTAATATGGCAGGAGTGAGGTCTGTTAGCCATGCACTGAAATTTTCTTCCCTTTCAAAATAAAAAGGAGTAAAGGGACAAACTCCTGATTCTCAAGCTCATAAAATTCTCTGTGGTCTATAAGTCAGCTGGGCCGTATGAAAGCTATGGATAGGCTTGAATGAAGTGCTATTTTATCGTATGTGGTCATTCGCATTTCCCCGGGACTCTCTTACCCGTTGGAGAGGCATTTTGTGTTTTGGATTGATCTCATTTCAACTGAGCTGCTAAATTTTTCACACACTGGCCAGAAATATCACTTACGCTGCCGAGCACGTTACATTACAATGTCCCCTGCATTTAATCACAGATAGCCCTAATTGAGGAGGCCGCGGCTGTATGATTAGCAATTGGAAGCAATTTGTAAAGGACGTGATGTAAATAATACTTTCTGCTTATTACATTAGCGAAAACATAAACATTCCAGCAAAGGAGTTGGCATCCTATTCTGGTGAGGCAAGTGTTGCTCCGCATTGTAAAATGAATTAATAATATATTTACCCCAGTAGAAAGCCCAGAGTCGTCCTCTGCAGCCATTAATCAATTAAACTAATTGCAATTACTCAGCTTATGTAATAAATTGAGGCACAACATGCCATGCAAATTAGGGACAGGATTAAGACCCCGTGGTGGAGAGTGTGGTCAGTGGATAAGGGGCTGAAAATAAAGAATAACCATAATCATTTTACCATTGAATTATGTATCATTTTATGAGATGAAATGTCTGGAGCTGCGATTTGCATTCAAATATTTGGCGACCCCTGGTAAGTCTGGTCAACGAAAATGGAAAATCCGTGTGAGTGTGTCTTAAAGCTCTCCATTCAGTTTCTTCTCTTGATTCCAAATGTTGATGAATTGGCGTTTTTGAAAAGTGTATAAGTGTAGGGACAATGTACGTATTCGCAATAGAAAAAATTGACATGTTTTTGTAATGAGAGTGAAGGATCACAGGCTTTCAGAGGCAGCTGATACAGTGGCCTGTAAAGCCTGAGATTACAGGCTCAGTTTAAAAACAAGTGCAGCTCAATACAAAAGTCACACTAATCTTTTACACATAATTAAAGAACTCTTGCATTCAGTATGATACTACAATGAGAAATTTAAGTTGAAGCCCTGAAGACTGCAGGCTACACAACAGATGATCATCAGGAACCAGAAACCAGTCAGACAAGCACCGTCATTAAAACTGCACATCCACTGGCCCTTGCTACATCAGCAAATTACCACGCTTCAAGAAAAACTGGAGATAAAAATGTCTAATATAACCGCAAGCTGTAATTAAAGGGGCCCAAGCTAAATGAGGCAATTATCAATTCAGTAAAGTAGTGAAGCCATGTACTGTATGATTTTTAGTGCAAAAAATATATATTCATGGTATTCTTTGCCCTGAAAGTTTCATGTTGGTTGGTCATTGCTAAGCATGTTATGCAGCAGCTCTTACCTGATTGGCTAATTGCGGCCATAATTAAAGGTTTTTCTCACATTGGAAGGACAAGTAGAAGCTTGTGAGAAATACAGTATGCAAACAAGAGTCAAATGACTACAGGCAAAGGCAATTTTACTTTTGCATTTTATAGCACCAGCTTTTGGCCAAATGCTACCTAATTTTCTGGGCTTCAGGTACTTGTCCTATATATGTACATTAATGTTTTGCGCACATTGGATTCAGGAGTTACATCCCAATATATCAATCGAAGCCATGCCTCAATTGGTTTACTATGGGTAAATCTTTTAATGTAGCAATTTTCTTTATACAGCCTTCAAAAGATACTGGTTTAACAATGCTGTGCACCAAATTGAGGTCAAAGTTTTTAAAAGTTTTGCGAAAAATTCTAAATATAGTAATGGGCATGCTTTATATGGATAAAGTATTCTCACCTTTAGAATCCAGCAAAAATTCTCTTTCCAAGATCTATGATTCAAAAGTTACGGGCCTAAATGAAACGTTTGCAAAAGGGTGACTTTTCAAAATAAAAATTCCACCAGGCAAACGGCACTGCTCCAGCGTATGGTTAATGTGTTTCACCAAGGGTGTGAGGGACCATTCTGGAACCAAATGCGAGACCAGGGAGTTTCAGTAAGAGGGGATTTTACTGAAGTTGGGGGGTAAACCCCCACAGGGCAGGAGGCAACGGTACAAAGTCCACAATCCAAAATCATAATTCCAGGGAAGTAATCCAAACACTAAACTCAGTCAGGCAAAACGGGTTCGGTACACAGGCTTGTCAGAGTCCAAAGCCGAAATCCAGTGGGCATAATCCGAACCATTAACAGGGCAGCAAACATTAAACTCAGAGTCGGGCAAAACGGGTCCGGTACACAGGCAAATAAGTATCAAAGAAAAAGCCAAAATCAGAATCGGGGACATTCCAGTCAGAAGTATAACACTAAGAGTACAAGACCTCAAAAATCACAGCACAGGGAAAACGTTCTGACAAGAGCTAAGAGTGAAATGACAACTTAAATACACCTAGGGGAAGTCACATGCTATGATAGAGCACAGGTGAGGTGGCTCAGACTAATTACAAAGGAATGAACATGAGGAAGTTCCTGATTACAAGAAATTGGCAAAAGCCAAAACGCGGACAGGGATCACAGAGACAGCCTACTGACAAACATACAGCTCCAGTTAGGGAGTTCTGCAGTGCACAGAGTGAGAGGCAGAACAGTGATTAGCCAGGTGCAGAAATCTGCTGAAACACAGCAAAGTAAATTGAGTGAAGGCAAGGGGCGGAGACTAGAGCAGAGCGAGTGCTGAGAGCTTGTTAGTCAATTAGTAATGTGCAGCTATACAATCCCTTGTGCTTGTTAGTAAGTTAGTACAATAAACAATGTCAGTCTTGGTAAGTTTAACTAAAACAACAAACTGTTAGTATTGGTAGTCAAATAGAAAAGCAAGAGGAAGGAAGTAAATGAGATTGGAAGGAATGGTTGAAATCACAGAAACCATGAAATCACCTGAAAGTGTGGCACACAATACTGGGGCAGTGAGCGATCACATGACAAAAAACCAGACAGGGGGAGACAAAGTGCAATGCATGGACTGAGTCAAAACATAGACCGGAATAAAAC
Organism: Gymnothorax reevesii; assembly: GCA_029721435.1. Lineage (NCBI taxonomy): Eukaryota > Metazoa > Chordata > Actinopteri > Anguilliformes > Muraenidae > Gymnothorax > Gymnothorax reevesii. The sequence goes on along the minus strand of CM056593.1, from coordinate 1,020,977 downwards.
TGCAATGGTGGAATATGACAAACAGACAAAGACAAGGCAAAAACAAAACGTGGCATGGAATCCGAATCACAATGCAAATCAAGGTCAGGCAATGCAGAATAATAAACAGACACGGGAGTCAGGCAGAAAGAAAAACATGGTCAAGCAGAACAGGATCATAACAAAGGGCCAGAATTCCGATCATTCAGTTTGGCACCTTTGTCAAATGAACCTCACAAGATCCCCACGAATCTGCTCAAACCACTTTGGGTGTGTAAACAGCTTTATCCCTTTGCAGACACAGGCAGTAAAGACAGTCCACAGCACAAGTGGAAGATGGAACAAGTGCATTATAGAAATGAGAGAGAAAAAATCCGCCTCGCTCATTTCAGCATCATCATGTGCTGAATGCTCCATGTGGCAGAGGATAATTGCAGCCTGTGCGTGGTAGTAATGCAGGGCTGCGCTACACCTACAGAAAGGGGAATTTGTGCATTGATGTGACGGTTCAGGGCCCATTTAAGTTGGCTCCTCCAGTATATACAGTACAGGCCAAAAGTTTGGACACACCTTCTCATTCAATGCGTTTCCTTTATTTTCATGACAATTTACATTGTAGATTCTCACTGAAGTCATCAAAACTATGAATGACCACATGTGGAATTATGTACGTATGTATCAAACAGTTTTCCAATACGGCTGTCAGCTGTGTATCAACCTGACTTCCGCACAACACAACTGATGGCCCCAACCCCATTGACAAGGCAAGAAAGTCCATTAATTAACCCTGACAAGGCACACCCGTGAAGTGAAAACCATTTCAGGTGACGACCTCTTGAAGCTCATCCAGAGAATGCCAAGAGTGTGCAAAGCAGTAATCAGAGCAAAGGGTGGCTACTTTGAAGAAACAAGAATATAAGACATGTTTTCAGTTACAGGTATTTCACACTTTTTTGTTAAGTACATAATTCCACATGTTCATTCATAGTTTTGATGCCTTTTAGTGAGAATCTACGATGTAAATAGTCATGAAAATAATGGAACCGCATTGAATGAGAAGGTGTGTCCAAACTTTTGGCCTGTACTGTACATGGTCTCTGTCCCTGATACTGATGCACTTAGTAAGTGAGTCATTGCAACAGGAAACAGACCCCAGAGCGTCAAGACCCCAGCAAGGATTACAAGAGAAAGGTTTGCCCTGATGAAATCATCTGTGCATTTTATTATTATGACTATTATTATTTTACATTTGTGTACATTTTATATTTGAGCGCTGTAACTTGCTGGTCTGCGTACATTCTGCTCAATCTGAAGCATTTTTATGGCAGACGTGTGTAAATCTGTTATACACAGTTGCTGGCATGTGGACATATATGGTAATTTAAAAGGCCCCATTTGGCTTCATTGTGCAGTCAAGCTTTTAGAGAAAAATTTCAGCTCCAGAATGCCTGGGACGATCGTGACAATTAGCCCTTTAACTGGACCATATACACAATACACACCTCAAATAAAAGCCGCACATTGCAAAAATTACATTCTGCAACTATCCACTGGGCAATTGCACGGAGACAGCCTTTCACATTAAAACACCAGCCATAGTTTTGATATTAACTCATTGAGCCATCGTTTGTAATTGCCAGCATATCTGTAGACTTGACACACAAGTGCTTGAAAGTCTGAAAAAAAGATACTGAAACAAGACCTATGTCATTTTGTAGGTCTTAGTGAGCAAATAAAGAAAATGCAAAAATAAAAAAAAAATCTGTTGGGAATTTTCGGAGAAAATCCACTTTTTTATCAGCACTCAACTTGAAATTTTCAAATTGATGTTAAAGGGTTAAAAAATGTCTGCGCTTTGGTCATTTATTTCTGAGAGTCTCCTCTGCAGGGTTGTCGATGAAAAGAATGTGAAAAATAGTAATAGTTGTCCATCTCCTTTCTTTAACCCTCATGTGGCAAAAATGTTCTATCTAGGTACACGTAATGCTTAGACGTGCGCTATTGTACTCTTTGATGGTTTGCTTTAAGCGCAAACCAAATAGTTTGTTGCTGCTATCCTTTATCTGATGCCTCTCCCAGAATGTTGAGAAGTCAGCGTGAACTGCTTCGAAAGCTTCCTCAGAATATCTAGCCAATCCACAACCATGGCACTGAGAGAACTCACGCAAATGGTCTCTGATGATGTGGAATTTGGGTGTGATCGAGATTAAGTTTTGCATAGGCCTCACAGAAGTCGGCAACATGGTCTTCCCATCCACTGTTGAGGCTTTGTCCAAAGCAGGAAGTGACCATCTTTCCCACTGCTGCAAATGCATTTGTGAAGGGTGGGGCTGGATGGCTTGCTGGTGTGTTCGTCGTTGAACTTATGAGCTGGACTAAGACATCAGTTCTGCATGGTAACGTGAAGCATTCGCTTCCCTCAAACTGTTTATGGTTTTCTTCCTTCACCAGATGTAGCTTCCTTGGCCACTGGATTGTTCTGGGTATCTTGTTTCCAGTTCCATGAACAGCTTGTTCACAACACCAATCATCAGATGTAGTTCACTCAGAGGATTGTAGTGAATCACAAGGCCTCACGAGGGAAGACTGGGAGGCTCATTTCTGCAGCTGAAGTAAAATCCTTGAGTTTGGAAGTTTGTCCACCGGCATCTTTCACTGTTGGTTCAACACAATGATTCTTTGAAAGGTTCTCATTTCAGCACCTTTTTCATCAGTTCCCTTCGTCCAGTGGCAGTATGGGTATGGATAGCGAGAGGAGTGAGGCATGAGGCCAAGAGCACAGTTGTTGATCTTGAGATCTGCACATGACTGAAACTGTCCTGCTTGAAGGTTAAGTTTCCCTTCACGAAAGCAAAGCAAACAAACTCTTGAATGAGCTTCGCTGTGATCCATGATGGTAGGATGTCAGTCAGGGAAAGGCCTATCTTCCACATGCTCTGGCTTTTATGAATGTGAGGTTATGCAACCTTTAAGCTGCATTAACTCCCAAGCAGGAATAACGATGAAAACAACATGGGCATTACTTCCACTCCAGCTGAGGACATGAATGAAAAGGCATATTATACATGATGTCATCAGCTGGCAATTGTTCCTGCCACACAAAAGGAGAGTTTTGGACTATTGGACTAAAGCGGGCCAACATTTTGAGCAACATGATGGGTGATATTCAGGGATTTAATATTTTCATATTTTTGACAATAAATTCCGTTACCATAGTAACCATTTTGTATTTTCACCAATCTGACCCTGTGGTTTGATTAATAAGTCAAACTATCAAAAAAACATGATGGCTTGCAATTATTGATCCCTTTCTTAAGATTTTGCAAATGAAGATGACTGCCACATAAAATGTGGATTTTCTCCAAAAATTCCCAACAGATTTTTTTTAATTTTGCATTTTCTTTATCTGCTCACTAAGACCTACAAACTGTCACAGGTCTTGTTTCAGTATCTTTTTATCAGACTTTCAAGCACTTTAAACCCAGTGAGTAGAGAGCGCAGCTACACACGGCCACAAGTTACAAGGCCTAATGCCTCTGCTCAAACAATAAGATTTACATTTACACTGAGTGAAGTACTGCACACCCTACATTTACACTGAGTGAAGTACTGCACACCCTACATTTACACTGAGTGAAGTACTGCACACCCTACATTTACCCTGAGTGAAGTTCTGCACACCCTACATTTAGACTGAGTGAAGTTCTGCACACCCTACATTTACACTGAGTGAAGTACTGCACACCCTACATTTACACTGAGTGAAGTACTGCACACCCTACATTTACACTGAGTGAAGTACTGCACACCCTACATTTACACTGAGTGAAGTACTGCACACCCTACATTTACACTGAGTGACGTACTGCACACCCTACATTTACACTGAGTGAAGTACTGCACACCCTACATTTATACTGAGTGAAGTACTGCACACCCAAAATTTACACTGAGTGAAGTACTGCGCACCCTACATTTACACTGAGTGAAGTACTGCGCACCCTACATTTACACTAAGTGAAGTACTGCGCACCCTACATTTACACTGAGTGAAGTACTGCACACCCTACATTTACACTGAGTGAAGTACTGCGCACCCAACATTTACACTGAGTGAAGTACTGCACACCCAACATTTACACTGAGTGAAGTACTGCACACCCTACATTTACACTGAGTGAAGTACTGCACACCCTACATTTACACTGAGTGACGTACTGCACACCCTACATTTACACTGAGTGAAGTACTGCACACCCTACATTTACACTGAGTGAAGTACTGCACACCCAACATTTACACTGAGTGAAGTACTGCGCACCCTACATTTACACTGAGTGAAGTACTGCACACCCTACATTTACACTGAGTGACGTACTGCACACCCAACATTTACACTGAGTGAAGTACTGCACACCCTACATTTACACTGAGTGACGTACTGCACACCCTACATTTACACTGAGTGAAGTACTGCACACCCTACATTTACACTGAGTGAAGTACTGCACACCCTACATTTACACTGAGTGAAGTACTGCACACCCTACATTTACACTGAGTGAAGTACTGCGCACCCTACATTTACACTGAGTGAAGTACTGCACACCCAACATTTACACTGAGTGAAGTACTGCACACCCTACATTTACACTGAGTGAAGTACTGCACACCCTACATTTACACTGAGTGACGTACTGCACACCCTACATTTACACTGAGTGAAGTACTGCACACCCTACATTTACACTGAGTGAAGTACTGCACACCCAACATTTACACTGAGTGAAGTACTGCGCACCCTACATTTACACTGAGTGAAGTACTGCACACCCGACATTTACACTGAGTGAAGCACTGCACACCCAACATTTACACTGAGTGAAGTACTGCACACCCAACATTTACACTGAGTGAAGTACTGCACACCCTACATTTACACTGAGTGAAGTACTGCACACCCTACATTTACACTGAGTGACATACTGCACACCCTACATTTACACTGAGTGAAGTACTGCACACCCTACATTTACACTGAGTGAAGTACTGCACACCCAAAATTTACACTGAGTGAAGTACTGCACACCCTACATTTACACTGAGTGAAGTACTGCACACCCTACATTTACACTGAGTAAAGCACTGCACACCCAACATTTACACTGAGTGAAGTACTGCACACCCTACATTTACACTGAGTGAAGTACTGCGCACCCTACATTTACACTAAGTGAAGTACTGCGCACCCTACATTTACACTGAGTGAAGTACTGCACACCCTACATTTACACTGAGTGAAGTACTGCGCACCCTACATTTACACTGAGTGAAGTACTGCACACCCAACATTTACACTGAGTGAAGTACTGCACACCCTACATTTACACTGAGTGACGTACTGCACACCCTACATTTACACTGAGTGAAGTACTGCACACCCTACATTTACACTGAGTGAAGTACTGCACACCCTACATTTACACTGTGTGACGTACTGCGCACCCTACATTTACACTGAGTGAAGTACTGCACACCCTACATTTACACTGAGTGAAGTACTGCACACCCAACATTTACACTGAGTGAAGTACTGCACACCCTACATTTACACTGAGTGAAGTACTGCACACCCTACATTTACACTGAGTGACGTACTGCACACCCTACATTTACACTGAGTGAAGTACTGCACACCCTACATTTACACTGAGTGAAGTACTGCACACCCTACATTTACACTGAGTGAAGTACTGCGCACCCTACATTTACACTGAGTGAAGTACTGCACACCCTACATTTACACTGAGTGAAGTACTGCACACCCAACATTTACACTGAGTGAAGTACTGCACACCTTACATTTACACTGAGTGACGTACTGCACACCCTACATTTACACTGAGTGAAGTACTGCACACCCTACATTTACACTGAGTGAAGTACTGCACACCCAACATTTACACTGAGTGAAGTACTGCACACCCTACATTTACACTGAGTGAAGTACTGGGCACCCTACATTTACACTGAGTGAAGTACTGCACACCCAACATTTACACTGAGTGAAGTACTGCACACCCTACATTTACACTGAGTGAAGTACTGCACACCCTACATTTACACTGAGTGAAGTACTGCGCACCCTACATTTACACTGAGTGAAGTACTGCACACCCAACATTTACACTGAGTGAAGTACTGCACACCCTACATTTACACTGAGTGACGTACTGCACACCCTACATTTACACTGAGTGAAGTACTGCACACCCTACATTTACACTGAGTGAAGTACTGCACACCCTACATTTACACTGAGTGAAGTACTGCACACCCAACATTTACACTGAGTGAAGTACTGCACACCCTACATTTACACTGAGTGAAGTACTGCACACCCTACATTTACACTGAGTAAAGCACTGCACACCCAACATTTACACTGAGTGAAGTACTGCACATCCTACATTTACACTGAGTGAAGTGCTGCACACCCTACATTTACACTGAAAGAGAACCTGGAAAAAATGACAAAAAACTTACAGATCAAAGGACTAAATACTTCCAAAATTAGAAAATGAATGTTTCTGTAAAATGGGGAAAAACGTATCAGCCCCAGACTCGGGACACTCTCCGGATCAGAGGGACCTCGGATTGTTCACTGACACCAGGGCATCTCATCAGGCAATAGGTAATGTTCCACCATTTTATTGAGAGAGAGAAGGCAAACCAAAACATTCTCACAATGTAGCTGCACTAATAAAACCTTCAGGTAACTGTCGTAACCCTCCTTAGCTCCGCTGGTCCTGCAGTGGCAGTGCCCACAAGTGCATTACAGCTCTCCTTTACAGCAGAGAGGGAAGTATGGGGCATGTGTAACTCCTCTGTCTTCTCCATCTCACTCTCATTCACCACTTGCATGAGAGCACCCACACAGGTCCCTTTCTCCCACACTTTCCTCTCTTAACGAAATACATCACTTTTCAAAATAGTAATTCATTGCTTACAATTAAATTTTGATGAACGCATGTTTTGAGTTGACCTCCATTAGCTTGGCCCCAATTTACATTAAGGTTCTGAAAACAATCAATTGCCAATTCAAATTTCTTTTGGATTGTTAGCTTTGCTTGGCTCAGAATGAACCATGCTCATCCTGTAAGTAAAAATGTGTTTACTGCTTCATAGCAAAACTCTCAGAAAGACCAGTGAATCATCCAGATAGTTCACTTTTCATTCAGTGATTTATCTGCTTCATGTTTCTGAATTCCACTCAAAATTCAGGTCAAAGTGCATGGGAGATGTATTGGTGGACTTCAAACATCATCTGTACTTCAACTGTTAGTCACCGATGGCGTTTCAAATGGCCAATAAAATCACTAAATGTGCTGGTGATGGAGTACATTGTCAGTTGGAATACACAATATACAGTTGCGGCCAGAATTCCAAGAGGAATTGGATAACTTTGCAATTGCTACGTTTACAAATTAACCATTAGCCTGAGCTACATGCTTATAGATCCTAAACATGACCGTGTTTCTGCTGAAAAGTGCACAAGACAAAATCGAGGAAATGGGAAGTTAAGAGAAGCGAACGTAAGGAATTCCAGGGCTGCCTCGCTAAAGTGCAGCTTTTATAGTGATGCTCAATGTATTTCACTGCAAGCACCCATGAGACTGAAAAATTCGAACTGAACTGTCATAGCCTGCGACTCATTCATGATCCACATTTCCATCAGAGCCGCAGAGGTATGGCCGAGCCTGGTTTAAAAAATCCATCCATATTTCTGCGGCGTTCGAACAATTTCCCAGCAAAGATGGGCACGAGCCGTTCTCTGAATGCACGTAAAGGCCCCCATCACGCTCACCGTCAGTTGGCCGCATTTAGTCACGCAGCAGAGCGCCGTGCTCGCAAATGTGTGCGCGTGCACAAGCTGGGATGTTTGTCGCCCAATTACGTAGCGAGAAGACCGAGATGTGCATTCTTTAAAATTAAGAAATATGATAAGAGTATTTTAAATGCGCTGGCAATTAAATTTCTACAGATGTGATTAAGCTCAAAAAATGCATCACTCTCATAATCCTTCTATTTGATCAGCACAGCAGTGGCTGGATGAATTATTTTAAGACATGACACCCGAAGGAACAAGCCAAAAGATGAATGGACGCATGGATGAATGAATTACATATGGTGTACATATTGAAAAATAATCGGTGCACTGAAACTCAATGTGCCAATATTAAGCAGTCCCATTAGTGAGTGTCTCGTCTAAATGAATTGATCGTGATGCATTTATCACGACTATTTGGAGACATCAAACATATTTTTCAAACACATGGCAACGTTTAAAACGAGATTTGTTTTCGCATACATCAACCCGCACTAAGAGCAGCAGTATTCGCATTCTATCATTTTAAAATGTCAATTCAAAAGCAGATCTTCTGAAGCGATCCTCAGTTTGTGTGCCGGTTTGGCCCGATAGGAATTCCGCGCCGGGCGCTTCTGTCTCCATTGTAGGATCTCCTTCTGACAGCTGACTGTTAGGACCGATCTATTTTTATCTCAGTGGCGCTGTTTCTCGTCTTACAACAATTTTTGATTGCAGGCAAGGAATAAAACAGACCACGGGCTCTCTCCTCCTTTCTCCCCCACCTCCCGCTCGCGCTCTCTCACCCTCTCTCTCGAAATCGGATGGTTTCTTAAAATAGTCGCGTGAGTCGTGATCAGCCCGTCCTTGGAGCAATGCACCGCAAAAAAGAAACAAATAATGCAATAAATAAATATTTAAATATAAATCAGATGAAGGATTATGGATTGATACGAATAGTCACTCGCGCCAACCTCGCTTGGGTTGAATTAATGTGTTACTATTTTTGGACCCCCAGTGTTTCCAGGGGAAACCTAATGACGCAATGACGTCAATGCAGGTCAATACCAGACTGGAGGAATTGAGTGCTTCCATTAGATTTTGCAGTATTTTCAGAAACGGAGAAAGGACAAAATGGATGTGTTTTAAATGCACCGAAAAAAAGTATATAAAACGAAAACATTAACTGCTGCCGTGAGAGGCTGAGAAAACAAAAAAATAAAAGCCATGTTCAAGGGGTGTGTTTCCGCGGCTCCCAGGAATTTTGAAATAAAATATCACAGCATCTTGGATCAATGGTTTAAGGGTGAGATCAAGAATTTTTAAATTTTCTTTTCGGGTTTGCGTTAGAAATACAGCGAGGTTCCTCGTGCAATTCTTCCGTTCTGTTTTCGTGAGGTATACACGGTGAGGCACAGCCATTGATAATTTTCCGCTTTAACGGCGAAGCTTCAATGGGCACAGTAAGCCGCTTGTTTTCCTACCAAAGACGGTCTCATAATCAGAGAGACGAAACCATCCAGCATTTGCACGCGCGAAAGGTAACAAACCGACGCCTTTACTTCATTCCATTTCATATCACATTCCAGAGCGACTTGTAGCCTATGTGGGATGAGATAATGACCTGGTACAGGCTTTATTAGACAAGTATAGTTATGAAAATACTTTGCTAATGCATCTTTGGCTCACAAGTGTTTGGTTTGAACATCGTACATGTTGAAACCGAAAAACCTTCGCGCAGTATATTACAATGAATGATATATCACGACACGGTTCTGCTTGGGTTGTTGTGCACGTGATCTTCTAATGGGAAAAAACTGCATTTTTTAAATAATTAATTTATGTTCAGCTCTTAAATGGTGCATATCATATTTTAAAGTTCAACTCTGCAATTAAAATCCTGTACGCATGAGAGATTGTGTTTTGGCATTGAAAAATCTGTCTGTTCACTTGATGGTCATATGACATATGTTAACATGGTTGTAATACGCTTTTTAGAGATAAAAAGAAGGGTCGAATAGTGAGTGGGTCGAGAGCTGGAGGGAAACTATTATATCAGAATATGAACACAGACCATTTTGATTGACGCCACGAGCAGGGACCAAGCCTGTAATGGTTTATGGGGTAATGCAAACACATCAATAAATGCGTGTGTGTGTTCAACTGTCATGTCGGCTTGGTTCAATAATACATTTTCAGAATAATTTTTGCAAACAATTTCCTCGAGATAATGATATAAATGTGAATATGATGAAAAAGAATGACTGCAAACCATAGTGAACCTCAAACATTTTTTCTGGTTGGTAAATTGAAGTAAAGGGCGTTTACCTCAACGGATAATGGGAGTTTTATTTCAGGACCACGGACAGCTCTCCACACTTCGGATTTCATTTCGCTCAATTATTCTTGAAAACTTAATTTGAAACGGTCTTGGCTGGCTCAATATATTCAACGACGGACGCGTAAAAATTCTGGAAATACCTGCCACAATCAACTTAACTAAACCCTTCAATAACAACAGAGGGTCATAGACTTTCCTTTGGTAAATGAAGTGCCAATTATACATTCACAGCGGGCAAGTAAGAAAACATCTTTCAATTAATTTGAAGTAAAGATATTGTCGAGCAGGTTGTATTCTTTTGTGCTTGTTTCGCGTCATTTGTGAAATGTACAGTTACAGGATTTCACGATGCGAAAACACGTAGTAAAATAGTACATCGCCGTTCAGCGCAAAAGGGAGGTAAAAAGAATTATGACACAATTCCATATATGACGCAAATGGTGAGGTAAGTGCGCTGAGAAGCAAACGTCTCGCAGCTGGCCCAGTCCTCCGGTTCACAGCCTTCTGCCTTCATGGCGAGGAGTGAACCGCTCATTCAAGGCGTACGCAAAAAAACTGAAATCAAGATGTGCAAAGGGCCGACTTATTGTCATAAAAAATGATGGCATTACAAAATAAAGTCCGTGATCAATCAAATATCATTTCAATAGCGCAGGAAATGAAGTTCTGGTGAGGACATTGGAGGGACGTTTCAGATCAATTCTATTTCATGTTCAATTGACTTAAATCACTGTGCAAAACAAAAATCTGATGATAGACCTCAGCATAATTTTAGTAGGCCTCGCATATTCAGTGGCAGGCATTCGGGGGACATCTCTGTAATGTCCATACACCTGTCTGATAGTATACAGCTCCTGTCCAGACACTCCTGGAGTCATGTCTGTTTCAGGTGAGATTAGCCACCATTTTGATGTATATGGGAGGAGGTACAGAGTCGCCACATGAGTGCCTAACTCAATGCGCTGGCGCTGACGCACCAACAGCAGAGATGTTTTACGGCTGGGGAGATATGGCCTGCCCTGAATTTACTTCCTGTAGTGGCTGAGGAGATCCTGCCATTGGTCCTATAACTGAGCCAAAAATTTATGTTAATTTTCTATACAATGGTGCATCTCATGACCTCAAAATTTGCAGTGGCCATGCAGATTATACTGGAGGATACAGCATAGAGGAGGTAGAGTCATTAGGATCGTCTCAGAGATCATTCACAGTGTGATCCGCCCAGAATTGCTGCGGAGATCACAAGCACATTACTGTGAGATGTCACGACGAGCTTAATGGATGCAGAACAGGCATAGCAACATATTATGAGAGCAACTGTTCTTGCACCTTTCACTCAAACTGACACTGACCAAGTAGAGATTGAAATGTCTGCAATTTTAAAGGCTTGTTTAAAAATGGACACTGTGTAAGTATTCAGAATTATTAAATGACCATAATGTGACAATGATCCTTGAGTGGCTGAAGAATTGAAACCCTATAGGCTGATTCCGAAGCTTTTATTTGCGTAATAAAACACTCAGAACATTTTAAATAATTTGCACAATGAATTCTTGTCACTAGAGTAAGACAGGTGCAGGAGTGGTGTGTTTTTGAGTATGCTACGGTAAAACATTTCCACAAAAAAAAGCCAAGATAAAATGCACTGCATTCCACAAAGAATTACAGCACTTCTATATGCACACAGCTACGCTACATTCAGGCCAGCGGTCACTATAGTCATAATGCTATTCACACACTGAAAACTTAAACAAACGATACGATGCAAGGCGGTTCAGCAGCACCATCAGATTAACTACTGATACTCTTACTTTTGGTATTAAGAGTGCTATCTATGCAGCACACTTTTACAAGTGTGCTTTCTGTTTTAAAACGGCACTGAATTATGAGTGTGATGCACACAAAGCAGTGGTGACACACTCTGTTCCTGGATATCTACCCAAGTTCAGCCCTAATTTGTCAAACCTGATTCTAATAATGAGCTCCCCGCCTGTTCAATGACGGCCGCTTCATTTGAACTGAAGCGAAGATCTTCAGGATGGGGAAAATTCCAGGAGCAGAATTGGTAACCGCTGATATAATGACGCAGGTACAGCCTTCTGACTTTCATAAAGTTTAACAACGCTCCAGTGCTTACTCTACTCTGAAAATCACAAAGCACCACAGCTTTGTGTTAATGTACATTTCAAATGAAAATAAAAAAGAACTACGGCTTTCATCGTACGTCATACACTTCTTGAGATGAAGCCGTGACATCTCGTTTACAACTCCACAAATGTCCGCTGACTTTGTGCATCTATGCGCCTGCTTGCTTGTGACGTGATGAAAAGCCAATGTTTAAGTCCGTGGTTCTCAAACTCAGTCCCTGGTGGCCCTGTGTGGGCTGGCTTTAGTTCCTACCTCAAGTGCAATCGAAGAATTTTAATAAGCCGTTAATTTCTCCTAATTAGGTGGGTTTCATGTTTAAAGTAGTTATTTACCATCTTAAGCCACATTCTGACGGAAATATCCATGATTTCCACAAAGAAGAAAAAGACAATTTGACACACATAATGTTCAGGCTACAGTATATCGCAAGCAATTTCAGGAACAACCTTTTCAAACAGGTGAAATTAGACAGTGAGAGAATCCATAATCTCCACATGAGGTTGCAGAACACTTTCTCTGCAATAAATCAGGGAATGAGGAATGTTCAATAATGTGTCACGTGTGTCAGGTTTTCATCTTGGATTCCTTGAGGATCCCAAATAACAGTAACAGAAGTGCAATAATTGACTAGCTCTTGTAATTCTGGTTATAAATTCAGCTGACACGGAAAATGCGACTGGTGAGATCTGATGATTGCCGACTGTAGGTGTCATTCACCTGTAAAAAGCCACATTCAAGGCAAGCCGGAATGTATTACCAAATTTGATAATTCCATAAAACCACTAAACTAATTTCCCAAAACTATCAAAACACTGAATTAAGTTTCAAAATTAATTTTCCCCTCCAGGATAGTCACTGTGATTTACTTTACAGTAGAATTTGCAAGTAGCGTTTCAAATGGAGGCCACAAATCAAGAAAATCAGCTAAAACTCACCTACATGCCTATGTCTGTTAGAGCAGACCTGTGTTGTTTCTGTGTGTGATTTTTGTATGAATACAAGGTCATCAATGTTAGCATACATTGTATAATATATGTTGTATTGATTATATTGCTGAGTTGTGATTAATTTTTGTTGGGAGTGGTGCAAAATGTTCTTACGGCAGCTAATAGGTCAAAATAGAAATATAAACCGAAGAATCCTTCCACAATGCCTACATGTACGATCCACCATGACCCAAAGGCTTGGCACATTCAGATTACGGCTCGTGAGATTTTCTACACCAGCAGCTGCTTCATCAGGTCATGATGCAGGTTAGGCAAACCCAGATGTTGCAGTCCTGTTCAGGAAAGGGCCACTGTTAGGACAGACTTCCTCTCCAGCCATGGAGCTACACACCTGATTCTGCTGATAAACCCCCAGACCCTCTGGTACAGGTGATGGTGACCAGAATCAGGTGTGTAACGGCCTGACTGGTTGGAAAGCCAGCACTGGCACCAGCCCCTTCTGCAGTGGGGGAAAGTGCTTTAGCCTGAGCCCAGAGCCCAGGTGAGTCAAGCTGTAAGGAGCCCCACAGGAGGCACAGCCTGGTGAGGACTGGTTACAGGTAGCAGGGTGTGACCTGACAGAGACTGTAGCACTAATCTGCTGCTCGATTGGGTGTGTGTGTGTGTGTCAGTGTGACCGGAACTGCTGCACAGCTCAGCTTAGCAGGAGGTAGCGTCTGTTTCACAGGCCCGCTGCACTTCCCTCTCCCCGAAGAGATACGTGTGTGTGAGTGTGTGTCTGTCAGTGGGTGAGTGTGTAAGTGTGTGTGCGTTTGAGTGAGTGTGTGTGTATGTGTGCATGTGTCTGTCTGTAAGTGGGTGAGTGTGTGTGTGTTTGAGTGAGTGTGTGTGTGAGTGAGTGCGTGTGAGAGAGTGTGTGCGTGAGTGTGAGCGAGTGAGTGAGTGTGTGTGAGTGAGTGTGAGTGCGTGTGAGTTTGAGTGAGTGAGTGAGTGAGTGTGTGTGTGAGTGAGTGAGTGAGTGTGAGTGAGTGAGTGAGTGAGTGAGTGAGTGTGAGTGAGTGAGTGAGTGTGTGTGTGAGTGAGTGAGTGTGAGTGCGAGTGAGTATGAGTGAGTGAGTGAGTGAGTGAGTGAGTGTGTGTGTGAGTGAGTGAGTGTGAGTGCGAGTGAGTATGAGTGAGTGTGAGTGAGTGAGTGAGTGAGTGAGTGTGAGCGAGTGAGTGAGTGTGTGTGTGAGTGAGTGAGTGTGAGTGCGAGTGAGTATGAGTGAGTGAGTGAGTGAGTGAGTGAGTGTGAGTGAGTGAGTGAGTGAGTGAGTGTGAGCGAGTGAGTGAGTGTGTGTGTGAGTGAGTGAGTGTGAGTGCGAGTGAGTGAGTGAGTGTGTGTGTGAGTGAGTGAGTGTGAGTGCGAGTGAGTATGAGTGAGTGAGTGAGTGAGTGAGTGGGGAGGGGTTTGTGGGTCAGAGGCACAGCGGCAGCAGTGCAGCACGACCGGTCATAACAGACTAGGAAAACATTTTTTAGTGAAAACACATGTAAATAAAAGCGTTACAAGTGGAGGACAGAACTGTAACTCCCTCACGGATGCTTCTTCCTGTTTGATTTAGATCAGTGGGGACAGAAGAGTCTGCGGCTGATCGCTCGCTCTCGCCCCCTGCTGATCTTTTTGCGGTCTGGGCTTGCTGTTCCTTCAGCCAGTATCCAGGAAGCCCTTACCCCAAAAAGTATCTGCGGGGGAGCCCTGGCAGCGCCGTATCTACACAGCCCCGTCTAACGGTAAGTTACTGTATGTACGCACATCCATCACCCTGCCAAAGAGACCAAAGGAATCAGACTGTTTTAGCTTTTCACGTTTTATTGACTTCATTTAATGGAATTTTCATTGGAAAATATATGTCAAGATGGTTCAATTAATTTCAAGGTAAACCAATATGGGTATGAAAATTTAACTTGTTAAGCAAACGGTGGCTTAAAAAAGGTGCATGTCCTTTTTGTCTTCAGTGTCTTCATAAGACAAAATCACGTCAGATTCACTTGCAGTCAAGAGTCTGTGTGATGGGAAGAGGCTATATTTCCCCTTCATCTACCCACATTGTATGGTTCAGGCTCATGAAGTAACATTATTAGCTTTCTATGCATTGCTGGTTCTTGATATTACCTTTACACCCACATGACAAAACCTGCTGATCAAAAACATGAAATAGGAAATCAGTAAATACATTAATAAATATAACTGTAAATCATGACTCTAGACTGTGTCTTTCTGATTGCTGCATGAGAGACCCTAATGACGCATTGCAATGCAACACCTAAAGACAGTGAGTCGTGATCACGTAATGCACTTTAAAACCTAAAGACAGTGAGTCGTGATCACGTAATGCACTTTAAAACCTAAAGACAGTGAGTCGTGATCACGTAATGCACTGTAACACCTAAAGACAGTGGGTCCCAATCATGTAATGTGCTTTAACACCTAAAGACAGTGAGTTGTGATCACGTAATGCACTTTAACACCTAAAGATAGTGAGTTGCGATCACGTAATGCACTGTAACACCCAAAGACAGTGAGTCCCGATCATATAATGCACTGTAAAACCTAAAGACAGTGAGTCGCAATCACGTAATGTGCTTTAACACCTAAAAACAGTGAGTCATGACCACATAATGCACTGTAACACCTAAAGACAGTGAGTCACAATCACGTAATGCATTGTAACACCTAAAAAAACTGAGTCGTGATCACGTAATGCACCATAACACCTAAAGAAACCATGCCTCGACAGTGTAATGCACTGTAACACCTAAAAAGACTATGCCTCGGCAGTGTAATGCACTGTAACTCCTAAAGAGACCATGCCCCGACAGTGTAATGCACTGTAACACCTAAAAAGACTATGCCTCGACAGTGTCATGCACTGTAACACCTAAAAAGACTATGCCTCGACAGTGTAATAAACTGTAACACCAAAAAAACCATGCCTCGACAGTGTAATGCACTGTAACACCTAAAAAGACTATGCCTCGGCAGTGTAATGCACTGTAACTCCTAAAGAGACCATGCCTCGACAGTGTAATGCACTGTAACACCAAAAAAACTATGCCTCGACAGTGTAATGCACTGTAACTCCTAAAAAGACTATGCATCGACAGTGTAATGCACTGCAACACCTAAAAAGACCATGCCTCGACAGTGTAATGCACTGTAACTCCTAAAGAGACCAAGCCTCGACAGTGTAATGCACTGTAACTCCTAAAAAGACCATGCCTCGACAGTGTAATGCACTGTAACACCTAAAAAGACAATGCCTCGACAGTGTAATGCACTGTAACACCAAAAAAACTATGCCTCGACAGTGTAATGCACTGTAACTCCTAAAAAGACTATGCATCGACAGTGTAATGCACTGCAACACCTAAAAAGACCATGCCTCGACAGTGTAATGCACTGTAACTCCTAAAGAGACCAAGTCTCGACAGTGTAATGCACTGTAACTCCTAGAAAGACCATGCCTCGACAGTGTAATGCACTGTAACACCTAAAAAGACAATGCCTCGACAGTGTAATGCACTGTAACACCTAAAAAGACGATGCCTCGACAGTGTAATGCACTGTAACACCTAAAAAGACCATGCCTCGACAGTGTAATGCACTGCAACACCTGAAAAGACCATGCCTCGACAGTGTACTGCACTGCAACACCTAAAAAGACCATGCCTCGACAGTGTAAAGCACTGTAATTCCCAAAGAGACCAAGCCTCAACAGTGTAATGCACAGTAACTCCCAAAGAGACCATGTCTCGACAGTGTAATGCACTGTAACACCTAAAGAGACCATGTCTCGACAGTGTAATGCACTGTAACTCATAAAGAGACCAAGCCTCGACAGTGTAATTCACTGTAACTCCCAAAGAGACCATGCCTCGACAGTGTAATGCACTGTAACTCCCAAAGAGACCAAGCCTCGACAGTGTAATGTACTGTAACTCCTAAAGAGACCATGTCTCGACAGTGTAATGCACAGTAACTCCCAAAGAGACCAAGCCTCGACAGTGTAATGTACTGTAACTCCTAAAGAGACCATGTCTCGACAGTGTAATGCACTGTAACTCATAAAGAGACCAAGCCTCGATAGTGTAATGTACTGTAACTCCTAAAGAGACCATGCCTCGACAGTGTAATTCACTGTAACTCCCAAAGAGACCATGCCTCGACAGTGTAATGCACTGTAACTCCTAAAGAGACCAAACCTCAACAGTGTAATGCACTGTAACTCCTAAAGAGACCATGCCTCGACAGTGTAATGAACTGTAACACCTAAAGAGACCAAGCCTCGACAGTGTAATGCACTGTAACTCCCAAAGAGACCAAGCCTCGACAGTGTAATGCACTGTAACTCCTAAAGAGACCAAACCTCAACAGTGTAATGCACTGTAACTCCTAAAGAGACCAAACCTCGACAGTGTAATGCACTGTAACTCCTAAAGAGACCATGCCTCGACAGTGTAATGCACTGTAACTCCTAAAGAGACCAAACTTCGACAGTGTAATGCACTGTAACTCCTAAAGAGACCAAGCCTCGACAGTGTAATGCACTGTAACTCCTAAAGAGACCATGCCTCGACAGTGTAATGCACTGTAACTCCTAAAGAGACCAAACCTCGACAGTGTAATGCACTGTAACTCATAAAGAGACCACACCTCGACAGTGTAAAGCACTGTAACTCCTAAAGAGACCAAACCTCAACAGTGTAATGCACTGTAACTCCTGAAGAGACCATGCCTCGATAGTATAATGCGCTGTAACTCCTGAAGAGATTGAGCCTCGATGGCATTATGCACCGTAATGCTCCGTAACATCCAAACAGGATGCCATAAAGCAATGTAATACCCAAAGAAACTGGCCACTCACCATGACTTTGAATTTGGAGAACAAAATCAACCTTGCTGCCATTCAGCAATGGAGATATCAGAGGCTTTGTTTAGTAAATACCATGCAATCCTAAAATTAACCCTAGAACACTATCGCCAGGTGATTTTCACCCAAGCAAACGTGTTTACGTGATCTTCATTATGTTGCGTTTGTCTGAGTATTATGGGTCCCTGGGTAGCTTCAGCATTGTCTTTGACATCTTTGAAGGCATAGGTGTTTTGTTTACCTCAGGGTACTTTTTTCATTTTGTTAGACATGGCACAGTTCAAAAAAAAAGAACACTACTGTAATTTGTCATGTATTGTCATATTTTGATGACAAGTACTTTTTATAGGGTATTTTACAATATCGGGAAAAATCATGCGGCGTTAGTGATGGTGTTACTAATTTTAGCAATAGTGTTCTAGGGTTAAGCCTTCAGAGAAAGCAGACGTGATGGAGCGTTCCACACATTCCATTATGCCCGTGGTTCCCAAACTGGGGGACGCAGAGCAATTGCAGGGGGAGGGGGGTTGGGGGGGGGGGGTGCGGGAAGCGAATTTTTTCCTCCCACTGGAGTTCCGGACACCAACAGAAAATTATTTGCATACAGTCCATTCGCTGCCCGAATTCTGCTATTGCATCGTAAATGCCTGCCTTACCCTCAACATAACTGTTTGCCAGATCATTCATCTAGCCTGCCATTTTCATTAATAATTTGTTATGAATTTAGTTGTTCAAATATTCAAAGCTGGTAAAATGAGCTGGTTGCAATCAATGTAGTCTCGCGATACCCAACTCGCCGCTTTTTATCCTTAAGTGACACCGAACAAAATCCGATGAATACAAAGCAGAAATAACCGAGGTCGTGTCATCTTATTCTCGATAATATGAATGCTCTGTAGGTCGACAGATTATTTTTATCTAGCCTAGCTACTGAACGTTACAATCATATCGGCAGGTTTGCCAAGTGGTGTTCGTGAATTTTTTTCGTACTTCGCTGTCGGCTGTTAATATAGGTTGATTATGGTACTTTCTTTCTGCATCATAGAAACATAATTTTAAGTAGACGGCTATATACAGGCAGAGGGGTGTGATACAGCCTAATGATTTAATACTTTGAAAGACGTTTTGAATTATTAAATTTTCGTGCCCTTAATTGTAAAATTACGGTGGCCGTTTCCAAACCTGCCAATCGTTTTTAATGTTTCCAGCTAGGCTAGACAAAAATCATCAGTTCAGGCATTCATATTTTCTAGTATAAGCTGATGCGATCTCGGTTAACGTATTTTAACTTAAAAGTGCGAGGCCAGTGAAGCGTCAGTGAACTGTCTCGAGACGCTCTTCAGTGGTCCGGCACAAGGTTGCTGATTGGCTGTATGCAAGTAAGTCTCTGTCGGTGTCCGGAAAATGCATAAATAGCAATGTTGTTTAATATGAAAAAATAAACCTGTTGCACTGAACATAATTATACAGTCAAGGAGCTTGAAAACAGTTAAACTTAAAATAATTACGCCGTGGTTGTTTGTTATTTTGTTATTTCTAATTACCTGGCCCCTCCCCTAGGGAGCCAGGTTAAGCAATGATCGTGTGTGTGTGTGTGTGTGTGTGTTTCTGTCAGTCTGTCTGTCAGCCCGTGGCTGGGGCCAGGTCTGCTATCTCTGATTGCCTTGTTCTAAAAGTAGCCTAGTTGTAGTTTATGACAACCTACAGTTTATAACCGTTTACTTAAACTTTTTCAAAAAAGGGTAATAACAAATGTAACTTGTGTAACTTCTTTCATTTTGTAAAAAACAAAGAGATGACATTGTTTTCTACATGACATGAGATATCTATGATCAGGTGTGAGAGGGAAAATTGTTCTTGCAATTTTTAACAACTTTTGTAATTAATCCACAAAAACAATAAAACAGATTTAATTGAACACTGATGATCTGAGGTCTGCTCTGTTACCCGACCACTAAAGTCTTGAGGTAAAGGATATGCTTTAAATGCTGATGACAGCCATTTTGCCACCGGAGACAAAACATACACAGGTGCTTCTATCAAACATCAAAGCAAATTTCCAAATTGATGTTGTAATTAGGAAATTATCTCGCAAATTAAGGTATCATTATAGAATTTAAATAATGTGAAAAATTCAGTCAAATTTTTAACGCATCATCTTTTCTAAATGAGATGTTTATAGACAGTGAACAAAAAACTGGTTCAGCAAAGCTGACAACAGAATTTGAATTATTGCTCTCGTAAAAACAGCCAAGACTATCAGTGCAAATACCACCAAATTGAACCAAAATGTAATTGGCAGATAGAAGTAAAGCCAGGTTAGCAGGTATCAGGAGTTATGAGGCATTAGCTGGTGACTGTGGAACCCAGTGCAGGTCACTCATCTGAGACTGGAGATTCTCTCCTGCCTGTAATTTTACAGCACCAGCATCCTCCTGCTCTTTCGATGAGGTTTGTGTCATTAGGGTTGGAAGCTTTTCATGTTGACAACGCTGAAAGCGCACATGAACACACACCACAAACAACAACCGGATGCTTCTTTTGTGGCATAACAAACAGTAATTTGCTGGTGGCCATAGTGGACCACTTTTCAGAGCCTCTGCCCATCATGCGTATGGACCATATAGATTGTATTAAATATGATACGGTCAACACAATCGCCAACAGTATCAGCTGCATACAAATAAACACAAAACAAACCAGAAAAGCACTCGGAGAGCGCAGACCTCTGCCAAGCACAACATTTCCCTCCATATTGCGACTTCCACCATAGATATTAGTCTTACATTTATTTTATCTTCGTTTTTAGATTCCTTGACCATGAAAACACGGCAATTTGATTCATAATGCGATATCAATATTAGTTCCACAGCGTCCTGGCTGTTTAAAGATGTCTGTTGCATGTTTCTAGCTTCCTTTGTTTTTTTTTCTAATGACGCAACATTTCCCCTCATGTTGTGATTTACACATAAATATTAGTCCTACATTTATTTCATCTATTTTTTCAGATTCCCTGACCAAGAAAACATACCATTAGCAACTGAATTCATAATGATATCAATATTAGTTCAGTAGTTATTCGCGAAAATCAAATTTTCCGTAATGGTGGTTTTCTTCTGGATCTAGTTCCCTGGCTTTTGAAGATACAGTAAATCCGGTGACACCCTCCTAATTCTGCAATATACTGGCTATATAATGGTGTTTGTCACATGTTTGTAGCTTCATTTGTTCTCTTCCTATAATGAAAGTTCCGAACATCCCCTACTTTCGTATTCTGGATCATAGTATCATAGTATCCGGAATTATTCCATTTTCAGGATCAGTCTTTGATATATTGTAAAATATGTTCGAAACTTGTCCTGTATTTTTTTTCCAAGTGCCCTGACCATTTTTGGTGGAGTTATATGCATAAATGTCAAAAATGTTAAAGAATCCTTTAAAAAATTCCTGGATCCAGACGGAGATCCGGATCACTTCCAAAATCTAATCATTTCTTCCTCATACCAATCTGTACAAACCCATCAAAATCTGTCCATAACTTTTTGAGATATTTTGAAAACCAACAGACAAACAAACAAACAAACAAACAAACCCAGGCAAAAACATAACCTCCTTGGCAAAGGTAATTATCAAGAGGAGCTTGGATCCTGAGGCTGCACGATATTGGCTGTTACTGGACATCACCCTTCTCCCCCGTGATATACGAGTGAATTGACAAGAATACGGACAAGAGATTGGCAATTTAGTTCAAGATTTTCACAGAGTGAAGCGCAATTGAGGATCTCTGTGGCAAAAATGTCACTGTCATACTTGAATAGAGAGCTTATTAGGCATTTAAAAATATTTTAATGAAATGTTTACACTTCATTGGTGATGTCATTCATGAAAAATACAGCGCCCTCCATAATTATTGGCACCCCTGGTAAAGATGTGTTCTTTAGCTTCTGATAAATTCATTTTTTTTCCAAATAATATAGGACCACAATGAAAAAAAGAGGAAAATCCAACTTTTAATTCAAGTGCATTTATTTGGTGGGAAATAAATCCCACATTAAGAAATAAGTCTTTTACATCAAATGATGTGTGCCACAATTATTAGCACCCTTACTTTGTACAACCCCCTTTTGCCCACAAAACAGCACCTAATCTTCTCCTATAATGTTTCACAAGATGGGAGAATACAAAAGAGGGATCTTCGACCATTCCTCTGTGCACAATCTCTCTAAATCATCCAGCGACCTGGGTCCTCTCCTCTGCACTCTCGTTTTCAGCTCACTCCACAGGTTTTCAATGGGGTTGAGGTCTGGGGAATGAGATGGCTATGGGAGGAGCTTGATTCTGTGTTTGGTAAACCATTTCTGTGTAGATTTGGCAACATGTTTAGTGTCATTATCTTGCTGAAAGACCCAGTGACCCATCTTCAGCTTTCGGGCAGAGGCCACCAGATTTTGATTTAAAATGTCCTGGTATTTTAAAGCGTTCATGATGCCATGCACCCAAACAAGGTTCCCGGGGCCTCTGGAAGAGAAACAGGCCCACAGCATCACCGATCCTCCCCCATACTTCATAGTGGGCATGAGGTGCTTTTCTGCATACTCATCTTTTGTGTTCTGCCAGACCCAAAAAGCTGTATCTTGGCCGCATCTGACCAAAGCACACGGTCCCAGTTAAAGTCCCAGTACCGCTGCGTGAACTCCAGACATTTGTGTTTATGATTGTGAGTGAGAAAAGGTTTTTTCCATACATGCCTCCCAAACAGCTTGTTGGCATGCAGATAGCGCCTGATGGTTGTTTTGGAGACTTTGTGACCCCAAGATGCTACCATTTGTTGCAATTCTTTAAAAGTGAGCTTTGGAGAACTTTTTATTTCTCTTTCCGTCCTCCTCACTGTGCTTGGTGGCAAAATAACCTTGTGTCCTCATCCAGGCTTGTTTCCACTGTTCCAGTTGTATTAAACTTCTTAATGATTCCTCTGACAGTAGATATGGGCAGGTGCAGGCGAGTGGCTATTTTCTTGTAGCCATTGCCTGGTTTGTGGAGGTCGACACACATCTGCCTTACTTGAATGGTGTGTTCCTTTGTCTTTCCCATGTTGAAGAGTGGATAAGAGAAATGGCCTCTGTGTCATGTCATATGTATACCCCAGGGAAACAGGAAGTGATGATTTACTAATGAAATGTTCCTAGATACTCTGATCAACTTTGTAAACTACTGTAGAAATGACAGAAATACTTCAATTACATTTATTTCCTGGGAATTGTTTGGGCTGCCAATAATTGTGGAACAGGTGATTTTATGAAAAATAATTATTTCTTATTCAGGGCTTTTTCTTTTCCCCGATAAATTCACTTGAGTTGTAGGTTACATTTTTCTACAATTTTCAGTGTGAGAGTATGCTTCTGCAATAAAAATTGAATTTATTTTAAGGCTTTTAACACGTCTTAACCAGGGGAGCCAATAATTATGGAGGGCGCTGTAGCTATATTCAAAACATACCTTTAAAAAAGTTGCCGATTCTTTGAGGATTTTACTGATATTAATTGGAGGTAATACAGGTGGGAACCCAAAAATGTTTTTGCTGAGATGTACCAAAAACAGTTGAATGAGGCACGATGGATCACAAGAAAAAAAGAAAAAAAATGCGCTCAAAAGAAAAAACAAACGTTTCGGTCCATTAGACCATCATCAGTGCTACAAGAGAACCTAATACACAACACAGATAAAGGCAGGCAGAATCTCAGTCAGATGCAACCAATTAACCAAATAAGAACACAATGCAATTACAAATCAACTAGTCTTCCTCAATTGCAATTGAAAAAGGATTTGTGAAACAACACTATGCTGATGCAGACAGATGTAGGAAAAATAGACAAATTATAGGAAGCAAGATAAATGAAGTGTTTCATTAAGGCCATAAGGCTGTTCAGTCTTAAGAGTATAAATCCATTTACTTTCACATTGAAGAAGTCTGGTTTCAAGATCTGTGTGTCTGCGACTAGGGTCAATTCTATCAATACCACAAAAACTAAGTGCAGTTGCTGGATGTTTAGCCACCTGAAAATGTCTCGCCACAGGGGAATTTGGATCCCCTCTATGGATAGAACTTCTGTGTTCATTAATTCTAATTCTAAGTTGACGATTAGTTTTCCCTATATATTGTAGACCACAGGAACATGAAAGGAGATAAATAACATTAATCCAACGGCAAGTAATAAATTTCTGGATTTAATATTGTTTTTTAGTGATATAACTAACAAAAGTTAACACTTTTATATCACTAAAAAACAATATAAAATCCAGAAGACTGAACAGCCTTGTGGCCTTAATGAAACACTTCATTTATCTTGCTTCCTATAATTTGTCTATTTTTCCTACATCTGTCTGCATCAGCATGGTGTTGTTTCACAAATCCTTTTTCAATTGCAATTGAGGTGCACTAGTTGATTAGAAATTGCATTGTGTTGTTAATTGGTTAATTGGTTGCATCTGACTGAGATTCTGCCTGCCTTTATCTGTGTTGTGTATTACGTTCTCTTGTAGCACTGATGATGGTCCAATGGACCGAAAAGTTTGTTTTTTCTTTTGAGCACATTGAGCACATTTTTTTTTCTTTTCTTTTTTTCTTGTGATCCATCATGCCTCATTCAACTGTTTTTGGTACATCTCAGCATATAAAGTAGATTTTGTGGCAGTTTCTGCCCATTTCTGATAGGACCACTTCGTCAAAAAAAGCAAATATTTATTGACAATATTCAGGCATACAGTCATACATTAAGTTTGACGACATGGCTCTGTTATGAGAGATCCCTGCCCGTCCGAACGAGGAACCGAAGGCAGGAAGCTGCTAGTAACCCCCCTCCAAGGAAACAGAGCCAACAGCAGCAATGACCTCACGAAAGAGACATTGCTATAGAACGTAATTTAGACAGAGAGAGCCAGGTTTAATGAATGCAATAGATCGGCGGAGCTGGGGTGGAGGAGGCCCAATGTCACATATGTACCTGAGTCCCTTGGTGGCAGTGCCTCACTGAAGCAACGACAGACTGATATTGATTTAAGCATTCAAAGCCAGTTTGTGTTTTTATGACCAGAGCAATGCATCAAACAGAAAATATTGACACCTTGTGCATCATGCCTAACACACATCCCAGGGACAAAACTTATTGGGGATGTTCTGAAACTTTAGGATCTCCACTAGTATTCAAAATAGGCCAGAAATTCCACAGGTTTGAATATTGCCTATTGGATTAATGCTGATTGTCATGAATCAAATAAATAAGAAAAGAGATCTAATTGAACACTATGTGTGCTCTCTCACCTGACTGATAATATCTTGTGATACGAGATGTGTAAAAATGCTGATGACTTCCATTTGCTGACCGAGATTTCCATACTAAACATAAATCATAGGTTAAATTTATATTTTTTGTACTTATTTGTTTTTCCATTCACCAATCCCAACTGCCTTCCACAGTATTTTTATCAGCAGTATTGGTCAGTTTGCTGATAACTTCTCTCCATTGTGATGTTTGCATTTACACCTGAGGTTTGCGATCAGCCAGGGAACGGTCAATTTTTGAATGACATTGTAAATATTGGTCTTTTCATTTATACATATCCACATTTTCTTTGTTGCTCAAGTATTGTATTTTTTAAAATGGTGAATTATTTCTCATCCCACGATATTGTGAATAGCCAGGGGCGTGTCTAGACATTTGAAACAGCAGGGGCTGAGCCCCAAAGACAGGATGTGATTCGGTACAGATCGGAATTCATTAATTTGTCGATGGTATAATGAAGTCTCATACCTGGATTAAATCAAATCCAGTGTATTGGCCTAAAATTTCACATTCCAATGATGTGATTAATGCAAAAAACCGTATCTGATATTGGATACAGTTGGCTAATGCACATAAACATTAAATGAAAAATGCCATGAGGATGCTGTCTTTTCAATGTAAGCTCTAATGACCCTGCTATTGCGCCAGTATTAAAGCCCTCCCAAATCATTTAAAACCAAAACATGTTCATTTACATCACCATTTTTTTTTTTTTTTTTTTTGATACCTAGCGCCCAGAGACTGACAATTGCTCTAAATTATTGTCCCTGCCTCATCAGTCACTATAGCATACATGGCGGATTCTTTCAGTTCATCGGCAGCATGGCGAACTTTCACGCACTCGGCGTGAGTTGAAGTGGCAAATGCACGTTCCCCTGCTGTAGTCACAAATTATTCAGCAGTGTGTTTGTAAGAGATTCTCGGGTGGAACTTAAGTCCTTGAGCAAGGAGTTTCACTTGGGTTACGGTGAATTTCACCACTAGTAATATGGAAATCAAATTATGACTTCGAATTTCTCTCACTTTTCTTCACTCAGAGGTTGGAAGCAATGTAATAGCATAAAAAACGGTTTCAAATGGTCTTATTTCATTTAAACAATTTGAACAATTGTGAAAGACACACCTTGCTGATTGAATACTTGCTGACTATAGCAGGAGAATGTGAATGTGGCACTAATGCTGCATTCACGTGCAATGGAAAAGATGATATTTTCCACTTGTGAAGTGGTATTTACCAGTGTGTTGTGTTCATGTGCTTTTTGTTGTTGTACTGGGAAATTGCCTAACTGCTCATTCTGGGAGACTGCTAGCTAGCATCTGTTCTGGGTAGATAAAACCAAACCATAACGGTATTTTTTTAAACTGACACTGAGTGTTAATTCATAATATTACAACTGCCAATGATACAACATTGTATGGATACCAAAAACCCCTAACAGTAGCAAAAAACGTTAAATAGTGTACAATGCTTACTATTCACAAATCTTGCGCTGCTCTCCGCCATATTGAAAAGGTCAAAGGTTATCTCATCTCGGCAACTCGTGTATCAAAATTTTCTACGAGTTGCCCAATGGAAAATACCACATGGGTGGGGTGTCCATGTGAACTTTTCACGTCGGCTTTTGGTATTTACCATAATTCCCATAGCACATGAATGCAGCATAAATCTCACGCCGAAATAGGTGGCAGTTGGCAGCCCTGGAAAACTGGAGCGAGCGAGGAAGTCCCACCCTATTACTTTCGATGGGAGATGCTAGGCTAGCTACTTCAGCCCAGGATGTGCGGAAGTGACCAACACCATCTATAAAAATGACGTTCCATGGGTGCTTATTTTCCGGCACAATTTCATAAGCTCGCCAATCTTATTACACAGCACACATGGCCAAGAAAATGTGTCGTCTTTGTGGATTGGCGAATGTGTTCGAGGGGAAATGATGAGCAACGCTGTTGATCCGGGACGTGCACGCATTATACACTCATTGGCTGAACTGCTGCAGTGAGAACGACAGCTGGGGTGCATTCAAAGTCACACTGGTGCACATCGTTTTGTTACGGTTTTAGGATTGATTGATCTGTTTCCTCCAACCGGTGCGCAATGGTGCATAACGGCGTTTGAGGTATGTTTTCTCCTGTTTGGTGGGTGTGCCAGGGGTGTTATCCAATCAGCTGCAACATGTATGTAAACCGCACCATCTTAAAAAGGCAGTGGCACAATGAATCCAACAAGGGTAGTATATAAATGCATCTCTTACAGGTTGGTATTCACTCCGGCTGATGACATCAAACGACATGTTTGTGGTAAGTAGAAGTTTAAAAAGTTTAAAAATCAAACACGAATTTGAACCTATTTCATCAGGCTCCGAGAATTCTTCCAGGAGAAGGCACAGTATGGCGTTTTGCTATGTGCTGCTCACTTTGGACGCACCCCTGGACAACCAAACTGGTGCACGAGCTGTCATCGAGCTCTAAGTAGCAGTTCTTATTTTACAGGCCCTCTTGAAAACATCGAACAGTTGCGTCAGACAAAGAGCAAAATAATGAAGGATTACTGAATACATTTTCTTTTGTTTTCACTTTATTTGGCAAGAAAAAAATGCACTTTTCAATTGGTGTCTATGAAAATCGCGCGTCTTTGGCCACAAAATTGTATCCTTAGGAAACGCCGCAGCAGGAAGCTCACAAGCTAACTCATGTAGCTAGTGGTAGCCAACCACAACGAGAGAAAGTTTTAAGTTCACTGTTCATTTTGGCGGATGCAAATAACATGACGTATTAATATTTTCTCAAAAAATGGAAGGCTTATATCTAATAAGTAAACGCTACCTTAATCTTTTTATGTTTTTATCAGATCCTTTTTTTTTTTGGCTGCGCTACTAGCTAGCTCCCCAATGGCACATTTCAGGCGTCATGAACTTTGTGGGTGCAAAGACCATAAGTTAGCTTATAAAGTTTCCAGGCTTTTATGAGAACTATACAGGCACATAAGCGTCCCCGTAACTGCGGTAACTTACCAACGCACACCGCAAATAAATTACAGTATAAGCAGAGGACTCAGTGGTCGCAAGAGCTCAAAGTTCATACTCGTCTTATTTTTTAGCCGTAAGTAAAGACCCCGGGCTACAGCCCAGTAGCCAGGCCCTAAACACGCCCCTGCGAATAGCAGTCATATAAAACCATCTGACCACGTTCTCGAATCCTCTCGTATGTATAAAACACTTTAGAAAATATTTTTAACGATACCACTCGGCCCAACCCAATAATCATGTGAAACAAACCCAGTTTTCCACACTCTGGTGAAGGCTTTGCTTTTGAACTTCTTCAGAACTAAAGACTGGAGCTGAGGAGGCCGCAGGTTCCAGATCCAGAGTATCTACAGTCAAATCAGTCCGGCTGTTGGGCCCTTGAGCAAGGCCCCTAGCCCCACTCTGCTCCGAGCAGAATGTCTCCTTCTTAGTCTAATCAACAGTCAGTCGCACTAGATAAAAAGCGTCAGCTTCAGTACTGTAATGCAGTGTCTGTTACAACCAGAAAATCCAAGCTGATCCTGGATCTGCTGTTCCACTCAGATGAGTAATATACTCTAAAGCTGACCTCAATCTAATAAGCACTTTGCTTAAAGCTCCAGTTTGAGAAAGCACACAGTGTTACCACAGACTCGAAAGTGCCAGCAGCCACCCTGCATCAACGGCCTCCATACTGTCATCTTTTCTCTCCTTTTTTACGATTTAAGACAATTCCCTGGTGTTTGTAAAACAAGTTTTGAAGCTTGTAGCAAAAAAAAACACACAAATTCAGCATTTGCAGCCAGTCCCCAGCCTCTCATTGTCTCCCCTCATTAACCATGAGCTGTTTAGAGAGGGCGGAGAGCAACGATGCAAAGACAATCTGGTTTCACGTTTTGTCAGATGTTAGGCGAAGGGAGGGCAAAGTATAGTACATACAAGGGCAAAGGAAACACTGGATTTTCATGATCCGCAACCTTTATTGCTTCAAATATTTAGGCATGTAAAGCTGAACCCTCCTGCTCCGACCTGCATGAAACAGCACAGGGGTTCGTGAGCAATGGCAGTGTCCCTGATGGCAGCGAGTGTTCAGCAGTTACCAATCAGAGAACACTGCATGTGTACTGGGGTTGAGCTTCCGTTGAGCTAATGTCATTTTTGGGTAGCACCTCCTCCAGGATGCAGCCCTCGTGTCCATGGCAGGGTGAGCCAAGGGGCAGCTTTTATACCCCTCCAAAGAGCTAGTGATGGTAGGACAGCGGTCAGGGAGACCTCTTTTACAGCTCCTCCTGAAAACGTGTGGTGCGGTGGCCTATTTCCACAGGGAGAAAAAAAGAAAAGACACGAAAAGCCCTTCTTCTGAAAATGTGTGCGATGGAGTCGTTCCTCGATCTCTGGTGCCTCCCTCAGCTGAAAGCTGGGATAGATCTCAGTGCTGCTCTTTCTGAAGTGTCTCTATACAGAGGCAGGGAAATATTCTGCAAGTTTGAACATTTTCCTGAGACTTATTATACCAAAGCCTGCTGTAAAATTGTGGTGAAATGCTGAGCCAGATGAATATACAGGTTAGGGAGGAATGCTCATCACTTTTTAGAAACTGCATTTTCCATCAGCGTATGATATTTCGCCTTTTTGGTCGGTGTTCTTGTGGCAAGTGAGGAGTTAAATCAGTTTTGCAGGAGCTCAGTATTGATAAAGTGACAGTATGTACCAGGGACACAAAGATTTCCATAACGGGAACCGAATGTATGGGGCGCATTTCTGCAAAGAAAAACTCACGTTCACAGTCAAGCCACCAGGTTAAGACAGCACTAATCAAAAAAAGATTTTAAAAATTTACTTCTTAGCTCTCAGAAAATCATGTTAGGTACGGGCCTCTTATGATGCCATTCAAGAAGCTGTTGAATGTGCAGTTTCATTTTACAGACCAACACTTCCACATTTCACAATACTCTCAGCAAAACAGACCTTTGTTAGCAGCCGACACGATGCTATTTATGTACCTGGCTCTAAGCTACAACAGCGACACAACAGCAGGGGTTCAAACTCACAATCCTCGAGTTTTAATCTCATTCCCCACCTCATTCATCTCTGACCCTTTGAAGAGCGAGATCAGAAGCACTGAACATCGTAATAATGACTGAACAATCATAACTGACCCACGGAAACACTGGAGCTCTGGAGCACTGATAACTGCTGCACCAGTGAAGAATGAAGGATTTAAGTCATTACTTTAACATTCAGGATAAATGCACTTATTTTATTTCTCATTAAAAAATTTTTAATTAGGTTACAGCAGCCCCAAAAATGTTTTTAATAAAGAGTTAATATTTCTAGTCTTAAATAGATTAAAATCTTTAGACTTCAACAGAACAAATCCATATAATCTGGCCCTGGGATTTGGAGTAGGAGAAGATCAGTGTGCTTTTGATTGCTCAAAGCCTTTTTGGAGAGGAGATATCTGAGGGTGATTATGGAGCGCTATTCCCAGTCCACTGCAGCAGGAAGCTCTGAAACTCAGTTAAATGGGGCTTTTAGGCAGCCGGAACGAGAGCTAGGAGTTTTACAGAGAGATTAAAAAACTATTTAGTGGACTATAGTCTTGGATTATTAATTTCCATATTTCATTACACTGCTGAACGTACGCTTTCAGATCAAGCAGGCCTGCAGATACATCAGAGCTTGCATCCATTACCTCCGCCAGGCATGAGAGTTTGATCGTGTGTGTGTGTGTGTGTGTGCGCGTCTGTCCCCATCTAGTCTCGCATACTACTCAACTCATCAGCTTTTTTTTGTGTATATTTATGGCGGACTGCTGAAGGTCTTTTTTTGTGGTAAAGGGGATTGACAGTCTTTAAAAACTTATTTTTATTGACTTTGTGGTTTCTTGGTTTTCATGGGGACAACATACACACCTTGCAGAGATTTGCTCTCCACTGAGTGCACCTCTCTAGTTTTTATTCCCTTTAATTTCATTCAACAACAGCAGATATCTGCCACAGTGTGGACAGAGCTCGCAGCCAGCATGAGTCTAACCCTACTGCTCTCTGATCGGCTCATTAGATGATAACCGTCTGTTATCAGAACTGTAATGATTTTATGAATAGACCTGGAGAGAGATGAGTCAGGACTGCATTTGGTAAGAAATTCATGGTGAAGCAGATTTTCTGCTCTGGACAGCTGATCAGGCCAGTAATAATAACGGTTACCGTTGTCTTTCTAATGTTAGGAATTCAAGCAGCCCAACATTTCATATGATCAAAATGCACAAATACAGCTTGAGGGATTGTATTGATTAAAGTGACATACAATATGTGTAAAATCGCAAAATTATATCATTACACATGATGTGGTGCAGCATTAGCATTTACAATGATCGCACAAGTGATACACCATTTTAATCTTTCACTCTAAAGAAAGGGGAATGTTTCAAAGCATGTCCTTACAGGTATAAAACTACATTATACTCATCGATTGAGAAATACTTATGACCCAAAATATCAAAGTAATAGCCAAAGACAGACAAGCAAGCACATGCCAGTAAATAGTGTTTGTATCATTATTGGAAAGTCATCACTTTCCCTTGACATGCCAGCCACCGAGTTTTCTGGGAAAATCAAAAACATTTCTTATGCAAAGCTATTTTTTTTTAGATCAATACATATGAGATCACATCCAGAAAACTATTTACACCAAAACAAATTACTCAGAAAAGCAAGAATCTCCGAAATACATGTACACACACACACATAAACACACACACACACACTCACACAGATCACTCTGCATTTACTTTCATCTGTTTTGAGTTTCACAATCAAACATCTGGTTTTACACCCATTGTGTCGTGGCAACAAAAATCACAGACGGGAATTTTGTCCAGAAGCGCTCTAATGAAAAACAGACGCTCTGCCACCGCACTCGCCTGGCTGGCTACCTTCCTAGCAAGTCATAAAACTGTGGGTCGGGTGAGCCAATGAGTTGAATGGAGATCTGATGACTCACAGAAGTGACAGAATCCAGGCCGCATGTCCGTCAGAGGAGACTGCAGGCGAAACGGGCAGCTCAGATTACACAGGTGGTGCCAGGGCTGACCTCCAACATTAATGTCAGCTAACAAGCTACTGCAACGGCACTCATGCAGGAGATCTGCGAATTACACCGGCTTTCCACTCCATTAAACTTTTCTTCTATACTTTCATTTCAACCCTTTGAGGACTGGGCTGTTTTTGGAAGGATAATGCTGAGTTGTCAGCATTACACTCCGAATGTTCAGTGACACATTTGTGATCCTACACCAGGGATGCAGAGGGGGGAATTTTCCGAGTAGCTGTCAGTAATTTTCCAGAATTTCTTTAACTGTCCTGTAATTTTCGGAATTTCAGCCTCGAGTTTGAAGGGTCAGTTCACCCAAAGATGAAATGAAAGAATTTTTCCATTTATTTATTCAAACCCTGCTCACCACGATATCAATAACCTCTACAGACCAAAACTTAATATAACTTATCCCAGGTCAGAAAAGTTCATTTATATTTTTAAAATTTTACTTTGACTATAAGACATACTAAACTAATTTTCTGTCTTTGATTAAATTACAATAAAACAATTTGTTTTCCGCTTAATCTCTTTGATTTACTTGTAAAATTCCATGAAACAATAACAATCGTGTCCACATGGCAGTTAATCAGAAGCACGTTTTTTTTTTTTATTTCTTGATGCCCGAGTTTCCAACAATGAAAAAAAATGCCATTGCTATTCCACAAATACACCCAATGCATGAAGACTGTATGCCAATACTGGGCATAGTTTATTCTTCCCAACACGTCTGGAACATTCCTCAAAGAGGGATTTACCTGAAAATTTTTCAAATCTCTTTTTTTACGTCTTCTGTGAATAATTAGACATGAGTGAAAATAATCTTAGAAGTTCAAAGGAGACACCGGAACACATGACGTTTCAGAAGGTATCATCAGCCCCACAGACCACCATCCTCCGATGTGCTGAAATATTAAAAAAACACAGAAGACGACGCTGACACAGAACAGCCCATGTCGAGGTCTGCAGACAGACTAGAGATGGTACTGTAAGACACCAGTCAAGCTCTCATAGTTGTTGCGGGAGAAATGGAATCTGAGCAGTTTTGACAAGGGTGTAATTATAAGATGAGTGGATCGGGGGCGCCCTGGTGGCTCATTGGTCCAAGCGCACGATACGTGAAAGCTGTGTCCTTCCCACAGCGACCTGGGTTTGAATCCGGCTTGGGTCATATGCTGCATGTCTTCCCCTATTCTTCCCTATCTCTCCACACTGTATCTATTGAATAATGGAAAAATTCCCCCCTCCCCCCAAAAAAAAAATCTTTAAGATGAGTGGGTCAGAACTAGGGGTGCAGTGATTAATCGAAGTTGTCGACAAAATTCGATAACTAATTTATTCATCGATAATTTGTCGTTACGTCATTGCAAAGTATTTCACGCATTGGAACTGGACTAAACGTCGTTTCTCAAGAGCTGGAGATAAAGGCAGCAACAGAGCGAGCCATCTGACTTCCTCGCAACTCAGTCACGCCTGCGCAAATGCGACCGAGGGTGGGAGGAGAGAGCAAAGCGGCAGGATAATGCAGACATGGAGCTGCAAATTTATGCACGCAGTTACAATATTCTATCGCTAGATGGCACACCAAGATAATTTATTGAATATTCAAAGCAAGCCGAATACCTGAAAATTGATCAAAGAGCACAAGGAGAGAACAAATAGTGTTTGCTTTTCTTCTGTGTGTACTACGAAAAATACTTTGCACTTTTTCTTGCACATTTGATACTTAAGTATATTTTTCACAAAATACTTTTGGTACTTAAGTACATTTAATGTGAGCCACTTTAAGACTTTCTCTCAAGTAATTTTCTTTTGGGTGACTTCAACCAAACTTTCAGTCATGGTACTTCTTAGTTATTATTCTCAGTTCTTTATACACCAGGTATATCCAAGACTCCAGACCAAAGAATGTTGTTCACAAGATGCAGTTAAAGTTTTTTTGCTGCTGCCCTTGATGAATAAAAAAAAAAAAACTTCTCATTTTTTATTTCTGCTCTTTACCTGACATTCAAAAACCTGAATTCAAAAATATGAATTCTCACTTGAATTTTTGTTCATCTTTTGTCTAGAAGTAGCCGAATGAGCAGCAAAGTTTAAACATTTTTGAAAAGAGTATCAATTTTTATTGTCTTTATTGTTAGCACATGGCTAAAATGACCTCAAGCTAAATTGAAAAGCTAATTGCTGAATAACCATAGTACTGAGCGAGTTAATCTGACTAATCGAATACGAATCGACAATCAAAATAATCGTTAGTTGCAGCACTAGTCAGAACATCTGCAAAGGTATCTGTGGTGCTCCCAGTTAACAGAGTGTCCACCCACGGGTCTGAAGAGGGACAATATGAGCTGGAGACAGGATGTGCGACACCCAAGGCTGATCAATGCATGCGGATAACAACGGCTATTCCCTCTGGTCCAAATTGACAGAAGGGCTACTGTGGCACAAGGGACAGAGTATTTTAACAATAATTACCTGAGGAACGCCTGCAATGCACTGAGCTCTAACTGCCGGCAAGTGCCCTCCCTAACCCCAGTCCACGATCAAGAGCACCTACACTGGCAGATGAGAATTGGAACTGGACCTTAGAGCAGCAGAGGACGATGCCTGGTCCATTGAGCCCTGTTTTCTCCTCCATGACCTGCATCGGCCTGGTAAGTGCGCATCATTTACCTGGGGCACCGAGATGCCCTGCAAGAAGACAGGTGGAGGGTGTTGGGTTTTAGGAAATGAACCAATAGCGAAAATCAGTAGAATACAAAAAGGAGGCTTCATTTCTGAAGGGGGAAACCCCCTAACAAAGCTGGCAACAGTACAAAGTCCGCAATCCAAAAACAGAGTCCAATGGGCGAAATCCAGAGTCATAGACAGGGCACCAATCACAAAATCGTACTCAGACAAAAGAGGTCAAAAAAACAGGAATGCGGCGAAAGTACAGGGAATCGGCAAAACTCGGTGTCTAGGGCAGTCCAGTCAGAAAGATAAATCACTATGAATCAAGGCGAGAGAAGCATGGCACAGGAAACAAGGAAGAACGATCTGACAAGGAAGTGAATCAAACAGACATCTTATATGCACATCCGGGTGAACACATGATCAGGGAAAACATCTGCAATCAACATCTGCTTGTTAGTGAGTCAAAATATACAGGGTTAGTGTGGGTTAGTAATTAGCGAAAATAATAAACTGTTAGTATGTGTTAGTAAGACAGTAAAAGAGAGAGGAAGGAAGAACACGAGATAATGAAAGAAGATTGAAACCCAGAAACCAATAAATCACCCGAATGAGTGGCACACAAGACAAGGGACCGTCAGCAAAGATACACACATGCCAAGACAGGGGAAAGACAAAGTGCAAAGCATGGAAAATAAACATGACATGGAAACTATGAAACATGGCTATGAACTGAAAACATGGCTAGGAGACTAAGAAACTATCCATCCATTTTCTATACCCGCTTATTCCTCACTAGGGTCACAGGGCGAGCTGGAGCCTATCCCAGCAGACTACGGGCAAAGGCAGGGACTCACCCTGAACAGCTTGCCAATCCATCGCAGGGCGCACACACCATTCACTCTCACACTCATTCCTATGGGCAATTTAGTGTCTCCAATTAGCCTGATATGCATGTCTTTGGACTGTGGGAGGAAACCCACACAAACACGGAGAGAAAATGCAACCTCCACACAGAAAGGCCCCACGCCGGATTCAAACCCACAACCTTCTTACTGTGAGGCAGCAATGCTAACCACTGTGCCACCGTGCCACCCAACTAAGAAACTAAAACATGAAAAATAATAAAACATGAAATCTAATTACCAATTATACAATACATGATCTAGGGATGGTCAGACGAAGCAGTGGTCACTAAACACGAGACATTCTAAAACATGGCGCAAGGCCAGGCACAGAACTTAAACCTGAAGCATGGGGCATGGGACATGGGACATGGGCATGGCAAAGACAGAAAATGCAGGATCACAACAGAGGGAGTGTGATGCTCTGGGAAATGTACGGCTATGATACCAAGGCCCCACGGAGGGAGGTGGATGTTAGTTTGACAGGGCTGTTTTAAGAGGACCAAGGGGACCTACATAATATTACACAGGTGCTTTAAAGTCTGGCCGATTGATACATATTCCCACATTTGCATGGCACGTTATACTTTTTAATTATATACTACATCCGTGCAGCTTTATAAATTTAAGCACAAGGCAGTGATCGTGCTCTCTGGTCAGTGCACTCAGTCAGTGCAGGGGTGACGGTCAGGACTGAAATCTCTGGTAAAAGACAGTGCATAAGTCCCACGAAAACACACTTAATCCAAATCTATTTATGGCTGGGGATTGACGCTCTTGTCAATGCAATGAGCTGGAGGAGTAATTTCAAAGTGCATTTGGAGATTTAATGGAAATCACAATGCCGAGGTCAAATTTAAATGCAACAGCTGAATTTTGACTAAAACGAGCGGTTCAGTAATACATGACGGCATTTTGCATAGATTTTATTTCATATTGTCTGCCCATCTCTGTTCCGATGGTGACTGACCTGAACACTCAACCGCGATGTGATCCTGGTTGCATGTGCTTTAGAGACGAAGATTGCAGGCTTGATTGCGGCTGCAAGGCTTTCATTATCGTTAGCTGGGAAGGGTGGGGAACATGAGAAGGCCACTTTCTACTCTTTACACCGAGCTCCTCGACCGCGTAAGCACTCACACAGCAGGATGTGTGTGGTCTGAGCGCAGGCACACATCATTGCTCAAAAGCTGAGCGAAAAACTGCAGCGCTGAAAATGGACATGACCTCGATGGAGAAAAGACCAACTCAAAGCAGCCCGCGTGACAATTTTGCAAACAGGTGGAGCAAACAGTTTTACGAATCAGCAACCAAACAGTCAACATTTCCAGTTTTTTTTTAGCATTATTTTCACAAATCACAGTGTACAGACCGCAGTATGTTAGATGCAAAATGTTGCGTTAATTCATGCTTCGCATTTTACTGGTAACATCAGGTTCTAGTTCCGATTATGCATGAATACAACACCAAAATGTAAGGACTTTTCAAGCCTTACAAAGCAGCAACCTACAGCAGACAGGGGACTTGACACTAAAGCAACATGACACAGCTCACAAGCAGTATTAGGACCATCTGTACACTGAACATGAAGGAGTGAGTGAGTGAGTGAGTGAGTGAGTGAGAGAGAAACGATGCGAGAGAGGGTGATGGTGTTGTGCATGTGTACGGAGGAGACGGAAGTGAGTGAGTGAGTGAGTGAGAGAGAGAGAAACGATGCGAGAGAGCGTGATGGTGTTGTGCATGTGTACGGAGGAGACGGAAGTGTGTGAGTGAGTGAGTGAGTGAGAGAGAGAGAAACGATGCGAGAGAGGGTGATGGTGTTGTGCATGTGTACGGAGGAGAGGGAAGTGTGTGAGTGAGTGAGTGAGTGAGTGAGTGAGTGAGTGAGAGAGAAACGATGAGAGAGAGGGTGATGGTGTTGTGCATGTGTACGGAGGAGACGGAAGTGTGTGTGTGAGTGAGTGAGTGAGTGAGTGAGTGAGTGAGAGAGAGAGAAATGATGCGAGAGAGGGTGATGGTGTTGTGCATGTGTACGGAGGAGACGGAAGTGTGTGAGTGAGAGAGTGAGTGAGAGAGAAGCGATGCGAGAGAGGGTGATGGTGTTGTGCATGTGTACGGAGGAGACGGAAGTGTGTGAGTGTGTGAGTGAGTGAGAGAGTGAGTGAGAGAGAAACGATGCGAGAGAGGGTGATGGTGTTGTGCATGTGTACGGAGGAGACGGAAGTGTGTGAGTGAGAGAGTGAGTGAGTGAGAGAGAAACGATGTGAGAGAGGGTGATGGT
This sequence comes from Gymnothorax reevesii, assembly GCA_029721435.1. NCBI lineage: Eukaryota > Metazoa > Chordata > Actinopteri > Anguilliformes > Muraenidae > Gymnothorax > Gymnothorax reevesii. The sequence continues at coordinate 982,486 of CM056593.1, read as the reverse complement.
GTTGTGCATGTGTACGGAGGAGAGGGAAGTGTGTGAGTGAGTGAGTGAGTGAGTGAGAGAGAAACGATGCGAGAGAGGGTGATGGTGTTGTGCATGTGTACGGAGGAGCAGGAGGTGTGGGAGTGAGAGAGTGAGTGAGGGGGAAACGGAGCGAGAGAGGGTGATGGTGTTGTGCATGTGTACGGAGGAGACGGAAGTGTGTGAGTGAGAGAGTGAGTGAGAGAGAAACGATGCGAGAGAGGGTGATGGTGTTGTGCATGTGTACGGAGGAGACGGAAGTGTGTGAGTGAGAGAGTGAGTGAGAGAGAAACGATGCGAGAGAGGGTGATGGTGTTGTGCATGTGTACGGAGGAGACGGAAGTGTGTGAGTGAGTGAGAGAGTGAGTGAGTGAGAGAGAAACGATGCGAGAGAGGGTGATGGTGTTGTGCATGTGTACGGAGGAGACGGAAGTGTGTGAGTGAGAGAGTGAGTGAGAGAGAAACGATGCGAGAGAGGGTGATGGTGTTGTGCATGTGTACGGAGGAGACGGAAGTGTGTGAGTGAGTGAGTGAGTGAGTGAGAGAGAAACGATGCGAGAGAGGGTGATGGTGTTGTGCATGGGTACGGAGGAGACGGAAGTGTGTGAGGGGGAGAGTGAGTGAGAGAGAAACGATGCGAGAGAGGGTGATGGTGTTGTGCATGTGTACGGAGGAGACGGAAGTGTGTGAGTGAGAGAGTGAGTGAGAGAGAAACGATGCGAGAGAGGGTGATGGTGTTGTGCATGTGTACGGAGGAGACGGAAGTGTGTGTGTGAGTGAGTGAGTGAGTGAGAGAGAAACGATGCGAGAGAGGGTGATGGTGTTGTGCATGTGGACGGAGGAGACGGAAGTGTGTGAGTGAGAGAGTGAGTGAGAGAGAAACGATGCGAGAGAGGGTGATGGTGTTGTGCATGTGTACGGAGGAGACGGAAGTGTGTGAGTGAGTGAGTGAGTGAGTGAGAGAGAAACGATGCAAGTGAGGGTGATGGTGTTGTGCATGTGTACGGGTGAGACGGGAGTGTGGGAGTGAGAGAGTGAGTGAGAGAGAAACGATGTGAGAGAGGGTGATGGTGTTGTGCATGTGTACGGAGGAGACGGAAGTGGGTGAGTGAGTGAGTGAGTGAGTGAGTGAGAGAGAGAGAAACGATGCGAGAGAGGGTGATGGTGTTGTGCATGTGTACGGAGGAGACGGAAGTGTGTGAGTGAGTGAGTGAGAGAGAGAGAAACGATGCGAGAGAGGGTGATGGTGATGTGCATGTGTACGGAGGAGACGGAAGTGTGTGAGTGAGAGAGTGAGTGAGAGAGAAACGATGCGAGAGAGGGTGATGGTGTTGTGCATGTGTACGGAGGAGACGGAAGGGTGTGAGTGAGTGAGTGAGTGAGTGAGAGAGAAACGATGAGAGAGAGGGTGATGGGGTTGTGCATGTGTACGGAGGAGACGGAAGTGTGTGAGTGAGTGAGTGAGTGAGTGAGAGAGAAACGATGAGAGAGAGGGTGATGGTGTTGTGCATGTGTACGGAGGAGACGGAAGTGTGTGAGTGAGTGAGTGAGTGAGTGAGAGAGAAACGATGAGAGAGAGGGTGATGGTGTTGTGCATGTGTACGGAGCAGACGCAAGTGTGTGTGTGAGTGAGTGAGTGAGGGAGAGACACACGGAGAGAGGGAGGGTGATGGTGTTGTGCATGTGTACGGAGGAGACGGATGTGTGTGAGTGAGTGAGTGAGTGAGTGAGAGAGAAACGATGCGAGAGAGGGTGATGGTGTTGTGCATGTGTACGGAGGAGACGGAAGTGTGTGAGTGAGAGAGTGAGTGAGAGAGAAACGATGCGAGAGAGGGTGATGGTGTTGTGCATGAGTACGGAGGAGACGTAAGTGTGGGGGTGAGTGAGTGAGTGAGTGAGTGAGTGAGAGAGAAACGATGCGAGAGAGGGTGATGATGTTGTGCATGTGTACGAAGGAGACGGAAGTGTGTGAGTGAGTGAGTGAGTGAGAGAGAAACGATGCGAGAGAGGGTGATGGTGTTGTGCATGAGTACGGAGGAGACGTAAGTGTGTGTGTGAGTGAGTGAGTGAGTGAGTGAGTGAGAGAGAAACGATGCGAGAGAGGGTGATGGTGTTGTGCATGTGTACGAAGGAGACGGAAGTGTGTGAGTGAGTGAGTGAGTGAGTGAGTGAGTGAGTGAGAAACGATGCGAGAGAGGGTGATGGTGTTGTGCATGTGTGGGGAGGAGACGGAAGTGTGTGAGTGAGTGAGTGAGTGAGTGAGAGAGAAACGATGCAAGAGAGGGTGATGGTGTTGTGCATGTGTACGGAGGAGACGGAAGTGTGTGAGTGAGAGAGTGAGAGAGAGAGAAACGATGTGAGAGAGGGTGATGGTGTTGTGCATGTGTACGGAGGAGACGGAAGTGTGTGAGTGAGTGAGGGAGTGAGTGAGAGAGAGAGAAACGATGCGAGAGAGGGTGATGGTGTTGTGCATGTGTACGGAGGAGACGGAAGTGTGTGAGTGAGTGAGTGAGAGAGAGAGAAACGATGCGAGAGAGGGTGATGGTGATGTGCATGTGTACGGAGGAGACGGAAGTGTGTGAGTGAGAGAGTGAGTGAGAGAGAAACGATGCGAGAGAGGGTGATGGTGTTGTGCATGTGTACGGAGGAGACGGAAGTGTGTGAGTGAGTGAGTGAGTGAGTGAGAGAGAAACGATGAGAGAGAGGGTGATGGTGTTGTGCATGTGTACGGAGGAGACGGAAGTGTGTGAGTGAGTGAGTGAGTGAGTGAGAGAGAAACGATGAGAGAGAGGGTGATGGTGTTGTGCATGTGTACGGAGGAGACGGAAGTGTGTGAGTGAGTGAGTGAGGGAGTGAGAGAGAAACGATGAGAGAGAGGGTGATGGTGTTGTGCATGTGTACGGAGGAGACGGAAGTGTGTGTGTGAGTGAGTGAGTGAGTGAGAGAGAAACGATGAGAGAGAGGGTGATGGTGTTGTGCATGTGTACGGAGGAGACGGAAGTGTGTGAGTGAGTGAGTGAGTGAGTGAGAGAGAAACGATGCGAGAGAGGGTGATGGTGTTGTGCATGTGTACGGAGGAGACGGAAGTGTGTGAGTGAGAGAGCATGTGTGAAGAGAAAGGTGACGGGGAGAGGGATGGCGTAAGTTTGAGACAGAGGCGAGCGTTTGACGGAAGTGGAAGTGTGTGTGTGTGTGTGTGTGTGTGTGTGTGAGCATGTCTAGCACAAATGCGTAATCATTTTTCACTTCTCCAGATGTCAGGCTTCCACACCTTCTATCCTGGAACTGGGCGCCTCTGTGCCAGTAAAGTCATGGAGTCATGATGCAGGCAGCTGGCAAACCCGTGATGGAATATTGAATATGAAATAGAATATGTATATTTTAAATAAAAGCTCCCCATTTCGTTCCCCATTCAGCTCGTGTTCAGTCACAGCCCTTGTGGGCCTTGCATCACTCTCCCTCGTTCTATTCGAACCATAATGAGGCCAAGCCGTCATTTCCCATGATGCAATACTTCCTCAAACAAGAAACATGACTTGTGTCCTGAAGTGGCTCGGGCCGGGAGGATTAAACTCTGAAAAACCCTCTGTGAATGACCGCTCAGGTAAACCGCACGGCTCAGTCCAATCAGGCTCCGCACCAGTCTACACTCTGCCCAACTCAGCCAATCACAGCCACGGTACTGTGCCTGCGCCCTGCTCAGCCAATTACAAACTCTGTACCTTAGTGCTGTGGAGAGCAGGCGAATGCTAACAGGGGCTGACAGAGAGAGTTTCTGACTCACCCAACTACAAGACTAACCAATGGTGCGCAGGAGAGAAAAGTCACATCACAGTGCAGGAAACAGCCTGACACTAATGCCGAAACTCTGTTACATGTCTGTTTAAGACAGAGAGCAGTGACCTTTACATTTTCCACAGAAAGAGCCACTGAATCCTCAAGCGGAGACATATTCAGGCTACAGAAAACGGCGCTGGCGGAACCACAGTGCAGAACTTACTTTCTCTCTCTCTCTCTAACCTGCCCTTCAGCCGCTGCCACAGTCCTGAGATCAGCACAGCGCAGCACTGCAGTGGGAAGCATTGCAGTCTCTCTTCTCCAGGTGCTCTGGTTCACACCCACAGTGCAAACACATGCACTTCAGGCTAACTGGAGACTCTATGTAGCCCGTAAGTGAAAGTGTGTGAGTGAATGGTGTGTGTGCCCTGGATGGATCAGAAAACTGTCCAACAGAACGTTTCTCCAGTCCTTGGATCCAACTATTTAAGTGAGCCCCTCTGCTTTTGGGAAACGAATCCCAGGTCAAGTGCCAGCCTTTCACCTATTGGATGGTGGGATATTGCTCCCTGACTGACCAGGAATAAAATCAGATGAGATTGAGGTTGGATTCTTGATATTTTTAAGCAATACCACCACACTGTGCTAACAACGAGCCATGCCCTATGACCATTAAATCCATTATAAATCTCAAGTAGATATGCCCAAAAAAACCACACTTTCTGCTGCTATTTACACCAAAAATGCCATCAAGCTGATATCCACATTTCTACGGAGGCCAGGAAGTGTAACAACACAAAAAATACATATATTTCATGGCCAAGAGATGTAAGTCCTTCCCACAAGTTGGTTAACTCATGGCCATGAGAGATATATGGAACATAACTCAATCCCTCATTTACTTTACTCCTTCCCATTATTTCATAACTCAGTTGAGGAAACAAGCTATATATCTTGCGCCCACAAAACAATTAAATTGTGGGAACAACATTATCTTGTGGCCACAAAATATATTTTTTCATGTCATTGCATCTCCTGGGCTTCAAAAATTTCTGATAGAGTTGGGGATTTTTTCCCAGGTTTGGTAGGAGATGAAATGTCTTCTCAGGGCCCTTTGCACCCCAGTTGGAGCAGCCGTGAGCCCAGCGAAACGCCATTTACCTGCGCGCTGTATGTAGGGCATACTGTACAGGTCTCGCCACATCCGGGACAAGTTGTCCCCCAAAACATCACAACTACGCGGGAGGTCAGAGTTCAAAAGGGACACACGTCTGCTCCTGTAGGAAGCAGACCACACTTCTGCTTGTGCTATTTGGGCTCTACTTCCACAACTCTTCCGCGAAATTGGGAAGGGCTTCCTAAGTGAATGATGCATCAAATTTAAGTTTAAAGTGTGTGCTTCTTGGGCAAATCTACTTCAAGTTTGAACTGGGTTCACCTCTAAGTTTGAGCATTAGCAGTGGATTTTGCACTGCTCCCTGATGTTTTGTCCATTATAGTGAATAATAAAGTGAGCTACACACCTGACAGTGACTCCGCATGAGGCATACCAGTGTCCTGCGGCACCATTCCTGCAGCTACTCTCGTACAGTTCCTGGCCCTGGCCATGTCTGAATCATCAGAGCCAAACGCTGGAGTGAAACCGAATGATTTCTGCCCTGAAAACCCTGTTGCTGAATTATTTTGTGAACAGCGGTGCCGTGCCGGCGGCCAGGCCTCAGCATTTGAGATCAAATTCACTTTTATAACCATGGCCTCTTATGAACACAGCTTCTTTCGGCTAAACCTAGGAACACCACACATACCTGCACAAACATACACGCACTTCGCACACATTGCATATGACGGACACGTTTCATAACACCCCCTGAAATAAAGTTAATGAGCACTTCACACCCTCCCCTGAGGTAGAGCACCGAACGGACACTGAGTGAGGAATGCGTGTTTAGTATTTATTCACTCTGTGATGGGGTGGTGGATTAGGTGATTCTGCATGAGTTATATGTTTAATGATTAGTAACAGGAAGGTGAGAGAGGAGTGGAGTCTCTCTCTCAGCTCGGCACAGAACAAACACATCAGTGATTCAGGTCCGGCCTAAAACACCAGCTGCATTCCACACATTCCTCTAAGAGGAGCAACGCTCACAACCCCCCAGGGCCCGCCGGACTGACGGCACCGCCACACTCATCCACACTGCGTGCCACTGCACGCGCTCTTTTCCGGAGATTTCCCAGCCTGTAAACGGCCTTGTGCCCCGCTCACACGGAACTCTCTCTGTTCCTGTGTACACAGCCACACCCAGGAAGTGCAAGACACCTCCGGCCCTCACCCTGAAGAGCCCAACACCACAGCACCTCAGACTTCAGAAGGGCCCGATATATTCCATATAACCACTGTCCCTGTTTAAAATTCACACCTAACGGCACTTTTGACAATGTTTGCACTGGTCACTGAGCCTGAGATCCTACTGGAAGGTCAGATGTCTTAGTATTAAGTAGCAAATATTTTGCACCTGGATCAGAGCCGGATAAAGAGTGGGCAAAATGCTCCATCTAATTAACACATGCAATGAATAAGTTTTCTTCAAGGGTTACAGCGACAGCGAGTGACTGATGACTGGATTAGTGATGCGCTCTCTGGTTTATTTCCATAAGGCACTGTTGTCATTAGTTCATACATTACAATTATCATTTTTACAGTAAATACTTTTTTATATGTTTATGCATGAAACTAGCTTTCCTTTCAAATGACATATTATTTGATCTATGTTTATAATCAGTAATATTCACACAGAAAGTTGTCTGTCAGAGTCAGGGGAGGAGAGGCAGATGTACAGAGAACGTTTTAAGGATGGATTTGTGTTTGCTCGTGTATTGGGTATCTTTCTTAATTCTGCACTATTACCGGTGACTTCAGATTACACTGCAGTTCATCGACAGAGACACCAGATCAGCTTCCTATTATTCGCGGCTGACACATCGGGGCCCGTCAGTCACGTGACCCCGACCGTTCAGTATTGGCCGCACATGCTCATGCAGAGAGCCTCTGCACCGAGACACTGCACTACCACCACTAGAGGGCGATGAAAAGGAATCGAATCCACATCTATTCCGAGTGAAGCAGTTTTCAGCATCTACTGATCATGCGAGAGAAGCTTGCGCGCTTTCGCATCTTATTTCTACCTACAAGGTACAACTGTAGATTCAACACTGATAATAAACACATTGATTGCCTACCATCACAAAAGGTCACAAAGTTAAGGCCTAAAAATAAACAGAGGGGGATAAACACTATTGCATGAGAGTCATTGGCAGGTCTTCAGTTTATGCATTGGAGAGTTTGCAGTTTGTGTGTAACACACACACTCACTATCAAATGCAGATGCACAAGCGCTCTCACAAGCACACACAGACGTTTACCCTCTCACACTGTTTACTCCTGAACTCTAACACACAGACACATACTTCCATACGCCCACGCACCGAATCCCATACTGTACCTACTCCACCACAAAGCCTTTCGGGCACTCCGAGGGCACCTCGCACGCACTGACTTGTTCCACACAGAACCCCGGTTCTACCCTGGGAGTTCCCTGCTCTGCGTATGAGTCAGGATTCCCCCGCGAGGGTTTCACGGGAGTCCAGAGAGAAACCAGCCACCCCGAGTCGTAAAACAAACACATTCATGTCGCGGCATTTCACCCCGAGAGCGAGCTGTCGAAGGCTTCTCTCGTATGTCAGGAATGCCGCCACACCAGGCCTTCAGCTCATGTTCAGTCAGAGCTGCACAGCTTCTTTACAATGAGACACAAGAGGAGGCTACACCCTTTTCCCCAAATAATTCTACTTCATCTGATATCATTTAACGTCATGATCAAAAAGGTCATTAACCCTCTAACGGGGGTCTCATACTGGCGTGTTTAAGAGCCAAGCAGCTGCAGGTTTTCAATCCAACCAAGCAGAGGTGCACCTGATACAACTCATTTAATGAACTCTCCGCCTGCACAGTTGATTAGTTGTATCGGTTGGAATGAAAACCTGCAGCCCCCCTCGGCCCCCTCACACCAGTTTGAGACTCCTGCTTTCAGGAGTAACATCATAAACCTACACAATTAGGCCAACCTCCACTAAATAGTCTAACACTGATTTCACAAGTGCCGGTGGCAATTCAAAGCAATGAAATCTCTGAATGCAGACTTATAATGCTTCGGAAAACATTGCTACAGTTAATAGTCTGCAAGATGGTGGCCTACTTGAACACAGTTCATGCAGTCCCTCCTGTATGTGGGCAGAATCCGTCTGGCACACGTATCTCAGAGCCTCTTTTTTCATTCATTCATTAAAGTGCTTCCAGACACAGGCAGCAGGGCATTGCACTTTCCAGATGAGACACTGCGTCAGAATGGAGCAGCCAATGGGCTTCCAGGACACAAGGTGCCAAGTCAGCAGAAATGGACTCACACCCCCCCTCTCTCCAAACCTCCTGGGGAGGTCTGGACGGGCCCAGCCCGTCCCATCTGCATGGAAGGCAGGTCCTAGCCTGGGGTTCCAGTTACCACAGCAGATGAAGCTAAATCAAGATACTGCGTATTAAAGCCCTGAAACAGCTTCATAAAGGAGGCAATGCTGCTATAGCAGCAGGAGACCTGCCCCCTGCCTGCAGCACAGGACAGTCACGGGTGACCTCTGCAGGAGAGGGGTTTGGCTCAGAGAGGCGAGGCTGATCCACTGCTATCCACCTCCTGCATCATTCAGATCATACTAAAGTACAACAGAAGGCGCTGTCTGTCAGTCAAACACAGCTCCATGACGACTGCCCTCCCAGAGGAACACATGTTTGTTTAAACCCCTATTCTGGGCAAACAGGCACTCAGTGATTCACATGCACTGTGGGGACCACTTTCCCACAGAGCATAATCCTATTTTCCAAATATGACGGTCCACAGTCATAAAAAACGAATCTTAAAATTGCATTAACTTACTTTCCAGCTTACCTACTTCTACATGCAGCCAACTATAACAACAATAGAAAGAAATAATGCACTCGGGTGATTTTGCAACCTTAATAAACGATTTCTGAAATGAGTGAAAATAAGCATTCCCTACATCCTGGATCATTTAAGTGTGCCTGTGTTTGAGTCAGTCTCACGTCAGTAAAGACAGAAAAACCAGGACAAGAGAGCGCAGCCACCAGGAATCTGTAAATGATTAACTTACGGGACGGCTTTTTTGCCACCAGTTTTACAGTAAATGAAGGGGTCGATGGCGGGCCCGGCACAGCGAGCATGTTCTGAAACACAATACGGATGTTACATAAAAACGCCGTGACCCACCGAAACGATGTGCTGACTCGGCAGTTCCACGTGCATAACTGAGCGTGCACTGATGCCGAGCGACACCTCGCACTGAGCTGCTTTGTACACTGCCAAAGCCAATTACTGCCAGAGGAATGGTGGCTTTTTCCTGCTGCAACTTGTTCTCAAGTCCCAGGTGAGACACCTGTCCACCACAGTGAACTCTGGCCCGACTGATGAAGCAGGTTTTGTGCGGGTCATCAACCACCAAAACTCTCATTGTGTTCTTCATTCGTTCATCCTGGGGCCCCAACCAGAGCATGTTCCCATCACCGATCCCATCATCACCCAAGCTAAAGTAAATATTGTACAACAGATATCCCAGAAGTCACCCTGGGTACCAATGTCACACGCACACTGGCACACTTCCTCAAACAAGGAGAGAACATTAACTCTGCCCATATTTTGCAGGTCTGTCAAAACATGGCGCGCGTTCAAAGGTCAGCGTTCAGAGGCTTTTGACTGCAGCTCTTCTTTACAGAGTAAAATCTAATCTTCGAGCAGCATAGCGCAGTATTATGAGTGGAATAATGGCGCAGTAAAAACTGTGAATTTGATCTTTATACACCAGCGCAGTAATCTCATTATGATCATCCTTCTCGCTCTGCGTCTGCAGCGCTGTGTGCCGTCGGCAGTGGGAAGATCCTTTGAAATCAGGGGTCGAAGCAGGAGGCATTCAACTTCAGGCCAGGATTTCCAATAAAGCTGTGATGTGACAAAATCTCAGTATAAAATAAAGCTGAAGTGAAGTTAACTGGAGATTTAGCGCGAGGCCTCGGGGGAAATGAAGCCGGAGCGTCAGTAAGGGGTTACTGCAGAGCCAGAGATAAAGATTCTTCATTTTAAATCATCTGCTTAGAATAGATGGCAGCCTGTGGTGCAGTGGCTAACAGGTTTGAAAAGCAGTCAAGAGGTTTGTGGTCAAACCCCAATATCCTGTAGCCACAGTAAGCTCAGTCCAGCTGCTGGGCCCTTGAGCAAGGCCCTTTACCACATATTGGCCCCTGTTTAGCCTGAGAAACTGTAGGTTGGAAAGATAAATGTGTCAGCAAAGAAATTAACGTCAAAAGAAGGTAACCTGTGGAGGGAATTCCTCTGCTCTCCCGGTGAATCTCACAGGACGGAAGCATGTGAGCCCGTCCGGGGCCTCTCATGTAAAAGGCCACGGCAGACATGTCCAATTTGTTAGCCTGAGGGGAAAAAATGTGTTTTTGGCCAATATAAGCACAGCAGCTGAGAGCCGCGGCCAATCTCAGATTGGAGATTTTCGGAGGAATTGCTGCCAACCTTTCTAATGCGATGGTGATAAAGATCTGGATGCCCGGTTGGGACAGAGTAAACATTCTTGGGAATGCAGGCATATGTCAGTGCTGGAATAGGTGCTCTGTAGATTACTGAAATTATATCAGCATAATCCCTACATGCCACATAAACCTCAATGTAAATCCAAGCCATAGACATAGACAGTGGACCAACACAGATTAGTCACAGACAAGAATGCACCATTCACAACAATAAATATAAACAGGAAGGCGCTTGAAATATACAACTATAAATATTTTAAGTATTTTTAACAGTGTTGTGGCGCTTTCTTCGCCTGATAAATTATTACTGGAGAAAAATTTGGCACGCGAGGCAGTCCTGAGCAGGTTATACTGTACCAAGTCTGCCCTGAGAAAAAGACAAACAAAAAAGAAAATCAGCTGTGTCAACACTTGCATCCGCCAAATTTTCTAGCACCTTCAAATCAGTAAAAGTGAACGACAACTGGTTGGCATTAGACAGCGAGCTGGAAGCTTCTCGGCCCCTCACTGCCACGTCGCCCAAGACGAAACTTGGCCGTCTCCTGTCCAACATCTCAAAGAGCCTGCAGCAGTACAGCACGAAACTTGGGCGGGAATTATGGACACCAAAACGCACCGCAAACACGAGACCCACACTGACAGCTGCGTGCTTCTCAACGAGCAGCAACCCCCCGGCTAAACCTGACTCACATTTTCACAATCGGCGAACAGCACCTGCACGTCCTGTGATTGACAGCGTGAGAGAGGAACATGACCTCTGCAACAGAATCTGTTCCACGATCCATTTCACTTCCAAGTTTTTGGTTTGTTTTTTTTTGTCATTCATTCATAAATTAATCTGTCAGCAAAGGACGTCATTATGAACAAGATGTGCCAAAACAAAAATGAAGAGCCGTTTGTAATTACATGTGAACACGCAATGGGGAAAAAGCAATCAATGAAACCTGTGCGTAGGTTGCAATGTTGGAAAAAAGGTGACCTCTTTTCCCAAAATGCATTGCCAAAAATCTCAGAAACATGGCACAGTCAATATCTGTTTGTGTGAGCATATTTCAATAAAATAAATGAACACAATGAATTTACAGCAGAGGCAGTCTTCCAGTGCTCGCTGGCAAACTGAGGATTACTTATTTATTTATTTATTTAAGAAGTCAGGACAATGCATATTAATGAACAGTAACCGCAGTACATGTAAATATGCCAGATTGTAGCCGAAGGGCTAATTTCCATATAGAGTCCTCCAGGCCGGTTGGTGTTACATTACGAAAAAATGTTAAAACATAAGCACACACAACATTGCAATACATCACAAATATGTGTTAAAACGTAGAGCAATACAGTAACAGCAGCAGTTAAGGCACGTTTGATTGGCTCTGAGCCACACCTTCAGGAGGCTCTTGAAGGTGGTCAGAGTGGAACATTCCTTTATGGATGAGGGTAGTGTGTTCCAAACTGCAGACCCTTTAATAGACAGGGCGTTCTGACTGAAGGAGGTTTTCCTATAGTGAACCACACAGTCCCTGTTAGTTATTGCTCTGGTGGTCCTGGTCTGTCTAGGGTGGCGCCAGGCCATGTAGCACTTTATATATTAAGCATACAGAGGAAAATTAACAAAAATTAAGAAAGCTCAGCAAATTATATTTCACTAAGATGTTGCAGTGATGATAGGAAAAAGGTTTTTCTAGAATACTCTAAAACACTAAGCACTAGAGGCTCCTTGATAATTTACTCTTTTATCAAATTCCTGAAAGCATCTTCTGGATGTATGAATCTCCCTCTTATGCGAAAAGACAGAACTGCCATGGGGATGTAAAATTAAGACCTGCCAATAATATAAATAAGCCACAGAGGTAGCCGCAAACCTCAAAAAATGAAAAAATTAAAAATAAAATAAAAACTATGTCCATGGCAAAGACAGACAGAAGACATCTGGAGATGTGAATAAAAATATCAACCTTGAAATAAATAAACAAACAATCAGACATTTGTCTGGGAAAGTTCCGGAAGCCGGTAACATTCCTTTCTGCCTTGAGGTGCCAGCCAGAAATTAATCATCTGGTTTGATAACGCAGGAGGAGCCTGAGTGACCTCACACTGGATGGGAAAGCAGGAGCATGATGTCACAGTCATCAGTGTCTGAGGGCGCAGAGGTCGGCACGAGTACAGCAGTACGCTGTGTCTCCCTCAGCATCGGCCGGATGCAGCAAGAACACAAGAGTGATGCACCGAATGATGCAGGGAGCGATGGCTACTGAGCACGTCTGGTGGTTTTGTGACCTTCCGCTTAACCTTATCCAGCCACTCTCTGATCATGGGTGTATCACACTGTCGACAAGTACAGTCCTGTTTTTCATCTCTGACTTCTCATGAGGAATATCTACTGGAGCTTCGTATGAAAGATTAATGAGTCTCAATGTTTCCTGAAGTGTTCTGGAATCATGCTTCCTTTTTTCACAGTAGTTTAAAATGGCCTGTTTCTCTCAATTTTGACACACTGATTCAGTAAAAGAGAGCAGATTGAGTACCCTTGAAAATATGTACAATTAGCCACTCAAAAGATGACTTTAATCTGCAGTCGACCGGCAGACCTTCTGAGGGAATAATGGTTGGGTGAAGTGGAAAGGGCCACCCCACTCTTTACTCGTTTGTCTGCAGGACCAAGCTACAGTGGGGTTCTGGTGCCACCAGGCCCGAGGAACATCAACAGTCCGCTCCACATACGGGTGTGCCAATCCAGAGTTCCAACAAGAAGCAACATGAGGGTTCTAAAAAATAAAAAAATCTGGTCATGCAGCCATTTTGTTTCCATCACGTTATTGTCGGGGGTCGCAAAGCTTTACCGCCTACCCAGCACAGGTACCTTCCCAAACCCACCAGCCGCAGACAACCAGGACACCAGAGTTGCAGGAACTAACAATGGTTTAGTTTTATTAAATGAAATACAGTGTGGTTGGATGGACAGCATCACTCTGCTCACCCCTCCTCCCGTCCTCCCCACACTCCTGCGGCGCAACCCAGGGCCAAGAGTGAGACTTCATGCCCACCCACACTAGAAATCCACAGCCCGTGCACTGCACACCACGCTGACCCACTCCCACACCGAACCCCACGGCAACGGCTAAACCTTCTCAGTCGCCCGAGGGGGGGTAACCACACGCACGCACAACAGGAACAGAAAGTGGGACGCAACCAGGCCTGTGCCTCAATACCAGGCCTCACTTGTGCCCCAAAAATAAATAAAAAAACTAAATAACTGAGGCAGGGGTGCTGCTGATGTCCCCCCATTCAATCAACCCAGCCCAAAGAGGCACCTGTGGTTTCTCTTTACCAATTACCCAGCACTGGCTCAGCAATCAACCCAGCCCAACGAGGCACCTGTGGTTTCTCTTTACCAATTACCCAGCACTGGCTCAGCAATCAACCCAGCCCAACGAGGCACCTGTGGTTTCTCTTTACCAATTACCCAGCACTGGCTCAGCAATCAACCCAGCCCAACGAGGCACCTGTGGTTTCTCTTTACCAATTACCCAGCACTGGCTCAGCAATCAACCCAGCCCAACAAGGCACCTGTGGTTTCTCTTTACCAATTACCCAGCACTGGCTCAGCAATCAACCCAGCCCAACGAGGCACCTGTGGTTTCTCTTTAATAATTACCCAGCACTGGCTCAGCAATCAACCCAGCCCAACGAGGCACCTGTGGTTTCTCTTTACCAATTACCCAGCACTGGCTCAGCAATCAACCCAGCCCAACGAGGCACCTGTGGTTTCTCTTTAATAATTACCCAGCACTGGCTCAGCAATCAACCCAGCCCAACGAGGCACCTGTGGTTTCTCTTTACCAATTACCCAGCACTGGCTCAGCAATCAACCCAGCCCAACGAGGCACCTGTGGTTTCTCTTTACCAATTACCCAGCACTGGCTCAGCCAGGCAGCAGCCGTCAGTTTACCTCCTGACATTATCAAGCCCCACCTGAAAGCAAATTAATTTATTACCTACTATTTATTTTCTCGTGTCTGAATATTTTCCCCTCTAATGCTAATCGAAACTATTGCTAGTCGGTTTATTGTTTTTTCCCCCCAATTTAATACATTTCCCTTCAAAGAAAAGAAATGAATGAAAAAATTCATCAATTCCCATTGTGTGAAATGGCTCCGATTTGCATGATGGAAACAAAATAGCGCCTTTTCTTGAGTTGTGGCAACTAGGTGCTCTAAGCCAATCCATTGAATTCTTCAAGCTGACAGAACTGCATGTAGGACACAGGGCTCAATATAACGAAAGCATTGCAGTGATACCCGCGAATTGCAATCATTTGACTACACAGCCTGATAAGCAGCAATAAATTCCTCTTACTCCTAACTGATTAACCAAACAGCAATTCATATCAGTTTTGACATCTTCAAAAAGACATAAAAAATTCTATTTCACAGAATATATGTGAGCCACTGCAAGCTATGAGCTTCATTAAAGCATGAATAGCAGATCAAATAATAAGCTGGGAAAAAAGTTTATATTCTCATGCTGGCACTGTTCTTGGACTGGTTTTAAGATCATATGAAACTGTCAGATACCGTCCCAGAGTGATCAGTCATGTTTCAGGAGTCAAACAATCGTTCCCGGGATCGTTTATGAGAGTTTGCTGTCGTTGGCATATCCTGGGCCCAGCAGTAGGGCTCAGGAGCGTCATCCATCTGCTCATTTTGTCAAAAAAACACGCCGGCAAAACACCCGCACCGGCATGGAGAGAGGCCGCTTCCCCTCGCTTCACCGAGCGCACCTCATTGGCCAGCTTCTGTAAATAATCCACACAGCGCTGAGATAGGAAGAATTCCGGAACACACGGAGCGCAGTGATTGGCTGCACGCAGAAGGATGGGGGCGGGGCTTATTGCTCCCTGCATAAGTTTTTTGGAAAGTTTTTTTCTTTAAATGAGTGATACAGCGCCTGGATGGACGCATTGTTCCATTCCCATTATGGAAAACGCCAAACGACTGACAGACTCAGAACAAAAGAACACACTAAATGAGAAGTCAGGCTCAATGAGGCTATCGCGGTCTCTCAATTACAGCTAGATAATGCACAAAGAACAAATTACAGTGTTTTACAGCACATATTTCCTGTTTGGAAATAAGCAGGCATTTCAACTGCTGAATCAATAAAAGTTCTGTGAACGATATCAGGAAATGTGCCGCGTTTTCGATAAGGATAATTAGCAAGCAAAATAAACACAAGAACTTCCTTATTGCCTTGCCTAGAGACCTTGTTGGCATGACAAAGTCACTAAAAATGCAATCCAAGGTCAGTGTGTCAATGGTAACAGGTGAAACCACACAATAGCAAAATGCATAAGACTATGTAGGCTGCCCATACAATTTTGTTGCAGTGCACAGATACCCTCAACATGCACCAAAATTACAAAAAAAATGCAAGCAGACCATTTTTTTTCTGTAAATGAGAATTATAATGTGTCAAACTCAAACCGACAAAAGTCACAGTTCAGAAAGTCTGACAATGGAAATAATCCATAACTGTGCAAGGCGCATTTGACGACATGGGTGTTGATCTGTGTTGGGAGGACTTCTATCAGAACCAAGTTTTTCAGCAAAAGCCAAACTGAATATCATATTCATCAAAATCTGCAGGAAAAACTCTGGTTCAAGTGAGTACATGTACACCCCGGTGAACTGCAGCTTTTCCACTGCAACGACAGAAAAAATGAAAATGAAACCAAAAACATAAAGTTTAAGCAAAAGCAAAGCCAGACAGAAAAGGGAAAAAATAAGGAGCGCATTACTGCAGTGCAGATTTGAAGTGCATTTTACCACAGAAAGTGAAAGCACTTTCAGCGAAACCGTTGGGACATCTCTGTTGAAGGCTGTCAAACGCTTAGGGTGGTTTTGTGAGGTTTCTCTGAGTTACGGAGAAAAACATCCGAAACATGTGACAAGACGAAGTGCCTGGCGGGTCAACAGAGATACAGGACAGAGCAGAGAGGGGCGGGAAGGAGGCTGGGGGACACGCCTGCTCACCCATGTCCCCGAGCAGCACCTGCATAGTCACGCAGCTGACGTGCGCATGAGGCTCTCCAGGCTGCAGAGCCAGTGAGGCCTGTTCTCAGGAGTTCCCATAAGAGTTTCCCTAAACCCAGAGTCAAATATTACAAACGCCGCACTCAGGACTCACACAGCCAACAACAAAGCTACTGGAAATAGCAACGACAAAAAGCAACAAAATCAAAGCTACTGAAAAAAACTCCGCAAACATAAAACTGTGCCAATTATCTTGTTGGCAAAATGAAAACAAGTTTCCCTCTGTTCCAACAGTTTGATGGATTGCCATATTCAGCCTAGACTGGTACTTGCTGCGTTCGCCCCTCTCATTATATAAAGCAAGAAAAATGATGGCTTAAGCCATGAACATACAGTAAATGCAGTCATTATTGCTGACATCAAGGAAGTGCACCTGATTGCACCAAAAAAACACCAAAACCTGAATGGGAGGCTGGCATTGCACGGCCATAGTTTTATTATTGTAATTTTTATTATTATTTAACCATATTTTGTATCCGTTTCTCCTCCTAGAATTTTAGAGATATCAACTCCAAACCTAATGTCTCAGATTTCTCTTGCTCCAGTGAAGTGCGCATTTAATTTTGGTTTTGGGAACAGTGTCATTCTTATGTTAATACATTTTTATTCCCTGTAGCCGGCTGTATTTGTTTCCCCGATTGAAATTATGTCATTGCCTACGTGGACACTTTTTCCACAGGTTCTGATTCAGCAGTCACAGGTTCTGATTGAGCAGTCACTCTCCATCTGTTAGAGGAAATGCACACTCAACTTTTTCATGGTATCGTTTTATTTTCCTTGGACCAACCTGTAGGAGGTTTTTTTTCAAAAATACATTACATTCATTGACATTACAGTATTCATGCTTTTTTGGGCCAGCAGAACATGATTTTTGTGCCAATGAAAACCCGATTACGCTCCTTTGTGGGAATAAGGATAACTTTGTGTGATATCAGGCGGAGTAGGTCACGCCCGTCTGGGAGTAGAGCACAGAGCTCAGTAAAAATCCACTGTGAGGATAATAAATCGAGCAGCTGAAGTTTGTCCAAAATAATTTCTCAACTGCTTTCCTTCAGGTTCTCAACCCCTGAGATATTTCCACCGCACAGCTAATAACAGAAACCAGGGCTGCAGAGCCAATGAGGAATTTGGAACAGGACTGCAGCCCAGGTCCCCATTCCCAGTATTTATCTGAAGATTTTTATTCAACAGGACTTACAGCTGATTAGACCAAACAGGGGTAAATTCCCCTTTAAAGCAAGTAGGGGTCTTGTTCAGGGGCCAAAGGCCTGCACTAATTTTACTGTAATCACACTTGAGCATAGGCTAGCAGCCCTGCGAGAGCCAGTGAAACACAGTCAGCAGAAGGCCCAGCTCCTGAGTGCGTGAGATCAAAAGCCAAATAACTTTATCCTGGATAAAGGGAAGTTACCCGAAGCCCAGGAACATATTTCCAGTATTCTGCACACGAGCACGCGACAGCCTCCCATTATCGGCACTGGCAAGAACAACAGTTCCAGTAAAAATATACCGTTGAAAAATGTTTTTATTGGAGGAGCTCAAGCCTGGCAAGAAAAATAAATGCATTATGGAGAAGCACACTAAAAAAAAAAGATTTGGATGACATTTGGAAGCATCTCAAATGAGACACAACGCACTGGCCCCATGAGAACCTCGTTTGAGAAAGAAAATGCAAATTCAGCGCTGCTTTTCCTCTCAAAAGTTCAGTTCAAAGTGACATTTTAAAAATGTAAGAATTAAACTAACTGCAAAAAGAAAGTTGGGTCCGGTGGGGAGGTTGAACACAACCAGATGAACAAGTACACAAGGTCTGTTCTTTCTATTTTGTAAGCAAACACACAATCAAGCTTTTCCCTCAATCCGCTAACTGAGCCAGCAACCAGCAATCTGGCAGCTTTAACAGTCCCCATGCTGTGGAGTTTATTAATGAGTGTGAGGGAGAGGGTGTGGAGAGAGACACACCCTGTTATATACAATACAGATCACTACCGTGAGCAGTTCCTCATTCAGGGACATACCTGATCTGACAAGAATCCCCGCAACTCAAGTCCATCAGACCTGTCAGCTTCAGAGCACACCAGGTGATATATGGACAGCTCCTCAAAACTGTAGCAGAAACATACAGCGATGCCGCGGTTTTTCTAAGAATGTACCTGGTGCACCAAAATTATGAATTGAGTGCGCAGACCCACGTGGTGCATAGCTTCAAAATTAGTCCGTGTAACTTGAAGACGCCACAGGGCATGAATACTGTATAATGCAACATATAATATTGTTGTATAATGCAATACTGCACAGCAATAGCATTTCTACAGCAGGTGATAATTGCTAACATTCCATCACGTGGGACAAAGACAGTGATAAAATATGCAGAAATAGATCCCTAACTCAGCCAGGTGTCTACCTGTGGCACAGAGACTAATCAGGTCTCTCAAGCTGTGTGGGAGTTTAAACTAAATAAGATAAGCCGCCACGGCTCTTAAAACATGGACCTTGGTTGAGCCGGGACCTGCAGGGTCCAACAGCTGGCTATAAAGACCCCACCCTCCCAAAAAAAATCAGGGGTCCCGGTAGAACGATGTGCCCCCCTTCTGTTTTGTTTTGCCTTTTCATTTTTTTTTAAGGTGAGCCAGTCCGGGAGACGATGGGACGACGGGGAAGCCAGTAAGAGGTGAATCACTGCTCGATGACTCATGGCGCCCTCAGCCGCCTCTGCTATAAAAGAGGAACCACTGATGGAGCTGTCAGAATGACACAGACCTCGAGCCTGCGGAGGTAAGGCTCACACTTTCACCCTCTCCTCACTCCAAACCTCACACGGGACACCCGCGGTCCCCACCTTCTCCGTTTACCCTTCTCGCTCGCAGTTGCTGCTGCTGTTGTTGTTGTTGTTGTTGCTTTGGCTGTTGCTATAGAGGAGCTTGGTCATTCTATAGCATCAGTGTAACCTACACCGGGGCGGGACGGTCGCTCCGTGAGACATGACCTCATCTGGACATTGAATCTATTATTTACACACTTTATCTCCGGCTCGCTGCTTTTTAAGACAAAAGTCCGTTTTTTGAGAATTCGAGGACGTGAGCAAACAGTGAGATAAAGCGGGGCTTTGATATTCTGGCAGACTTATTGGGTGAGCGGGACACTTAGACAGGGGTCAGGGTACACAGAAAGGTCCGGAATGACAGAGGCTGTTCTTGACTGTCCCTAAAGGAGTGTTTCCGACCTGACCCGAACTGAACCTGTCTTGACACAGGAAAAAGCGTAGATGCATGTGTACCGTAGGCATGAGAGAGAGAGAGAGTGCATTTATTAGCCCCTGCTAATGCTAAACTGTGCTGTGCGGAATACGAGATAGTTATGTAAAATAGACATTTCCATGCATGCTGTGTAATAATGCGTGGAACTTTGATGATTAGAAATATGCTTTTGTAAGTCTAAATTCTCAAATATTTCATCCACACCAAATGACAGAATTGAGACGGATGTTAATTCTTACCTGTGTAAACATGTTTTTTTGGACACCTCAGGTATTGATTTTTTTTAACTGCTATTTGAGCAGAGATTCTTGGGTTTTTATTCCAACTGCAGTTGCAATCTCAGGTTTTAGACAGGCGTTAATTTTTCAAAATTAGGAGCATTTCATATTTTGCTCAAACTGCTTTGTTTGATATAGCTATGGCTATAAGCCATGTAGACAAAAATCTTATGATTTCATTATTACGAGAAGAGGTGGACAGCCATCTGTCCAAATTCAAGACTGGCGAATCTAAAATATGTTATTTAGGTTGCTGAATGTTTTAGTTATTCAATAATTATTTGATAGGCCTTTAAAATTGCCTTGCTTAATGGCCATGTGCACACATCAGAGAGCAGCTAGCAGGTCCACTGTTCACATTGTGATAAGTTTTTTCAATAGATTAACTGCAGTACATCACAATTTGAACGTGAGAAAGCTAATTATAGTTTTTTTCAGACATGATTGTGCCTTAAAATGTTTAATAACCCTAAGGCTTAAGAAAAGCACCGAACTGGGAAAAATTAACTGCTTTTTAAAGTTGCAAATATGGTTGGAACCCGAACCATCATGCACTGGGGGTCCCCCCAGGTTCCAGGTCAGGAGGCACTTCAATAAGACACTAGAACATGGAGAAGCGACTCCTGAAGTTCGACTGCATGGTACCAGGACTGCGCCCAATGAGGGAAGCAGAGAGGGATTGATTTGGGTGAAGGGGCACATTTTAACACTGTTGACGGACTGTGTTTGTGCGCTCCGCTGCAGGAGTTGAGACCTGGTTGAGAAAATGTCTGGCTGCCTGTTACTCCTCTGCACCTCCCTGCTCCTGCTGCTGCCAATGGGGGCCACAGTGCCGCTGTCAGCGGAAACCATGAAGAGCAACGTCAAGCTACTGGCGCAGAATACCATCGTCAGGATACAGAAGCTCACTGAGGAGGTAGGGCTGCCGCGCCTTCGCCACCACTGCTGCCCTGCCCATACATGGCTGCAGATCATGGCCACTCATCGACAACATTTATTTATTTGAAACAAACCATTTTAAGTTTTATTTTTCGATAAAATAAATTAATAATTTACCTTAATGTATCCATAAATGAATTTATTGTATTCTTGAGAAAAAAAATTAAAGAACAAATAAGCAATTTTCTGCTCTTTAAAGTAATACGTTTTAGACGACTGCTGATGCAAAAGTGCCTCCGCCACCCTTCATCCTCTAGGCAGACATAAACATTCCACTTCACACAGTTATTACTGTTGAACTAACACTTTTCATCCTTTCAGCAATGATATAAATCGGTTTTATACTTTGCAAGAAACATTTGTGCAAAACTGTCAGCATTTACTCTGAGTGCAGGGAGGTAGGCAGCCTCTGTTAGCCAAACACTTAGCACTCATTCTAATGTGATTTAGTAGAGAGAGTCGCAACAGCTCCAGAGCTGAAGTCATTTTGTGTCTGTAGCGCAAAGCTGAGCCACGGCGCACAATGGAAACGCTCAGATTTTTTTGTTCTTTTCCTGGGAAGGAAACATTAATTTCGAGGGAAAAACAAAAAACCAGCGAGATACGTTTCTGACAAGAATAAGAGGGGAAAATGCTCAGACTCGAGAGAAGAGAAAACAGAATAAAACTGGCAAAATAAACAGATTTTCCAAAACACTCCAGTCGCGACTCTGTCCATCCAGAAACTCTAATTCTTAAAACACGGCCGAAATCGAACTTGGCCGAGATTTTCATCCCATTTACATGCATATAAGATATGAAAAGTATTTGTGAAAAACTGAGGGTGCTAGAGCGCTGACAAGGCAAAAAGTTTATGGACGCATGACAGACCACCATGCGGCAGCATAAGCCCGACTGGCCTAGAGGCCACGAGGGGCTAAAAAGCTCAGCTGTAACCCAGTTTCACAGAGACTGAGAGGCTTGAAGGAATAAAATGCTCCTGTGTTTTCTGCTTCCTCTGATCAGTTCCGAATATCTTCCAACATGGTGTTCAGCGGGCTGGAGCTGATCCCCGACATCACCTCAGGAAAGCCCTCGGAGGGGCTGAGCTTCATCGCGCAGAACCTGCACACCTTCGAGGTGATTCTGTCTCACCTGCCGACAGAGGGCCTGGCGCAGATCCGCGCTGACCTGCAGAATCTCAGGGCCATTGTGTGTCTGCTCGCCTCCTCATACGGCTGCCCGCTGCACAAGCCCGCCAGCGACGGCCGCCTCGACGCCTTCCTGAAGACCAACTCCACCTTCCACGTCACCATCGGCAACGTGACGCTCGAACGGCTGCAGAGGTTCCTTAGCAAGCTCGTCATGAACCTGGACCAGCTGAAGAGCTGCTGACCTCTGACCCCTGCCTGCGGTGCTGCTGTCTGTGGGCCAGTTTCATGGACCAGGATTAAGCCTAAATCCTTGACTAAACATGACCTTTAATGCAGATTTATTTACCTTTAATTGCTCCGGGACTGGGAGTTAAGGTTCGCTCCCTGCTACAAGTTAAGCTTGTGATGACGATGAAGACCTCAGACCAAGGCTAAGAAAGATAATGAGCACATTGTCCATCGTCTTCCATTCATTGTCATTACGAGGCCAGCATGTAGCGAGGCGAGTACCTTTAATCTATGGAAAGTGGAACTGGCCCTTTTATTTGTAATGTGTTACTGTTATTATTATTATTATTCTTATTGTCCTTTTTTTAGTAATATTATATTATTTAGTGACTGTTATTTTGTCGTGCTATCATACAACAATACTATATTTAATCTATTTATGAAAACAAAAAGGTTCTCGTACTGTATTTTATACTCTATTTTTGATAATGGAGCGCTGTCTGGGATTTTCATGTGAATGCAGGAGAATTGTCGCATTTTTCATAAAAGCTATGATGCATTTTGATGACAACCGTCAATTACCTTTTTATTTCCAAAATGATGCTTTTTGTATCTGTAGTCATGCTGTGTTTTTGTAGAATAATTAAGTTTTTTTGTATTTTCGGGGGGAGCTGGCGATATCATTCTGACCTACGTGGCAGTTGGAGTGTCCACATTTGAAGGGGGAGGGAGTCGTTCCTCGATTGCTTGGCACTTGGTGGAAATGTTTTCCAGAATGTTGAAATGAAGGATGAGGAAATGGGGGGCTGTGCCTTGCAGTGAAGATGGCAGCCCTCCAAGAGGAGGAGGACATTCACGCCACAGGGGTTAGACTGAACAGAGTCCTCATGAGGAATTGGGCACTGGTGCACAGTCTAAACTGGCCTGCCTGCAGTGCATGGGAATAAACACGTACCGCATGGACTGTTTACATAGCCAGCCTGCAGCAGTCAGCCAGCCTTTGTTCCCCCACAGGAGAGAGGAGACTGGTACGAATTAAACCTCAGCCAGTCGTCCGTTAGCAGGCAGTCCTGCCACGCAACACTGATATGCTTAGGGAATTGCTGGGTGTCGCCCAGCCCAGTAAGTTTTGCTTTACTGGAAATAAAGGCATGCGATTCCTGTAATCCAAAACCCAAGGGCTTCCCTTCCAGCTCACAATTCAATTCAGTTTTTTTTTTTTTTATGAGGGCACCTGAGGCTGTAATTAAAAAACATTTTTACACACATCAGCAGTTCACCGTGAAGGTGGACAGTTTTGCTTCTATATGCAACGGTATTGAGCTTGAAATAATTTACATTATATCATCTAGGTCATTTTTGAAGAGGAAAAACCTTGGGAAAGTATTTAGCCAAGACTTGTGTACCATGTAAATACGAGTAAATACCCCCAACCATGTCACTTCACATGACCTTGGTACACTGGTACCAGGCAAACACTTTCCCTCTGAATGTTCTCAGAAACAGTCTTGGTGACTTGGAAGCAGTGGCACTTTAAATGTAGTTTGTTTTATTTTTTAAAATGTTCTGTTCTACTGTTAGAGACAGTTCTCTAGCTACATTTGTACTGCATTACCCATGATGAGACAAATAACTATTAAATGATTTTTGAATACCTTTTGACTATTTGTTTCACACTTCACTGTACAACTTACCAATACCTCATCTGGCATTAATTCTTGGAAATTTTTTTTTGTCAAACTGAATTTGACTTAAGTTGAGAAGCAAATAAAAAAGGGGGATCTCTAATTTCCAACTAATCAGCTAAAAACGACTTTCTGCAAATGCTAAAGAGAACAATAAAATGTAAAGCTGACTATGGGAGTTCACAAACGCAGACCCTGGTCACTTCCTATTTACAGACTACCATCTGTTGTGCATGTGTGGGGATAAGATAATAAGTCTTCAAAGTGTGAAGTTTTAAATTACACATGAACCACAAAACAGAAAATTCATTTGCTCCAAACAGTGTGGCACAGTATAAAAATTGGACAGAAATGAATAAACAAGACTTCCCAGCTCACTGCGTCGCCTTCCCCTCCCGCACAGCGGTGAAATGTTGGGCTGATATTGTGTAATATCATATACAGTAAATACAGTAAGATTGCAGCGTGCAGAGATGTGAATGTAACAGGTAAGTGTTACACACAAACAGCAGGAGTCACCTGATTATGCACAGAAAAATGGTTGGTACATACTGATGCACCAGATGCACAGAAACAAGTGAGTCTTTTCCTCTAAATGACTGTCTTTACCCAGCTCCAGTGTAAAGGCTAATATTCCCTTATGCCAATGTCAAAGTGTGTGTGGGTATGTGCACACGCATTGTGTATGAGTGTGTGTAGAGGGAGGGGGCCGCATGTGCACGCATGCACGTGTGCCTGAGTGTGCGGAGACAGGCGGCATATGTGGGGGTGAGTGCACACACACACACAGCATATATCAGGAAATGCGAGGTGTGGTTGATAAACCAGCCCATCACCCGGCCGCAAGAGGTCTGTGCTGACGGCCTCTTACAGCCGCAGCACATCCCCCCAGCAGAGGGAACCTGGAACTGCAGGAACCCCTAAGCGGAACATGGAGCCCTGGGAAAGGGGCTGGGACAGAGAGGGAGAGCGCCGAGAACGAAGCTTTAAATAAAATTTAATTTAAACACACTGGGCAAGCTTTTCAATAATTAATGTTTTTTCTATTGTGGCCTGGGGCTTCTTCTTGTGTAATGTGCAGCAGGGGGTGAATCTCTCCCTCCTTAGTACTAAACTTACTCAGTTTCAACATCTGAAATATTATCTACTGTATGTTCTACTGTAAATAACATATTGGCTCATATGATCTGATCTGAAAGTCATTGCATTTTGATTTTATTCACAATTTAAACTTTGTCCCAACTATTTTGGAAATGTATTTGTGCTTTATTTTTACTTTAAATATATGCCAATAACTTTTTTTTGTAAATACTGATTAAGAATGCGAAAATGCCCCCAAATTGTATAATAATTATATATAATGAAATTGGCAGACTTGTTTATTTTATTTTATTTATTTATTAAGCTTTATGGATACAACAATGAATTTAAACATAACCTAAATTACACAGTTAGAAACATGGAACAAAAAGTGACACAATATAAAATAAGTTCAGGTACAATACATAAAGTTGTATCCAAAGGGTAACCACAAAGGATAAAACCTGTATCAGTGGTTCCCGAAATCATTAAATCTTTTAATCCTAAAAAAAAGTCACCTTTAGGCAGGCCTACATTTTGATTAGCGACAATAAGTAACTAAGTTACAAGAATGGGACAGATCAACAGAATCAACTGTTAATTTATAGATTTCAAATACCTGATTTTTAAAAGACCTCAAGGAAAAGGTGGCCCAAACAGGCAAAGGAATACCATTCCATAGCCTGCAGGCCCTATTAAAATAACTAGCATGATACTACTCCGTACGAAAAAACTGACCTTTAAATTTGAGAGGATCATCTCTCTCAGAGGAGTGGTTAGCACTACTGCCTCACAGCAAGAAGGTCGTGGGTTCGAATCCGGCCTGGGGCCTTTCTGTGTGGAGTTTGCATGTTCTCCCCGTGTTCGCGTGGGTTTCCTCTGGGTACTCTGGTTTCCCCCAACCACAAAACATGCAATATAGGAACCCTCCCTCCCTCCTGTATGGCTGTGTGTGAATGTTTGGTGGTGGTCGGAGTGGCCGTAGGCGCATACTGGCAGCCATGCTTCCATCAGTCTGCCCCAGGGCAGCTGTGGCAACAAAAAAGTAGTTTACCACCATCTGAGCGTGAGTGAATGAATAATGCCTCCATTGTACAGCGTCTTTGAGTGTCCAGAAAAGCGCTATATAAAACCGATGCATTATTATTAAATCAAATTTTTTATACAAACAGTAGTGAAAAAATGAAAAATCAGTCATTTCTCTCCTAAATGAAAGAGGAAGTAAATTTAGCTTTTTTAACCTTTCAACATAAGTTTCATCTGAGCCAAGGATATGGCACGTGACATGTCTGAACTTTTTCCAGTGACTGTAGATCTCTTTTAGTATGTGTGTCCCACACTGTTGAGCAATACTCTAATTTGCTCTGTACCAATGCTTTATAAAGGGTAGCAGACACATCCGGGGTCGTCCTTCCACCACAAACTCTTCTTATGACTCCCCTGCTTGATTAGCGTTATTAATGATTGTATCAATATGCTGCCCCATGACAAAGATGAATCAAAAATGACACCAAGATCCTTTACACTCCCTACTTTACGGAAGACCCTTCTATCCATATTGTAAAAGGATAGAAGGGCTATCCTTCTATCCATATTGTAAAAAGAAGGGCTACGCTTCCTAATAACTTGCATAAATTCACACTTGATAATGTTAAACTCATGCGCCACGCATCACTCCACTCAAGCAGTTTTTCAATGTCCTCTTGTAACCTCAAATTGTCATCGTGACCTGAAATTACTCGGTAAATCTTACTGTCATCAGCAAACAAATCCATAAAGGTATTCTTATTAATAACAGAGGGTAAATCATTTATAAACAATACAAATAATAAGGGACCAATAATGGGCCCTTGCGGTACGCCTAATATGACATCACAAACGGACGACTCAATCCCCTTGACAACAGCCCTTTGTTTCCTATAAGAAAGATAGGAGGTAAGACACTGTAAGAGGCGGCCTCCCATCCCAAAAGATTGGAGCTTGTAAAGAAGTAGGTCATAGGACACTGTGTCGAATGCTTTACTAAAATCCAAATGAACCACGTCAACTTGACCACCCGAGTCCAAGACTTGCCTCGGACGATGCTGAGTTTGAGTCAACTCGTGGCCGTCGAGCGCTTGTTCATGAAACCATGCTGGCATGAGGAGATCAAAGCAGAAAAGATTTTATTATGGACACAGCGCTCCATGTACTTTGACACAACTGATAATAAAGACATTGGCCGATATTTAGCAACACTCTGCTTAGTTCCCTCCTTAAATACAGGGACCACATTAACCAATTTCCATTCAACTGGTAACTTACCTAATTGCAAAACATAACACGTTGCTGAATACCCCTCGGCCCGGACAAGATTTCCTGCCTCAAGATCACAGCGCTAAGGTCAAAGGTGAAATACAGCAAAAACATGGCCTTGCACATCCATGTGTCACATTGAGTTACCATACCAAATTTGGTGAAGCAGCGATCAGTAGTTGCTGAGTACTGACCCGGACAAGATTTCCTGCCTCATGGTCCCAGCGCTAAAGTCAAACAATGAAATCCAGCAAAAAACATGACGGTGCACATCTATGTGTCACAGTGAGTCATACCATACCATACCAAATTTGGTGAAGCTGTGAGTAATAGTTGCTAAGTACTGACCCGGAGAAGATTTCCAGGGTCAAGGTCACAGTGCTAAGGTCAAAGGTCAAATCCAGCAAAAAACCTGATGTTGCACATGCATGGGTCATAGTGAGTGACCATACCAAATTTGGTGAAGCTGCGATTATTGGATCCCGAGTATTGACCCGGGCAAGATTTCAGAGGTGAAGTTTCAAAGCACTAAGGTCAAAGGTGAAATCCAGCAAAAAACCTAACGTTGCACATCTATGGGTCATAGTGAGTTAACATACCAAATTTGGTGAAGCTGTGATCATTAGTTGCTGAGTACTGGCATAGAGCATGTCACCTGGACAAGATTTCCAGAATCAAGGTCACAGCGCTAAGGTTAAAGGTCAAATCCAGCAAAAGACCTGACTTTCCACATCTATGGGTCAAAGTGAAGCTGCGGTCATTAGTTGCCGAGTACTGGCCTGGACAAAATCATGGACGGACGACGGACAATGGACGGACACCCAGGTGACGACAATACCCCTCCGGCCAGAGTCGGCCGAGGGGTAAAAACGAGCGATAATGAAAAACTAAACTCTTCAGAACAAGGCTTCAATACACGTGGTGATATTCCATCAGGACCACAGGCTTTGACTAAATCAATCCTTTTCACTGCGGAACAAACATCTTTAGGTAGAATATTAAAGTATTCCAATTCATGATTTACATAATAAGGAAAAAAAATAATAGGAGTTTCAGCTTTGGAAAAGTTAGAAGAGAAATTCTTATTAAAGGCGTCAGCCTTTGACCAGCTGTCATCAAAATAGTTATTATCAACAAACACATTCCTAGGTAATGACTTGCACTTTATTTTGGATTTAAAGAAATTCCAAAACTGTTTAGGGATTTTATTCATAAAACTTCCAAGCCCATTAACATACATACTGTATTTATCACGTGTCAGCTTACAAAACTGATTTCTTAACGAACAATGTTTATGCCGGTTTGAGACTGTATTTCTGGACTTCAAATTTTGGCGATCAGAGTGAACTTTGTTTGAAGGTGTTTAACCTCCCCATTAATCCATCGAGGACAACAGTGGTCACTGATGGTCTTGGTGGGGATAAACCTATCCTGGCCCTCATATAGTATGGCTGACCACTCTGACCTCATCAAATCATTGTCGAGTGAAATTTTCTGAGCCCGCGAATGACGTAAAGCAAAATCAGATACAGGTCCTAGTGAGTCTACAAGAAACAACTTCAAGCTATCAAAATCAGCCTTGGCATAGTCATGAACAATTCACGGTACACCGGTTTGCCGCAAAATATTAACCCTCATACTACAAACAACTGGTGAATGATCAGAATCAAAATGATCAAGTCATATTTCTATGTTAAACGTCTTTTCAGGTTGGTTCGTAAGAATGAGATCAAGAGTGCTCCCACTATCGTGTATCACCCTGAACAAGTTGTGATAGATTAAAATCACTTACAAGATCACAAAACACATTGGCAACACGTTTACTACAGCCCTGTCGGCTACAACAATGATCCCAATCAATATTGGGTACATTAAAATCACCCACTAAACACATTCTATCACAAATTTTATCACACTTCATCAAGATATCACTGAGCACACCAAAAAACTCTGAGACGTAACACTATCGGGGGGTTGTAGCATGTTAAAACTATCATTTCCTCACCAATATTTGGACGAATTTCATCATGCTCTAAATCCTTTCTCCTTACTGACTGAATTACTGAATTACACACAAACAACACTCCTCCACCTTGTCGGTATTTCCTATCTTTACGATACACAGTAAACGACTCGGGAAGGATTTCACTATCACCAATATAATTTGTCAACCATGTTTCAGAAACTGCTACGAAATCAAAGAAAATGCAAACTTCTAATACCCTGCCAACGTATTTTTGGCAGATGTCACACATTTGAGACTCCTTGAATGTAACTAAAGTAAAGAATGTGTTTTTCACCAAACAAGGACGTGATAATTTAGCTCCTAATAAACGAGAATTACTCGGTAACCACTCGGCTACGCGTCAAAGTTTGCCTGTAGGTGTGAACCGGAAGTGGTAGCCTTCAGGTGTTTTGGTTGCACTGCTTGGCATAGTCATTTGCGTGAGATGTCCATCATGAATAAAATGTTCCCAGCCAGCTTCCATGAACCAAGCGGAGTGGGATGAATTCCATCTCTTTTGTAAAAAACCACATGCTCCCAAAACAGATTAAAATTGTCAATAAAAAACATATTGTATGAGGGGCAAACGGACTGCAGCCATGTGTGGAGACTTAAAATTTGGCTAAAACGCCCTATCCCACGATTCAGAGTCAGGATCGGATCAGAAATAAAAACAATTTTCCCACTGTGCTTAAGCGAGTGAAACAAAGAAATCAAATCGCATTTCAGAAGTTCAGACTGCTGGTAAGAAGTATCATTAGTTCTGACATGAACAACAACATTAAGCACATGTGGATATCTGTCCATGTTTGATATTTGTGAAAGATGGTCTTCATTCTGTCACATGAGAGGACAGACAGCTTTATGGTGCGGGAGGAGGCAGCCTGTAACTGTCCAGAGTCCATCGGTGTCGATGCCAGTAAAGTCACACCATCAGCACCATGTCCTTATTCACCCCCAGTCACGTCCCTACACCACATTCCCTTCTCAATCCGGCCTGTACCAGTCAGGCATTTCAGCCTGCTTTTTTGCAGTTGGATCTTTGGTCATGTTTGGGTAGATTTATGAAATGGAGGGAAACCAATTTCCATCCATCCATCTATTTTCTGTTGCTTAACCGGAGCCGGGTCGCGGGGCTCGCAGACTAAGCAAAGGGGCCCTGGCGTCTCCCTGCCCATCTTCATCATTCAGCCCGATTCAAAAGATGGTCGCCCAGATCTGACACAAGTCAGATAAAGTTCATTTCATTTCAGCTCATCTTTCAGAAAAAAGACGAGTAAAATAATATGTGAATAATGCAGAGGGAAGGATTTTTCCCCACAGTGAGCACTAAACGAGAGGAATCCCCAGGCTATTACAGTTAATACTCAGCCTCTGTTGACAAAATAATTAATTGGAAAGCTTGCCCTGTGCGTTTTAAGAAAATTTCATTCACGGCACTCGCGCTCTCACTCCTGGCCTCTTTCCCAGTGCTCTACTTTCCACTAACGGATCGCTGCACTTTCCAAGCGTGGGCCCCCTGCTGGCCACTCACAGGAACTGCACTCATAAGAGCGTAAACTTGGCACGGTACCATTCGGGAGTGCGGATTGAATGTCTGGGAGAGCTGAGCCCCTGAGAATGGATGCACAGCAGAAGAAAATGCCGGCCTGGACAGTAGAAAGTCCTCTCCAGTGTCCTGTTCATGTTGTGCATAACCTTGCAGTGAAACTACAGACAATGATCAGGTGAGGTCATGGATGAAAGACAGATGTGCCAAGATTTATACTTCCTGACTTCAGGACTTTACTCCTCTATGGATATCTGGAATACAACAGACATTACTGCGTCTACCAAGCTTACTGAGCGACTGACTTGGCGATACCTCGCACCGAAATTCTGGCTCCAAATTGCACAATATGACAACACCCAAAAACGGCACTTCTGCCCGAGGAAATGCTTTTCACCGGGTTCGAATGAAAAAAAGGCTGACATCACAGT
Organism: Gymnothorax reevesii; assembly: GCA_029721435.1. NCBI lineage: Eukaryota > Metazoa > Chordata > Actinopteri > Anguilliformes > Muraenidae > Gymnothorax > Gymnothorax reevesii. The sequence goes on along the minus strand of CM056593.1, from coordinate 951,061 downwards.
GAGTTTAACGACATTATTTTCTTCTCGTCCCCCGTCCAAAACTTTGCGCCGACTCTTAGGGTACAGAACATGCTGTGCTGATGTGCAGCAGGAGTCTGTTACCGTAACTGCGGCGACAGGGGGACAGGGTGACGATCGTATTAACCTTTCCTGCCTTTATAAACAAGCTCCTTTCCTCATCGCCTGTCAGCCACGCAGATCCGAGTGAAGGAGGTTGCCAAGTGTGCCGTTCCCTGCTGAGAAACAAGCCTGCCAAGGCTTTGGTTACGGAAAGTTCCAGAACAAGTGCAAACAACATTAAACTCCTCCGATGTTCCACACTTACTTTCATCAACACCACCTTACTTTCATCATTTTGTGCACTCAAAAAAAAACTCACACAGAGACAGGGAAAGTTTTAATTTTATTTTACAGGATGCACTGAGGATTCACAAATAAACATGACTGAGATCAGTCACTCCATGTCCCATTCTCACCGTATGACCACTTCAAATCCCATCCAGTCAACTACACTTATTTTGCCAATGCGAGGCTTCCTTTAGGCAGTCATTCGCTGGAGTGTTTTTCAGCAGCAGGTCTCTTAATAGAAATCACCACTCATGAGATCATTGCTCAATACTTACATAACGCTCATGCGGCAGCCTCGTCACCATCTGTAGCCAGAAGCATCGTGCCAATTGCTCATCAGCGAACAGCGAAATAGTAGTGACTATAGCAGCTGACTGATTGTAATATAATCCGCTCAGTTCTGCCGGGACCTTGTTCAGCTTCACCTGGAAGAGCAGTAATTCCATCCGTTTGCTGTAACCGCAGCGGACTGTGAGGCAGGTAGAGCGGCTTTACTTCAGTGGATAACAAAGGGCTGCCCATTTGAAGCCACTCCAGACCCCTTAAATCCACTTTAAACAGTGGTCTGTGGGCGGTTCCTCGCCTCTCACTCCGGGCAGACGGGCTGTTTGAGCTCGCGGGCTGAAATGGCCGCTCGCGTCGAGAGACGTTTTCGCAAACCGTGGACGTTGTTTGCAGGGTTTTACGAGGCGGCGCTTTTAATAGGCTCACACTGAAAACACTGGCGCCTGTAAAACACATCCTGCACAGATTTCACAGACGGCCTCTGCCGTGACACCAGCTATCGGGGAAGTGGTTTGAGGAAAGTTCACCGTCACTCATTGATGTTCTTACCAACTGAAACATGTTTGCAAGACAGCAAACTTTAACCTCCATTAAGGCTTAATGAGCAGAAATGTTTTATAAAAGTGTGTGTGATACATATTGATGCCTTTAGGACATGTTTACCGTTGCAGTCGTTTCGACACTAAACAGACTGACCCACTTGTTCAGTGTTGCCCCCTTCTCTCAGTATCACAGTTTTCAGTCCAGTTAAATATGAGTAATTGGAGAGATTGTGTAGCGTCAGGCTCATGTTGGGCTGATGGGTCGGCCAATCAGTGACTCAAACAAAAACGTGTGACCATGTGAGCCAACATCGTTCCAATCGCTCCAGGGCTCCCTGCTTTTTTCCTCAAGGCCTATAAAGATGAATTAGCAGCATTTGCTGAGCAGAGGTGAGTGTGTTTGAATCTTGATGTTAATCATGCTTGTGAAGTACCTGTGGATCTCAGGTGTGTCTCTGTGAGCCAACCCACAGTCAGACGCCGCGCTTCAGTCGTCCATCTCTCACTGCAGTCCAGTGCAGAAATGTGTCACCTCCACTGCACCTGAGATGAGAAGCCCGATTCACATCACCCAAATACAACAAAAGACTTACATGTTCCATACACACACACACACAAACACACACACACCACCTCCCCAACCCCCCCCACCCCAATCCGACACGCACACACACACACACCACCTCCCCATCCCCCCCCACCCCCATCCGACACACACACACACACACACACCCCAAACCCCCCCAATCCAAACCCCACCTGATCCCAAACCCCCAGGACAGTGGTGCATGGCCTTTTCATCTTCAAACGCCGAGTCGCTCAAGATTCTGTGAAAATGTCATATTAGCATAACAGATGGCGGTGCGGAATAGCTGCCCGTAATGCGAGTGCTAATTACGCCACAACAGGCGGACCGAGGGAGGGGATTTAAAGCTTTAAAACGTGAGGCTGTGAAACACAGGAGCGCGAGAGACGAGCCACGAACCCTATTCTTTTTAGGATACGTTTGGCTGATGGGTGTTCCACTCCATCTGCCGAAATTACCACAATGTGACCCCTTCAGAAGGGCTCACTTAGCAGGGGAGCCATCAGGTGGCGTACCACTAATGAACGACTTCAAATACGCACAGTGCACTTGACAGGTGATTAATGCAGCAGGTGTATTCAAGCTTGTATTACCTGCCATTAAAGTTAACTCAAACTGGGCCATATTCCCTTATTGACAGCACTGATTTATTGGCACATAGATTTGGACACAGGAGAAAACCTATGATATGATCTATAACCCTTACTTGTGCATGTTGACGTTGTCTCGTCCCAAATGAAGAGAATTGTACATTTGTGTAGAGCGTTGCTAACAAATATGCACATTACAAATCTTGATTCAACCAAATACTTCAACCTGTCAATCGACACTGGTGATTGATCACATTCCATTGAGGGCTGAGTGTCTGCAAGTTTTAAAGATCCCATATCATGTCACCAGGTGCACCAGGTGAGGACTTTGACTATTTGGCCGGAGCTTTTGCACCTGTGGGATTGCACCAGGTGTCGGTCAACTCTGACAGGTTGATGCCCTTATCCTGTTCGGTCCCCGACAGATCCAGTTACGTACCAGAGCCACTGAACCCCCCAGCAGCTGTGCATCCAGGACAACGCCAGCTGCTCCCTTCACCGTCCAAAAGGATGCTGGCCGGCGTGACTGACAGCTCAGCGAAGGAGCAGGACAATCTGGCTGACCTGCAGTGTGCCGCGCCCAGATAAGGCTTCAGCCCCCAGTGTGAAGATGGGCACAGTTGAAAATATGCACCACCAGCCGTCGCTAACGATTAGCAGTGCAGGGCCCTCCAGCTGTGCTGCGCGGCTCGAGAGCCGACATACTGCAGAGCGACTGCGCGGCTCCGCCGGCGGGGGGGGCAAAAATGCTAATCAGTGGCAGTGGCTTTAGAGTACAGGGACAGCACACAGGCACCAGGTAAGCACCCATTTGCCACCAGGAGGCGCTAGCCATCACACGGAAACACCGCCAGCTTTCAATCATCGTCATAAATCCTGCAACTCCTCAATCTGATTCAGGAAAAATGGCTCTGAGAATATCCTCCTGGGCCAGCGGCACAGGTCTGGATAGAGGAGCGCTCCACATAAGAGTAACCACTAAACACCAGCGCATGCGGGGATCCATCAGCTCGCGATACAGAGCCTCACCAGAGCGTTTCCGAACCGCACACATAGCAGAGCCGGCGCTCTCCTGCAGACACACACTGCCACTGTGTGGTGGCTTTAATGCTGAGGGAGAGACGCCAGGCTCACCGACATGTTAAAGCTGAAGGGGTCTGGCAGTGTCTTCAGCGTTATTGGATACCAGGAGAAAAGGGGCTGCCATAAATGAGCCATTTCAGCCAATCTCGGCAGCAGAACACGGCGTACGGTTTTCTCACCATCAGGCAGAACTGATCCAGCACAAGCACTGCAAGCACAGGTTTGGACTGAGAAATAAAAAATCAACTGCAGCTTACCCAGTGCAAGGAAAAGGGATTTTACAGGCTGTTGTACATACTGGTGTTTATTTACCGTAGTGATAAATGATCCCTAATGGAGTGTATCGGCTGAAACAGTGTTTCCAAAACTGCAGATGTTGATTTGTCCAGAGTCATAAAGCGCATTCGGCCTTTTACAGCATTGCCTCTCCGGCCGGGGCTAAAAATTAATCTCCTAATGAACACGCTGAGGACTCGGATTATTCGGTGCCAGAGATTCAGTGCACATTGAGGCTTTGTATAGCAGCCATGGAGTAAAAGCCTCTTAATGAAATGCCACGGTGGCGTTTTTATGGCGCAGTGCTAGGTTTCATTAGCGCACGTTACAGCAGCCTTTATATTTCTGTACGACTGCACTTTTGCTGGCTCTGCGGAGTCCAGGCCGCCCCTTTAGCCCCCCAGGTGTTTAATTACACCCTCGGAATGGCAGGCCTGTAATTTCCATAGTTACGGGGGGTTATTGGAAGGTTTGGAAAATTCAAGCACCCCATTTTTTTTTATCGCATTAGTCCTCAAATTTGCTGCACTGCAAGGTATTTCAGTGGCGTCGTAAAGTAACACTTGCAAGGATTGGCTAATTCACAACGTGGAGCTGCTCTAATGGGGACTACAGCACCTCTCAAGTTTGCTGTGAGAGAAACGAAGGGATAATGGAGCGAGAGAGAGAGACAGAGAGAGAGAGAGAGAGAGAGAGAGGATAGGGGGATTTTAATGGCTGTTTGTATTTATGCCATATGAGGCAGGCAGTTAAAAATATTCCCTGAGGCCGACACTTGGCAGATTTTCAAACAAATTTAATAGTTGTGCAATTTGAGCTGCCTCCCTCTCTCTCTCTCTTCAATGAATTCTACACCATTTTTGAAGCTCAAAGAGCTAACAGAGATCCACTAGAGACCTGTAGCATCCAGATTTAAAATTCCACTCACACAGGCTTCGACTCAATACATTTCAATGTACTTGAAGATTTTATGTCTATATTTTTCCTCCTGAATCGCAGTGCCCCAGAACCCACCAGTACTGTGAAGGGGATATGGAGAGAAGGTCTGATGGGTGGGGAAAACCTGACTGTGCAACTGTACGTACAAGCACAGCGAAAAGGTCCTGCGCTTAAACCCTTATAAGAGCTGCAGATGTGCGTGCGCTGGGTGTATTTAGCCTCAGAGTCCATGCTTGCAGAAACAGTCACAGCCAGATTCAAAAATTTAGTCTGGACCTGGTCAAGAGCACGGCGGCTAGCCAATCAGCAGCGGAGTTGAGTTTTCATGTGAGATGGAGTCTGGAGCTAAAATGGAGGAACATCATGTCTTATGTCTACAGGGATAATTTTAAGAAATTTATGTTTTGTTAAGCCAATTAATGGAAGCCATATAGGAAAGTCAAGTGTAATGTGAATATAGGCCACTGGATGGCAGTATTTACCTTTTTTTTTATTCAGCTCAGACTGGAGCTATGTTTAGACATGTCCTGGACATGTCTGGAGCAAGTCCCCGAAAATTAAAAAAAAGAGGTCTAAATGTGGGTGGGGTCTGCAAAAGAGTATATAAGGATAAGAATTGAGACAGTAAAGTAGTAGGAGAAATTGCAAGAAGAAGGATACGTGTGACCAGACCTGTCGTTTCTGTTCAAGACCTGTGAAGTTTCTTTTGTGGATTTTTGCCTGTGTTTGAGCCTTTTTCCTCACCCAGCACATCACCAGAAAACCCACCAAAGGGACTGTAAATATTTCTGTTTTTTGTATTGGTCTTGGTCAGTAGATTAGTTAGTAGTTAGTTTGTCTTTGTTAAAAATTAAATGTATTTAAGTTTTAAAATTGTGTCTGTCATCCCTTGCTGTTGCTGTTGTGTTGTAAATTGTAATAACAAATTGGGGCCATAACACAAGTCTTACAGTATCCCCTCCGAAGGTGCAACTGGTAATCAGCCAAAACTCAGAGTTCAGAAAACGGCTGGAGAGGCGACCAGGAAAATCACCAGCCACTGGAAAAGTCAAACAGCCATTGGTCCAATAAACATGAAATATGAAAGGATAACTGGCTACAGCTCCCCTGCTTGACTGGTGCACCAGAAGGGCTGAAAATCATTACAGGAGAACAAAAAAAGTCAATAAAAGCAGTGGTGAAGCTGTGGAATCTGACCTGGGCTCATGTTTAGCCCACAAGTCCAGTGCTGAAGCACGTCTGCTTCAAACACCATGTTCATCTCGCTCGCTCGTCGGATGTTAAAATCTTAAGAGATTTACAGCATGGCGTGTCCTCGACTGAACGCACAATTTCACACAAACACAGGGCAACAGCAGCAGTACGTGGAAGTATCTCGTCGCTCAAATTTCGCAAATAAAAAAATAAACCCCTGTAGTTTTCAGTTGATTCACCCTCACTTTTTAAACTGCGGGAGGATTATCTGAGGAAGGACAAGGTAAGTGAATTTTGATCCTATTCTTAGAATTTCAAGGGAGCTGATCCGAATCAATTTTGTTTTTTGTGCTCAAAGTGGAGATGGAGAGGAGGTGAGCGAGGGAAACTGGTCTGAGATCATTGGCCCTGATTTTTGGGATCTGTATGAATACAGACCGTAATTCTTATCACAAAAACTGACCCACTTCATTGATCATACTTCTTCAACAAATTCTAACTTTCTAAATTGGACAGGGGAAAAAAGTTTGAGAAAGTTGACGAGATCTCGTCAGCTCCAAACATTCTGTGCTTTTCTATCATGAAAGGCGTAATTGAAGTGGTAAAAAGGAAGTGAATATGCTGGCGTCCCCAGAGCTCAGTGCCCTTCTGCAGCCTCTGTGCCAGGCTGTCAGAGCAGGTGGCCTCTCTGCCCATCAAACCCTGCTTTGGGATCTTCTGCCGACCGAAAGAAAATCAAACGCCGACGGCAGCAAACGCTGGGACAGAGTTCCGCATTAATCCCTGGCGCCTGTCCCTCACGGCGAAGACGACGACATCAAACGGCCGGCGCGTCGAGGATGGTGGGCCGCAGCCTTTCTACGCAGCCTCGGCTGTCAGCTCCGATCGGAGCGGCGAGCTGCTCATCCCGCCGGAGAATGTCGGGAGACTGACACCTGCTGTGACACTCTGATGCGCGGGCTACAGTCGCCCCGCCCGAAACGGGGCTTTCTCTGAAGTGCCCGTCCTCACTGATGTCACAAATATTTTGTGTCACGGCTTCCGAGAAAGAGGGACCTCGCGTCACTTCCAGCAAAGCCAGTCAGTGACTGTAACTCCTCTTCTACACCCACATCAAAATACTGAGAACTTTGTCTTATCTAATCATGTACTGTACATCCATCGTGTTCTTATTCGGAGGGCGTGAAATGTCATGCTCATGTAGCATGGAAATAAAAACTGAACATTCTACAGGGAATTGAACATGCGCGTGTATGCATTGTGCTCATTTGAAAGATGAACGCATACGACATGGAATATGAACTAAATTCTAAAGGGGGAAGTAGATGAACTTCCTTTCAGAGAGGAAAAGCCCTGCAATAGCGTCACAGCCCCAGTGGGCCCGGTTCTCTTGGCCATCCAGCTCTGGCTGTACCACCTTTAACCAGATATGAGCAAACCGAACCATCACTGACATCTCCTCAGAAAACACATTCACTATTAACGGATGTTTTAGCAAGTTACACACATGGCAGAACATACCTTGCTAAAACAATGCCAGCAGCATTGAGAACCTTCTGCGTTCGTCTCGTAAGATGATGTCACCATTACATTACAGCAATGCAAGCAATCGCTGCTGGTTAGATGCCCGTCCTGATGCACTGGATGCGATTATAGCCCACAGTCATTCGGTGAACAGCCCCAACCTGTCAGTACAATCCACAATGAACCCCAGTGCATCTCAATCAGAGCCCCTGCTCCATTTAGCTCAGGGACTCTCCCCTTCAAAATATCATTCATTTCCATATTAATGCTACATCTCAAACCTGTATTAATGCTACACTATTCATCAATCATTCACATCAAAAGAATTAAAAAGCAAAGCTGCTCTCAGGGTGAGGTGTTCATTTAGACATGCATAATTCAATCTTTAACCTGTCCTCAACAGCTGCTGATGATGCTGTTTTCCCCACAGACAGCGTAAGCCTACTTTTGATTCGTGTTAGCGAATTAAAGGCATTTCACCTGACCTGAGTTACGATCGGGAGTGTTGAAGAACAGCACGCAGCGCATAAAATCTCCTTTAAAAGATGCAGGAACGTCTGGCAGGAGTACAATAATGTGTCATTTAAATAAAATTGAAAAGCATTAGAGCTGCAAACAGGTGGTGCAGAAGGCAGATTTGCTTCATGAAGCGAGTGTTAAACTGCCACTCCATGCAGACTGGAGTCTGGCTGTCCCTCTGAATCACTGAGGTACCCATGATCACGGTCCAGTGCAGAGACCATGGGGTCAGTGGACACTCCCAGCACAGCAGATAACCACAGGCCAAACCCACTGACTACACCCACACCTGTGACAGGCATACACTAGTTACGCGCATACTCCACGTGCAGTCAAGTCCATACTCCGCTTAAGAACATACTCGTTATGACCAAAATCTGTGTAAGTGCATAATCTGGTTATGAGCATACTCAAAGTGCATACTCTGATTAAGAGCATACTGTCAGTGCATACTCTGGTTAAGGGTGGGTTTTGGTTCAGGAATACTCTGATGCTGGGTCTTTGGGGCAGAGTCCCGCTGAGCCTGTGACAGCCTAAGGAAGCCCCTGAAAAGCATTTTACAGTCTGAGCTGCGAAGCGACGCTGCTTGTCTCCTGAATAAGAGACTTTAATGTCCCTTTCGTGTTTTTTTGGTTAAAAGAACTGCATTTTGAGTGCCTGTGCTATTCATGCTATTAACACACCTTTTTTTCTGTTCAAGGAAGTTCCCGCCCTGCAGGCCTGTGTTGACCCAGCCTGCCACCTCATCTCTGCCTGTTTCTCCTGTGTCTCGCTGCACTAGTGGAGAATGCAGGCACTGACACAGGTGCACACTGACAGTGGAAACCATTGACATTACTGGGATTAATACTGTGTGGCGTATTCTGTCCCAGGAGTTGGTGCCATGTGTTTTGGTTTGGTTTGAAGGAGGAACTGGTTCGGGTGACAGGCCTCCTGAGCCACAGGGCGCACACCATCAGGAAGAGACCCCAGCACAGAGTGCCAATTACTGATGAGAATGACAGAGGAAGGCGGAGCCGCGGCCTTCGACAGAGCAGCAGAACATCAGATGTGGGAGCAGGATGAGTAGGTCAAGATCCTACCGCTCCTGACTGGGGTTTTCCAGCAGGCCAACCTCAACCTGCCACGCACACACACACACAGGCCAACCTCAACCTGCCACGCACACACACACACACACACACACACATGCACGCGCACACACACACACACGCACACACGCGCACGCACGCACGCACACACACACACACACAGGCCAACCTCAACCTGCCACACACACACACACACACACACACACACACGCACGCACACACACACACAGGCCAACCTCAACCTGCCACGCACACACATGCACAGGCCAACCTCAACCTGCCACGCACACACACAAACACAGGCCAACCTCAACCTGCCACGCACATACACACACACACACACACACACACACACACACACACGCACGCACACACACACACACACAGGCCAACCTCAACCTGCCACGCACACACATGCACAGGCCAACCTCAACCTGCCACGCACACACACAAACACAGGCCAACCTCAACCTGCCACGCACATACACACACAAACACACCTACAGGCCTACTTCAACCTGCCACGCACACACACACACGTACACGCACACACACGCACACACACACACACACACACACACACACACACACACAGGCCAACCTCAACCTGCCACGCACATACACACACACAGGCCAACCTCAACCTGCCACGCACACACACACACACACACACACACATACAGGCCAACCTCAACCTGCCACGCACATATACACACACACACACACACACACACACAGGCCAACCTCAACCTGCCACGCACACACACAAACACAGCCCAACCTCAACCTGCCACGCACATACACACACACACACACACACCCACAGGCCTACATCAACCTGCCACGGACACACACACACACACAGGCCTACTTCAACCTGCCACACACACACACCCATACACACACACACACACACGCACACAAAGGCCTACTTCAACCTGCCACACACACAAATACACGCACACACACACACACACGCACACACACATGCACACAGACACACACATACACACACACAGATATACACACACAAACACACACGCATACACACACACACAGATACACACACACACGCACGCACACACACACACACACACACACACGCTGTGCAGACACTAATGAAGTCGGCCTCTACGCATGGGCCAGAGCGCAGCACTGCTCTCCATCCCAGCAGATGAGCAATTTTTTGCAAGAAAGAGTTTTTTTTCAAATCTGATTAATTTATTTAAAAGCTATTTCACCATTACCACTTCAATTTTCTCAGAAGAGACATCCACAGTGCAAAGTCATAGGGTGATCATATTTTAATATCGCATCGTTTGTGAGGCGAATCTTATTATTATAGCTGCAGAAATGGGAAGCCCGTGCAGTTCGTTACTTATTAACCCCTTAAACTCTGATTTTGACTTGACTTACCCCTTCGGTAGGTTAAAAAAACAATTTACTCCATATTCAAATCCTGGGTGCCATGTTTGTATGGCAGCAGCATGACATCAAATAGAAAATATCGAGATCTTGTCCGTTGCACATTTCCCTGTAATTCAGCAGGATATATATGGGATCATTGGGAGCCTTGGGACCTCCATCCATCCAGCCATCCACAAAGAAGTTAAAAATACAAAATGGCTTCCATACCCTCAGTTTACAGGTCAGCAGCACCCTTCCAGAAAAACTACGATGGAATCATCTCCGCTGCAGTTAGAAACATGTTAGAAACAGCTCCCGTGTTGGTGGTCACACAAACTCAGTGTGTATCAGTGACACTCCTGCTTCATTCACACAGCACGCCCCGCGGAGAGGAGGGGAGTCGCACGAGGCCCTAATCTAAACAGCCTGTAATTAATCTTTCTGGGTATTCCAGTCACGTCTCTGCAGCAACTGCTAACATGGGCCGGTATCAGAGCGCCGATCGGATCGCGGGCAGCCTTTGAAAGGAGGCTGGAAACATCAAAGGGCTCCTCGGCGCTGGCCCAGGTGTTTGAAGCTCACAGACTCCTGCCGCAGACCAGAGCCCCGGGATCCCTACATGAATGGAGCATGTGCATGAGCTCCAGTTGCACTATTGTGTTTGACATTGCAGATAACAGTCTTAAAACAGTCACTCCAGTCTAACGCAGAACCTCCACAGCAGTGTTTCTCAACCCTACTCCTGAAGCCCTTACAGTATAACATGTCTGCCTAGACACACACACCTGATAAGCTCATTAGTGGAGCACATGATGACCTGAGCTGTGTGTGTAAGATCAGAGACACACATAAAATGTGCAGGACAGGGGTGCCCCTAATGCACAGTTGGGAAACGCTGCTCTACAATGCGCTTTAGAGCAGTTGGGCGGTTGGCACCACCTTCTCTGCCTGCAGAGTGGCTCTGATAGCCCAATGACTCCATCTCCCCATGGAGCTACACTAGATTTTAAATACTTGCTCTCTTCAGATACAAGAGGAAAAAAACACAGAATATACACTGCTATCAACACTGATCTCCAGCACACATCCAGGTGATAAAAACACGTCATGATAAGCCTTGGCTATGCAACAGTACTATTGGTGTGATCACTCACACAATAGCACCTCCCCCATAGTCCATGACATTAGCATCTAGTAAAGAGATTCAACACCAGAGTGGCGCTGATTTCCACCTGGTGAATATAAAACAACCATATTACACAACCAGCACATCATACTTAATCCACAGACCCATGCATAGGTGTGTCAAATGTGGCTGCTTAATTCAAATCTGTGGGACTTTATGACTGTTTTAAGTTCTAGCTGAGCTCCCAAAGTTTCCAACAATCCCCAAAGTCTTCTGCATAAAGCACAGCCAAATGTGTATAGAATGATGACTAAATGACATTTTCTGTAAGATGTAATACTGCAGTCATACACACATCGCACCCGGGGTTCGAGTATTTCTCTCAATATAAATGAGATGTTGCTTCAGTGAAGTGGTTCAAACATCAGACACAGAATAAGTGTGTGACATTGTCCTACAATAGGGAAAAATGTTTTCCGAACTTTGAACCTGCTTCAGGGGAAATTCTAGTGAAATTCAGCTTTAAAGGGTTTAAAGGTCTTTGGGGGAACACATGTACAGGTGCGTCACTGGATTTCTCCGCCCCCGCTGAGGAGATGGCAGGAGTTACACTTTTACTGTTTCCGCGCGTCTCTGTCGTCCAAATATCTCCAAAGTTCGCACCAGATTTGAATGAAACTTTGCAGAAAGTCTGGTCTCAAGCCAAGTGAGAGATAATGAAATACTCACACAAACTGGCCGTAAGGCATGATTAGATTGCACACCTCATCTGCACCCGTGGCGGAGGACTGCACAGGGCCGACTGCATTTTCTAGAATGAAAATGTTTTACATCCTCATATTTCATTTTGTCCTGAGTTTTTCAGCTAGACTGCACCTCCAACTGCCTGTCGGGGACAATACTACCTGCTGATTGGCAGAAAATGCGGAATGAAACAGATGGGCCGGCCCCTTCTGCATCACATACTACCTCCTGGCCAGGCATCAGTCAGATGTACAAACCCAGGTACAGCTAATACCTTACATCGGCCCAGCCAAGGAATCTCACCTTAATGAAATGCAAAATTTAAGCAAACCTGGTGTCGAGTGCTGCCATGGTACCGAACCACAGGGTACACATCCTTAATAGAACAGAACGTTATTCGTCGTGAGGCACTGAATAGCTGCTGTGTCGAGTAAAACTGTCCGAACTTTTAATTGCTTTAGCCAGCTGCCAAGATCTGAAAACTAGTTTTCAAGTGCAGCTTATTATTTGGCTCAGAGTACAGAGACTGTAAATCTGAGTGATGAACATCAAACATCCTTAATTTATCAAGCTTGTGTTTCATCCTGACATCACTCAGATTCATTGAGACAGCCATGAGGATTTAGAAAATATGGGAAAAGAATCTGTGTAACCGCCGGCAGCATTTATACGGATCACTAATCCAGCCCAGGGATCACACACCACTGAATCAATTACCCAATTCTGGGACATTTACAGTCTCTAACCCACCAAGACTGAGGGAGTAAACCAGAGTCCCTGGAGGAAACCCACCTGACCACCAGAGGAACACGCAAACTCCACACAGAAAAGCCCAAAAGGACTCAAACCCACAACCTACATGCTGTGAGACCACAGTGCACGTGACTTCACCACTGTGCCGCCCGATAATACAGCTCATTACCTCGAATAATCAAGAAACAAACCTGCCACCCAAAGTTCAGAGGCAGAAAGTCCACAGAAAAAGATGCCTGCCATAGTACAGGCAGTTGACGGCCACACAGGTCATCAGCTGAGAAGAAAGTCTCTTTTTCATGGAAATCTTTGGGATAAGTTCCAGTATCCTGGGTCTTCAAAGCTCTTGAACTGAGGGCACAAACAAACAGAAGTGTGTATGTGTGTGTGTGTGTGCGCGCGCGCGTGTGTGTGTGGGTGCGCGCGTGTGTGTGTGTGTGTGGGTGCGCGCGTGTGTGTGTGTGTGTGTGTGTGTGTGCGCGCGCGTGTGTGTGTGTGTGTGTGTGTGTGTGTGTGTGTGGGTGCGCGCGCGTGTGTGTGTGTGTGTGTGTGGGTGCGCGCGCGCGTGTGTGTGTGTGTGTGGGCGCGCGCGTGCTCACCAGTGCTCTCCGTGTGTGAGCAGCTAATACACACAGCAGGGGTTGGAGTCCCAGCTGCTGGGCACCAAAAAAACCTGCTCTAGGCATTTGCACATCACAGCGTGCAAACAGCAGCCCCTCCACTGGAGCCCAGGGATAATTATCTACAGACAGCAGATGATTCAATGCGTTCATATATGATATCATTACTGATGGTTGGGGGGGGCGCGATGGTATCGTTAGGTGGGGTAAGGTTAGGATGACTGCAGGCCGCCTGGCTGACTAGGCCCCCCAAAAATTATTACAAAACATCCTCAGGTTCTGGGGCCCCACAGTGTAGAATTTTCTCTCGGTCCCTAATGGCGCACCCTAGGTGCCTTCTCCATGACTTTTTGGTGAAAATGTATTGAAAAATACTATTGTAGGCAAGCAGAACAAAAATAAATAATTCCCGCAAGCATATTACTCATATTTTTACCATAATAAACAAAAACATTGAAAACAATACATACAAACAAAATTCAAAATACATTCGTATATAAATTCAAATGAATGAATATTCACACGGATATAACCAACTTGGCAGAATAGTGGCAATCAAATACTACCCTCTAGTGGTCAGCCTTATTTTTACAACCTGGACTTGGGTTTTGAGTCTAGTCTCTCCCGCCAGAATACACACAACGGCCCTTATTTATCAAACTACACCAAAAAAAACAGGCGTACGCCAAATCTCCCGCAAGGATCGGCATTTATCAATCTGAACGTGTGCGAACGATCCGCAAAAATCTCACGCCAGGTCTGACCAGGCGTTCGCAGATTTGAAGCCAGTGAACAACATGCAGGAAGAGAGCAGCTTTCAAAATGAGTAATAAACCATATGCAGTGATGCGGACGTCATGCTGTTGTTGCTCTTATTAGTAAAATAAATAAATAGGCTGAATAGATAAATGGGCTAAATTAATAAATGAATGAATGAATAAATAAGACACCTGTGTTGAGAAATTAATTAAACTTATATTTTGAGCCAGACTGCTGACAAGTACAATCAATTTGCAATGCGTGGCTTGGCAGATATGCAGTGTGGTATGTCAGATGCTCATCCAGTCAGATATATACTGAACAACAAAAGAAATGCAAGTTAATTAAAGGCAAACTGGAAAATAAGACTGTGCATAATTTTTTTAGAGAAGCAAATTTATTACTAGCGCGTGCACATTTACACTGGTTTCATCAAACTTTTCACTATCACTGAGTAAGAGTACATTGACTAATAACTAGCTAACTTGCATTTCCTTTGTTGCTCAATATATATATATAGGCCTACGGACACTTTAGCCATGATCACATTTTGTCAATGGCAGATTTTTTATTGTTATTGGAATAAGCTTCTGTCCGATGTGAGAGGAACTTAGTGTGGCACCCAATAAAATGTCATGGAGTAACACTGATAAAAGTACAATGAAGAGTTATCTCTGCAGACTGCATTTTTAACAATTACCCTCATGCAGCTCCGATCGAGGCGGTGGGGACTCCCCAACTATCAGTGTTATCACGCGCTCCTCCAACGGAGACAGCTGGAGGTTTGCGCCTGATTGGACTCCACCGGTCCGTGCGCTGCTGCACCTGAGCACCGCAACCCGTTTTTAGGTAGTGGTTTTAAAATTAGACCACTTTTTTAACCTACATGTAAGCATTTAGTGTTGGGTTTTACGAAATGAACCAATAGCGAAAACCAGTAGAATACAAAAAGGAGGCTTTATTTCTGAAGGGGGAAACCCCCTAACAGAGTTGGCAACAGTACAATGTCCGAAATCCAAAATTAGAGTCCAATGGACAATCCAGAGTCATACACAGGGCACCAATCACAAAAATCGTACTCAGACAAAAAGAGGTCAAAAAACAAGAATGCGGCAAAAGTACAGGGAATCGGCAAAACTCGGTGTCTAGGGCCGTCCAGTCAGAAAGACAAATCACCATGAATCAAGGCGAGAGAAGCGTGGCACAGGAAACAAGGAAGAACGATCTGACAAGGAAGTGAATCAAACAGACATCTTGTATACACATCTGGGTGAACACATGATCAGGGAAAACATCTGCAATCAATGGTACAATAATCATGGAGTGACACATTAGGAATAAACTAATCACATGAATTTGGCCGTAGCCAAAACGCAGACAGGGATAACAAGACAAACCTAAGGACAGACAAACAGCTCCAGTCACAGAGTACTAAAAGTGTATAGTTTACAGAAAAGAAAGCACAAAGTATTTGTGGAGACCCACAGAAAATCGCAGCAGAGATAATTAGGAAAGGCAAGGAGGCGGAGACTAGAATAGGGCAACTGCTGAGAGATCGTAAGTCAATTAGTGAGTGCAGCTATACAATCCCGAGTGCTTGTTAGTGAGTCAAAATATACAGGGTTAGTGTGGGTTAGTAATTGGCGAAAACAACATACTGTTAGTTTGTGTTAGTAAGACAGTAAAAGAGAGAGGAAGGAAGAACACGAGAAAATGAAAGAAGATTGAAACCCAGAAACCAATAAATCACCCGAATGAGTGACACACAAGACAAGGGACCGTCAGCAAAGATACACACATGACAAGACAGGGGAGACAAAGTGCAAAGCATGGAAAATAAACATGACATGAAACATGGCTATGAAAACAAAACATGGCATGGAGACTAGATAAAATAAAACACGAAAATAATAAAACAAGAAATCCTAAATACCAAATACACAATACATAATCCAAGAAAGGTCAGACAAAGGCAGTGGTCACTAAACACAAGAATCAATCCATCATGGCACCAGGCCAGGCACAGAACTTTAACTAGACATGGGCAAAACATGGAGCATGGCATGGCAAAGACAGAAAATGCAGAATCACAACATTTAGATTGTGTAATTATGTAGGCTATACAATCAGAAATATCATGGATCTATAAATTTAATTTATTAAGGCAGATGTTATTCACACTTGCACGTGTCGCCAATGCTGAATGTTTTTCTTGGCCGCACTTATAAGTGCGCCAGTTGATGACCATTCCAGGGCCACTTACAGAAAGTAGCTCCCGCTTAAAATAAGTTTGGCTAAGAAAAAAAATTTAGCTTTGGATACACCTAAAATAAGTGTGGGCAATGGAGAAACGTGCATCTTGGCCACACTCATAAGTGCGTCTGACACAAATTTTGATTAATTTTTATGCTTGGACGCACTTGAATAATTGCGAATTGTCTCTTCAATTTATTAATTCATTAAATCAAACCTCTGCTGCACTCCGGTTTTCCACCCCAACGGTGTTTACCGCAGCAGCAAAAGTTTTCCAGACTGTCGCCTTCTGGGCTCCCTTTATGTCGCTCTTAAGGCTTCCAAATAAAATTATTTTATTTTTTCTCCACCTCGGACGTGATCATTTATATTTCCTCCTCAGTGAAGTTCTTTCTTTTTTGCCGTCTTCGAGGGTCCATGTCGTAAAGTGGGCAGGACTATGCCTCCCGGAGCATGAATTTATAGGGGTGTGTCATGTAAATTACAGCCAGATTTATAAACGCCACGCCAATTCTACATCGAAATCAGCGACATACACACTTTTAGTAAATCCGACGTGAAACCTAGCGAACGCTGATATTTACATCAGAATCTACACCAGATCCTATGCAAGTTTGATAAATGAGGGCCAACGTGTGAGGAAAAATATAAAATCATAGATTTGGAAATATGATTTTAGTGCCAACAGGATACTTGAATTGATGAAAATTCAAAAATTATGAGCCACTTTTGTTTATGTACATCATTACAATTATTGTGACCATATAGAAAACAGGCTTGCATTGTTAAACGTATTATTCAGTACCATGTCAAAATAACAAAAAAACAATCAGGCAGAGATATATTTTATTCATACTCCTGTGAGCCAAAATATTATGACTAATAGGCCGTTGGGCCTTGTTGTGCCACAAAAACAGCTCTGACACACTGAGGCATGAACTCAAAATGACCGTGGATAGTGTCTGGCACCTAGACGTAAGCTGCAGATCCTTTGAGTCCTGGAAGCTGGCTGTCGAAGCCATCTCAGGAGTCTAATGGTGTTCCAGCACATCCCAGTGTGATGCAGAGCTATATACAATATATATCCATGTTCATATTTACATAGGACTACAAGGCCATATGTAGCCCTTAGCAATAATATTAATATTACGCTATATACTATACCGAATATTAATAAATTACAACAATTAAATTTATCACACCCCCCTCCCCCCCCGCAATTTTAGTTGAACAATGGTCTTTGAACATATTCATTTGGACTTCGGACTGAAGACTTCAGGTGTGATGCTTAAGCGGTCAGAAGACTTCAGCAGGTGAGGAGAGCGGTGCGCTATCGCTCAACGCAAATATCACGCATTGGCCATATCGCCAGTAGAGGGCAGCCTTTTTCCACTCATAAGCCGCTTTCACACCGCGTGTATTCGCATCTTTGCATTGACTTTGAATGTAATCTGTCGTGCAAAAAAAATCGTTTCGCGTCCAGTGTGAAAGCGGCTATAGGCCTGCACCGGCATTTACCTCATTCAGACTGATATGACAATGTATTTCACAGCACTTTGACCCAACAGAAAGAGGATATGTGGTCTTCTCTCTCCTGAGGAAGCCAAGCGATAGTTTCATGACAATTAAATGTTCATTTTGCAGAGGCCACGTTTCAATGGGGCTTCGCTTTAAAACGCTTTTTTACACCTGCAGCTGTTAACCAGCTGAGTGAATGATGCCGTTATCCTCAGTTCGTGTTCGTGACTGGAGGTCCTGAAAAATGCGCGTTAGCTCATTTTGAACATTTAAAACCGCGACTGTAGATTTTGTGGCATTGAGGAAGAAGGCCGAATCTGTAGCCAATGTAACGTTGAATATAAAACAAATGATTTGGTGACGAAATTATCTCACCGCTGCCTCTGCCCGAGGCCGGGTCACTGAAGTCAGCCGCTCCCTGCAATGAACAAACACGACCTTTCATTCGACTCGTACAGAAATTACGACAGACCTTCAGGTAAAACAACATGGAAGAATTGAACTATGACTAGTTTAACACAGAGACAGTTTATCTACCTGGCGAATAACGCTTAACCAGACACTGTAAATGACCGACGCTGGAAGACGCAGCAAAACTCAGCGAGCGATGAAGACGGGACGTTAGGTGCGCGAGGCAAGCGCGCGAGACACTGCTGTTGGCGTCAGAATATTCGCGCCTTACAGGGAGGCGGCCAGGTGCTGCTGGTCGGGGTGCCAGACCTCAGAAATGTGCCAAATACAGGAGCAACTGAGGCCTGGACTACACGTATCTGGAAATTTTTTAAGCGAATATTTACTTCCTTGTTTAAAAAAAAAACTCTATCCACACTACAGAAATATCTCTGTACAGACGAAGAGGCAAAACTGAAAACGATCGCCTCTGAAGCATGCAATGCCATTGCCCGGCCGATAGGTGGCGATTAGAAGATGTTACAAGTACCAAAGAAGAAGAAGTTTTGCCACGTGCGAACGGCTTTCGCTAGGTGCTTGACGTCATCGCGTAAACACTAGATCCGTTTAACCTCGCTACACGGATCCACTGAATCGGATATATTTTTATTTCTCCACTTTTTATCCGTTTATGTGGGTGAAATCGCCGTGTTCGTGTGGTTGAGTGGCCCAATCGGACAGAAAAATGTGCGTTTAGAAATATATCGTATTCGTGTAGTCCAGGCCTGAGTCACAACATGACATACTTCTATCTTTGGCATTTTTCAGTAGATTGGTCCTTGCTGCATAGGAATCCAGAGGCCTGCTCTGGCAAATCCCCCGGTGTATGAAAATTTGCCCCAACATTAGGGGCAGAGGAAATGTAGGCCCACATGTGTTTTTCAAAGGGTTTCTTTGGACTTTTACTCACATACTGTATTTAGGATTATTATAAAGCTTATAAGGTCTACTGCAATCCCACATCATTGGTTTTTTTAATTGGGTCATTCAGTGCATCGCTGGAGGTCAAAAGGTCAAGGAGGGGTTAAGTGTAAATCCTGTTGCTCTGAAAACTCTACCTCACTGTGCCCAAGCGAGTTCGCCAAATGGAAGGAGACTAATGCATATTTTTAGAGTACTGGAGTGGGCAGTTTTTAAAACCCTAACAAAGCAGGAAGGAGTCAGGCCTTTAGAATTAACCCCCTGTCGTCTGATTGTGAAAAATATGAATATGCACAAAAACCCGCATCTTTCAATTTCATGGCTTCTTCAATGATTGGAGCTTAAAAAATTGTTTCTTGTCAATGTACACTCAACAAAAATATAAACGCAACACTTTTGTTTTTGCTCCCATTTGTCATGAGATGGACTCAAAGATCTAAAATTCATTCCAGATACACAATATTACCATTTCTCTCAACATTGTTCACAAATCTGTCTAAATGTGTGATAGTGAGCACTTTTGCTTTGCTGAGACAATCCATCCCGCCTCACAGGTGTGCCACATCAACTTGCTCATCAGACACCATGATTAGTGCACAGGTGTACCTTAGACTGTCCACAATAAAAAGCCACCCTGAAATGTGCAGTTTTTGCTTTATTGGGGGTCTGGGGACTCAGAACCAGTCAGTATCTGGTGTGACCACCATTTGCCTCATGCAGTGCAACACATCTTCTTCGCATAGAGTTTATCAGATTGTCAATTGTGGCCTGTGGAATGTTGGTCCACTCCTCTTCATTGGCTGTGCGAAGTTGCTGGATATTAGTGGGAACTGGTACGCGCTGTCGTATACTCCGGTCAAGCACATCCCAAACATGCTCAATGGGTGACATGTCCGGTGAGTATGCTGGCCATGCAAGAACTGGAACATTTTCAGCTTCCAAGAATTGTGTACAGATCCTTGCAACATGGGGCCGTGCATTATCTTGCTGAAACATGAGGTGATGTTCATGGATGTATGGCACAACAATGGGCCTCAGGATCTCATCACGGTTCCAAATTCCAAAATACGGTACAAATTCCACGGTACCAATTCCAAAATAGTCAGTACAAATTGTAAATTGTGAATAAAATCAAAATGCAATGACTTTCAAGACTTTTCAAGTAGCAAGTATTTTATTCACAATAGAACAGAGATTTCGTAGCAAATGTTGAAACAAATTTTACAATTTTATCCACAAAATGAGCTCATTTTTTAAATTTGATGGCTGCCACAGGTCTCAAAAATGTTGAGACAGGAGCCTGTTTACCATGGTGTAGCATCCTCCCTTCTTTTTAAAACAGAATGGAGGCATCTGGGCATTGAGGAGACAAGTTTCTTGAGTTTAGCCATTGGAATTTGATCCCACTCATGTTTAATACTGGCTTCCAGCTGCTGGAGAGTTTTGGGTCTCCTTTGACAGCCCTTTAGTTTAATTATGTGCCAAATGTTCTCAATTGGTGAAAGATCAGGACTGCAGGCAGGCCAGTTCACCCCACGGACTCATCTACTATGAAGCCATGCTGTTGTAATAGCTGCAGCATGTGGTTTTGCATTGTCCTGCTGAAATACACAAGGCCTTCCCTAGAATAGATGTCATCTGGAGGGAGCATATGTTGCTCTAAAGCCTTTAAATATCTTTCAGCATCCAGGGAGCTTTCTAAAACGTCCAAGTATCCCACACCATATGCACTAATGCATCCCCATACCATCAGAGATGCTGGCTTTTGAACTGAACGCTGATAACAGGAGGGGTGGCCTTTCTCCTCTTTAGCCCAGAGGACGTAACGCCCATGATTTCCAGCAAGAATGTCACATTTGGACTTGTCTGACCACAGGACACTTTACTACAGTCCATTTTAAATGAGCCTTGGCCCACAGAACACAGCGGCACCTCCAGATCATGCTCAACAATGGCTTCCTTTGTGCATGATAGAGTTTTAGGTGGCATCTGTGGATTGCACGGTGGACTGTATTTACAGACAGTGGTTTCTTGAAGTATTCCTGGGCCTATTTAGTAATGTCAATGACAGAATCATGCTGGTGAGTGATGCAGTGGGGTTTGAGGGCCCGAATATCATGGGCATCCAGTAAAGGTCTTCGGCCTTGTCCTTTACGCACAGAGATTTTTCCAGTTTTTATGACTTTCTTGATGATGTTATGTACTGTTGATGATGAAACCTTCAAAGCCTTTGCAATTTGACGTTGAGGAATATTGTTTTTAAAGTATTCCACAATTTTCTTTTACGCAAACCTTCAAAGGTTGGAGAGCCTCTGGCCATCTTTACTTCTGAGAGACTCAGCCTCTCTAAGACATTTATAGCCAATCATGTCACACACCTGGTGCCAGTTAACTTAATTACTTGCTAAATGTTCTTTCAGCTGATTCTCCTTCATATTTATTGCTTTTTAAGCCCTTTTTGCCTGTTTCCCAACATTTTGGAGACCTGTTGCAGCCAGAAAATTTGAAATAAGCTGATTTTGATAAAAATGTAAAATGTCTCGAAATGTTATCTATGTTCTATTGTAAATAACATATTGGCTCATTTCATCTGAAAGTCATTGCATTTTGATTTTAGTCAAAATTTACACTTCCACCCAACTATTTGAGAATTGGGGTTGTATAGCAAGTGTGCAAAGACTAAATAGCAGCAAGGGATTTCCCAGAAACAAGACACCATATCAAAATATCTGAGGGCTTTGCCAACACAGACTATGATCTCAGAGAAAACACATATTTGGCATATTTGGGAGGTGTACAGCAGCACTCGGATTCCAGTGAATCAGAAAGAGACAGAAAATTGATTCAGGTCACAAAGACTCTGATAAAAGAGACAATGATGGATCCCTTTTCACCTGTCAGTTAAGACCTTGTGAATGTTTCATCAGGTCAGGCTGCAAAGTCCATGGACCTCATAGCAGAAGGGTTTGGACGCGCTGAAAAAAGCTGAAACATGCAACATGGAAAAGGTAGCTCCTGTAAGGCTGAAAACATCTGGAGAGAAAACTGCAAACAAGCCAAAGCATGCCCGAGCGAAGGAACTCCACACTGAAGAGAGTCAAAGCATGCCTGAGCGAAGTAACTCTACAGTGAAGAGAGTCAAAGCATGACCGAGCGTTGTAACTCTACAGTGAAGAGAGTCAAAGCATGTCCGAGCGAAAGAACTCCACACTGAAGAGAGTCAAAGCATGCCCAAGCGAAGGAACTCTACAGTGAAGAGAGTCAAAGCATGCCTCAGCAAAGTAACTCTACAGTGAAGAGAGTCAAAGCATGCCCGAGCATAGTAACTCTACAGTGAAGAGAGTCAAAGCATGTCCGAGCGAAGGAACTCCACACTGAGGAGAGTCAAAGCATTCCCAAGCGAAGGAACTCTACACTGAAGAGAGTCAAAGCATGCCTGAGCGAAGTAACTCTACAGTGAAGAGAGTCAAAGCATGTCCGAGCGAAGGAACTCCACACTGAAGAGAGTCAAAGCATGCCCAAGCGAAGGAACTCCACACTGAAGAGAGTCAAAGCATGCCTGAGCGAAGTAACTCTACAGTGAAGAGAGTCAAAGCATGCTAGAGCGAAGTAACTCTACAGTGAAGAGAGTCAAAGCATGCCCGAGCGAAGTAACTCTACAGTGAAGAGAGTCAAAGCATGTCCGAGCGAAGGAGCTCCACACTGAAGAGAGTCAAAGCATGCCCAAGCGAAGGAACTCTACACTGAAGAGAGTCAAAGCATGTCTGAGCGAAGTAACTCTACAGTGAAGAGAGTCAAAGCATGCCCGAGCGTAGTAACTCTACAGTGAAGAGAGTCAAAGCATGACCGAGCGTTGTAACTCTACAGTGAAGAGAGTCAAAGCATGTCCGAGCGAAGGAACTCCACACTGAAGAGAATCAAAGCATGCCCAAGCGAAGGAACTCTACAGTGAAGAGAGTCAAAGCATGACCGAGCGTTGTAACTCTACAGTGAAGAGAGTCAAAGCATGTCCGAGCGAAGGAGCTCCACACTGAAGAGAGTCAAAGCATGCCCAAGCGAAGGAACTCTACACTGAAGAGAGTCAAAGCATGTCTGAGCGAAGTAACTCTACAGTGAAGAGAGTCAAAGCATGCCCGAGCGTAGTAACTCTACAGTGGAGAGAGTCAAAGCATGACCGAGCGTTGTAACTCTACAGTGAAGAGAGTCAAAGCATGTCCGAGCGAAGGAACTCCACACTGAAGAGAGTCAAAGCATGCCCAAGCGAAGGAACTCTACACTGAAATGAGTCAAAGCATGCCCAAGCGAAGGAACTCTACACTGAAGAGAGTCAAAGCATGCCCGAGGGAAGGAACTCCACACTGAAGAGAGTCAAAGCATGCCCAAGCGAAGGAACTCTACACTGAAGAGAGTCAAAGCATGCCCAAGCGAAGGAACTCTACACTGAAGAGTCAAAGCATGCCCAAGCGAAGGAACTCTACACTGAAATGAGTCAAAGCATGCCCAAGCGAAGGAACTCTACACTGAAATGAGTCAAAGCATGCTCGAGCGAAGGAACTCTACACTGAAGAGAGCCAAAGCATGCTCGAGCGAAGGAACTCTACACTGAAGAGAGCCAAAGCATGCTCGAGCGAAGGAACTCCACACTGAAGAGAGACCAGTACTGCAGAACCTCTGCTTTGCTGAGAATTTAGGCCTGAATGAGAAGGTAGAGCAATTTTCACATGAATGGACGAGGTGCCCTTGTTCCATCTTTCAGCCTGATACACAGCATCTAAAGGGAAACAAGCCTGACTATGGTATAACGCTTAAGAGCACAATGGGAGAGGGATGGAAAGAGCAAACTGAACCAGAGCCAGAAGCCTCAAGGAAGACCGTTTTCTTCATGGATCTCATGGCATTCATCCAGAGATACCAGGACTGTGGCTGCACCACATTTCTGGAATTATCCATGAAGTTCCTTCAGAAGATTATAAAGATCAAGCCTAAGGGTTGTAATCATTGGCATCTCTGGAAGTGATAATTGGTGGGGCCTGGACCATGCCTTTGCGTCAATGATTGTTCCTGGCTTGTACTCAGTTATTTTCCGTTATTAACACGTTTTCCAATTTTGACAATAATCTTCTGGCAATCGAAGTTACGATTTCTCTCTCCATGCGATCTATTGACGACTAAATAATGGGATAAATTCAGATCAGAAAAATTATCTAGGCCACTCAAAAATTGTTCAAGGCTTTATGAACGACAAACTGCTCTCAAACGTCTGCGCTACCTTTTCCACACATCAAGTGATTGAACTGGCGCTTCATGATCATTTTGTTTAAGTAAAATAAAAGACCATTTGAAACGTCTGTGTGCAATTCTGAATACCGCTGATTTAAATGCACAAAATTACCCGTCCAAATTAATGATTGTCGCCGTACCGAAATGTACCATACCGTACCGGCTTGTTCTCGAGTGAATCTATTGCTCAGTCCCTCAAGGAAGTTGCATGTCGCGACTATTTAACTATTAAAGCTAATTCAACCAAACCATGCAGATTTTTCCTGGACAAAGAAATAAATCTCCAAGACATTGCAACTTTCATTGCCACTTTTTGTGTTACCGCAAAAAGGAAAAAAAAAACATTAAAAATGCCAGGAAAATCCTGGAAGGATTGTTTGCCAATTATGCTAATGATTGACTCAGGGTTAGTAATTGTTTTAAAGGGGAGCTCTGAGCCTCACCAATCTTTAGTCCTAGAGACGCCCCTGGTTGTAATATAGTACATGTTGTCGGTGATAAATATGATATGAGCCCAACAAGAAGCCTGAAAATGGAAGAACGACTGCGCAGACCGGAAAAGGCACAAGAGGGCCGAATATTCATTCCACATGATAATCCAAAACTTTCAAACTGGAAAAATTTCTTGTCCAACCAGAAGAACAAACAGCACCTTGAAGAATA
Source organism: Gymnothorax reevesii (assembly GCA_029721435.1). Classification (NCBI taxonomy): domain Eukaryota; kingdom Metazoa; phylum Chordata; class Actinopteri; order Anguilliformes; family Muraenidae; genus Gymnothorax; species Gymnothorax reevesii. The sequence continues at coordinate 925,590 of CM056593.1, read as the reverse complement.
TCTGTGTAAGTCATGGATGCTTCAGTGCCCGCAAATTCCCAGGGGATGCACTCTTATTCTCGGAGGGCTGTGCCAGGGACCTGCTAAGAAAGTGTCCAATGCAGGTTACACAGAAATGGAGAGCTTGATTTGTGACGATCATGAGGATATGAGGTTGTTTGCTCATTTTTCCCACTCAGCTCAGAATGAAGGATGCAATAGAGCAATTACAGCAGCGACTGACACAGATGTCTTAATGCTAGCAATTTACCACGTCTCCAGAAATGAGGGCCTCTGTGAACTTTGGCTGAGAAAGCAAGACAACATCTTCACACCATGTCACTGCGTTTCAGAGTTTCTCACAAGTAACTACAGGGAATTTGCAACTTCTTCAATGCTTTCCACATACTCCCTGACTGGTAGTGACAGCGTAAGCTATATCTTTGGCTGTGGGAAGAAATATGCCTTGAAAGCTACCCTTGAATGTGACCAGACTGAAACCACTAGCCAAATTTGGGATGCCTGGATCAGAAACTGACATTTCTGATGATGTCTAAGAAGCCTCTCAGAAGTTCATCTGTGCACTCTACAGAAAGAGGAATTTTTCTGGTTCACTAGATTAACTTTGCTGCCTTCTCTTTCAGACACTAAAGTCAGACATAAGGTCATTGCCACCAACAAGTGATGCATTTCACTTACACCTGAATAAGCCTCATGTTGGGTCATCATTGGACATCAGTTTAAAAATTCTCCAACATGACAGTTTTATGGCATTTGATGAAACCAGTTATTGGGAACAAAACAACTGAAGCTCAGTATTTTAAATGCGCCAGAGTTGCTACATTAGGCCCCAGGATATTTGCAGCTCATGTCCTGCATGGTAAAGTCTATAGAAATTGGTTTGATATGTGTATTTTCAAACAGAATTCAAGCATTTCTCCAAATAAAATGTTCTTTCTGTCATTAATTCATGCATGCTGATTGCGAGTTATCTGAATTGCCAAACTGCCCAAAATGTGTTGGGGCATGAAGGGTTAAACGTGCAAAAAAGGTTAACACCAATAGGAAAAAATCTTAATTTGATGAAAAAGGTTGCCAGTTGGCATGTTAGTGAAAAATGAATAACAGCACTAGCATGATCCCTAGCAAAGATTGTGAAAATTGCTTGATTTTTGAGAAATTTTCCATTTTTTGTCACTGGACAAAGGAGGGTTAATTCTAAAGGCCTGACTCCTTCCTGCTTTGTTAGTGGTTTAAAAACTGGCCACTCCAGTACTCTAAAAATATGCATTAGTCTCCTTCCATTTGGCGAACTCGCTTGGGCACAGTGAGGTATAGAGTTTTCAGAGCAACAGGATTTACACTTAACCCCTCCTTGACCTTTTGACCTCTAGCGATGCACTGAATGACCCAACTAAAAAACCAATGATGTGGGATTGCAGTAGACCTTATAAGCTTTACAATAATCCTAAATATGTGAGTAGAAGTCTAAAGAAACCCTTTGAAAAACACATGTAGGCCTACATTTCCTCTGCCTCTAATTTTCGGGCGAATTTTCATACACCCAGAATATCAAAAAGGGTGCCAACCAACAGTTTTTGCGGGGATTTGCCAGAGCAGGCCTCTGGATTCCTCTGCAGGATGGACCAATCTGCCAAAAACTGCCAAAGATAAAAGTGTCAGGATGTGACACATCTTCTCCCCATCTTGGGGCCCTGGCACCCCTACTATGCTCTCAGCGAACCGTCACTCGAAAATCCCCGTTTCATGTTAACAAGAGAGGCCGTTTCGTGAACTAACGTGCATTAATCGCTATATAATGCATTTTTCTTTCACTTGTCAGCTGAAACATGGCTTCAGTTCCTGGGATCTTTGCCACCGTTCATCGATTCCGACCGTTTCTGTGAAACAAAGGCCATCCTAATATTCCATTCTGTGGGCCCGGCACAAGCCCTGTACAGACCCATATTGGTCGCTTAAAATATTTCTGTCTCTTATTAGTAATTGCAATTGTAGGATTTGAATAAGCAGTTAATTCATCCGAATTACTGTAGATACATTTCATGCTAAAAGCAGTTATTTACCATCTTAAGTCACATTTTGACAGAAATATCCATGTCTGGCATAAGGAATGTCCATGTATTGGGTTACATAGTTTGTTAGAGGGCCAGTACAGAAATATATGGGGTCAGTAAATGCCATGACGCCTCGCCCAATATGCCATTCACTGATCCCCATATATTTCCGTATTGCCCCTCTGTGTAAACTGTGTAAACAAACTGTGTAACAATATTTTTACCCCACCGGAAGACCTTTTTTTCCACGTGCATGTCATTCCAGCATTCCAGATAATCTACTCGTTCGCTGTGTATGGGCTCAGAGACATTATATGGGAATATACGGGGTTTCCACCTGACTGCTTTCGACCAATGTCATCTAAGTATTCTTGTCTGAGGTGGGATAATTAGTTGTATTTTGAACAGAGGTGGACAATCTAATTTCAGAGAGTAACAGTCTACCCCAGTATTTTGTTCCAACCAAATGGATCCACTAATTAAAACAGTCTTTCTGCCTGTAAGTTGAACTAATGAGTGAAATCAGTTGGCAGAACTCATGAGTGGAAGTAAAATATGGCAGGACTTGTACTTTCTGACCACTAGAATGTCCATCCCTGATTTTGACACGGATAGCCTTCAGCCGACAGTTCAACTTCATGGTGTCACTACTGAGCCAAAACCAGACACAAAGGCATTGCAAATATATTGCAACTAGCATTTCTGAGCAAGTTTGAATATTAAATTACTTTAAATATGGCTGTCTTGTTCTATGACCAGCAACAAATTGCAGTACAATTTACTGTAATGACAGTTAGTACATGCATTTTCCTCAAATTAATAATCGATAAGTAAATATTTTATTGTCACTTTTACCTTGATTCCCATCTCAAAAACCGCTGGTTATGCACCTTCCCCTTACCTGAGGTTCAGGTGTGAACCAGTCCTGCCAATCAGCTGATAGTTTAGTGAATTACCAGGGACAAAAGAGAACCAACCAGGCACAGATTTGGATTTGAGGATCCCTGAGGTACCCAATTATGAAAAATAATATCAGTTAATACCTAACAGAATATTATTCTTTATCTGTTCACATTTTTGCTCTCAGTGGAGTCATATTGATTGACAGCAGAAAGTTGTCCAGAGTAGACAGATAGTCCTCTGGGTGGCGCCGGAGATGGCCGGCGTGCCTGGACTCTGCCCACTTCTTGCTCTGCACGGTCACGCCCCTCTTCCTCCAGTACTCAATGAGTTCTTCCAGTTGCTTGTGGTCAGACATCATGTCATTTTCACAGTAGAAGAACAAGGCTGGAGCCTTGACAGGACTGTTCCAGAACACATCAATTCCAGCAGCAAAGTTATCCACGGTGAAGCTCTTGGATGCCCTGAAATACAGCAGCGCAGTCCATCTCACTACACCTTCCCATCGGGGCAGCATGCTCTTGCCCAAGCCTGGACGCAAGACAAGAGAAAAAAAAAAATCTGAATTTCCAAAAACACGTTTTCATTTCTATGCCAAGACAGATGGAGGGAAAAAGAACAATATCCTTAACAGATCATTTCCTCAAACTTGTCTTAGAACAAACTAGAACAAACTAGCTCAGTGGAGGAACGACATCCAGAACATTCACCCTCTGACAGCACAGATCGGCACTGAGTTGGTGATCAGAGTCAGATGAGCCCAAGTCGGGGGAAAATTAACCCCGTCAGTATGGTGGGGAGAGGTTTGTTCACCACGCCACTACTACACAGCACACTACACATTTAAGAACGCAAATGGCCTGAGTGCGATTTTTTCAACACACTGTGGTGGACTGCATTCAACGTCAACCAAATAAACAGTTACAGAACTAGTTCAGGCAGGAAACTGGAGAAGAGCTACATCAGCTGACAGCAGCCTGTAAGCTACCAGCACGTCAGCATCAGCAGGCACACGATTGGAGGAGACACATCACGAGGTCATACAGCCGTCTATTTGAAAGACGTCAAGCTCATTCACTTCCGCTGCTCTTTGCAATGACTTTTCATGCTGTGCAACATGCTGTTTGGTTTTTGCTTGCCACCTCCACCCCAGCCTCCACCTGTTTGGTTCTGCTCACATCGGGGGGATTTTGATTTCTGTTCCTGACTATGTTTGTATGTTTGCTGTGCCCAGGTAGGACATTCCTCCAGAGCCGAACTGCCGTCAAAACACAATGTAATGCTTATACCCATGAATAAATTGTTCCATTTTATTGAAACTTGAGTTTTCCTGACTGAAGTGGCTTTAAGTACAATCCTCAGGTCGCAGTCGTCCATGACTCTCCAGCAGGGGTCACCAACCCTATTCCTTCAGCTCCACCTTCCTGCAGGCGTTCGCTCCAACCCTTACAGACACATCTCACAACAAACCAAGAGATTCTGTCCAGCTAATAATGAGTGGAGTCAGGTGTTCCAGCTTAAGGTTGCACTGAAAACCTACAGGATGGCAGATCTCCAAGAATAGGGTCGGTAACCACTGCTCTAAAGTGAACCCTCACCTACTGCCATGTGGTCCAAAGAGCCAATGACCAGGCTGTCGTAGACATGTCCCTTGATTCGGCCCATAAGGCACTGGTACCTCTGAGTGTCCAGAGACATGTGTATGAGCAGCTGGCTGAAGGTGAAGCCTCCGATGGAGAAGGCATGCACCAGCAGAGGGCGTGACACAAACTGGTCACTCTGAAGAACCTCCAGAACCTGGGCCCCATAGTCCAGCCCCCAGCGGGGCCACAGAAACTTGCTGACATCCGTCTCCACCATCAGCACATCGCAGCCTGTCCTGGCGTAGGCCTGCATGTACTTGCCCACGGCCTGGGGTCGGGCTTGTAGCCAAGGGAAGAGCAGCAGCAAGGGACGGGCAGTGCCGGGGCAGCCCTGGGAAGGACCCGAGTCCGCGGCTGCCTCTCTGACATAATATGTGATGCCTTTGCAGATTCTCTGGCCCTTGGCTCTGCCCGCAGCGGCTGGTTTGGCCATGGAGAGGGCTGTCAGGCTGCAAAGCAGAAAGAGGAGACCTTGAATATTCGCTCTTCCAGGAAACAAAACTCAAGGCCTCCTGAGCACCGCAGCAGGCTGATATAAAGTTTGGGTCAATGAGTAACGTTCATGGATAAGCACATTCTTTAATTTTAACAATGATTCGTAGTCGGCGTATATGAGACACAACATCTTCGATAGATGACATAGGTCATTACAGGACCTCTTTTTAATAACAGTCCTTGAAAGAAGGCTATCAGTGTTATAAAAATCTTTGCAACTCACAAAAACAAGAAACAGATTCCTCTCAGAACCTCATTTTAACACAAGAGACAGAAAAAAATTTTTTTTTTTTTTAAAACCACTGATTCTACCTAGAACGGCCGAGTGGTCATTTTGACCTCCATTACTCCTAATGGAAAACACTGTAAATGGACCATAACCAGCTGTATAGCTAGGCTATATAGTTAGCTTGGCTAGGCTGACAATATAGCTAGTCAGACAGACAGCTCAAAGCAATTGACAGTAGCCTAATACCTCATATATGCCCATTTATACAACATATTCATGCACTGACTGCTATGCAAGGCAGTCAACTGCATCTTGGTTGCCTAGCAACGCATTTCGTTACTTCTTGAACAGCGTGCTGGTGCGGATATAAACCAGATGCTGTCATGACGTCAGAATCTGTTTGTTCCCCCATTTTGGAGATAGAAATTGTGATTGTTACAGGGCTTTTCTCTTAGTGATTTAGGTTATTTAGTTAGTCGGGCAGGCTACCAGAAAAGGAAATGGATCTGAGGAAACGGATGAATGTTAAAATCAGGCTTTGGCAAAGCTTCAGGACATGAGCTCTGGTGCGTCGGATGGAGAAGAAATATCAGGGCTCAGTGATGTGTCTTGGTCCAGTGAATCCGCCTCTCATTTTGAACCTGAATGTCACCACTTAAAATGATCACCCCTGCAGGGCAAACCAAGCCTCTGATGCCAGGGAGGTCACCTAAGCTTGATATTTATTCACCTCATAATGTTCAGGTTTCACAGCATAATTTCAAGTCCAAATGTTATGAAACATTTCAAAATAGCCATAATAGCCAACAAAGCCAAGCTCTAAAGCTCTAACTTCCATACTATATCATCAATGTAAACAGAGCAAGCAATGCATTTACATTTTTATATTTTTAAATAAAATAAAGTCAAATGTGGAAAAATAAAAAATAAGATGTTTTTTCATTTATTTTTACATGCTATTTTAAAGTAATTAACAACTGTTCCAGTAACAGACCTCTAAGTTGCAATCATAAAGCCTGCAGCGGTGGGAGGTCAAAATGACCTTACGGCCGTTCTAGTGTTAAATATCAACTGCAGAGCCACAGCCCTGAATCAGCTGATTTAAATCAACTCTGCCAAGCAACACTGAGTCTCAATTCATGTATCCATGCACAAGAAATGTATTCCAGAACTTTCCAAAATGAATAATGTTTCACCCTCCAGAGATGCAATTGACTGAGGATCAATCTCTTTTTAAGTTAATAAATGTGCGTGTAATGTTAATTTTTGTTCCAGGAGTATGAAGTCTCTGTCATAATGTGAGAATTAATTAATCAAACAGGTCAAATAATGTCATTCACAATACTCAAGATGCTCGTAGAGTGAAAAAAGCCAGACGCCTCTCACAGGAAATGCATTTAAGGTCAGTCAGTGAGAAAGAAAAATATGGTCTTTCAGAGTCGGCAAATTCAAGGTCTGCAACCAAAAACAACTGGTCTTATCATCGGTTTTATTCAACAGTCTTTGAGAGAAGCATTCTTTTCTCCAGAAGGGCAGTTTCCGCTGTCGGTCTGAATCGTAAAAATTTCCAGGAGAAACACAGGAACTCTTTGGAGCTACACAGGAACTACAGAGGCCCATGCTTTTCTACTAGGCAGCATGTGTTAAAGCCTGACCTTCAGTCCAGTGTCAGCCAGCACGGAAAATGACCATTTCCTCTGCAGTTAAACAAAAAGAAGCACAATTCGAGGTACAAGGAACACAGTAATTTAAAAAATAATACTTTTTAAGGCTCGAACATGTTAAGAGATTATTTCCCCCCCATTCGCCACATTAGGGACCGTTCTATACGCCATGAAGAATAATAATGTCACAGCGCGGATTGCAAATTTAAATACTGGAGGTAATTTTAAACTGATAAAACTAAAAGAGCGATTTACCAAATATCTCCAGTTTGCTCAGCAAAATGCCAAGCCAAGATGACCCGGTCCCCAGGAGCCTTCGGCTGCCACACGACTCCGCGATGCCATAAAAAAGAAAGAAAGCCCTATATAAGCCTATATCGAGGGCTGACTGCAATAAACAGTTATGTCCAATATATAACATCTGGACATAACTGTTTATTGCAGCCAGCCGTCAATATATATTGGCCTATATGAACATATCGACAAATGTAGCCAACAGAAGCATGTATACACAGCCTACACATATGATTGACACTATATCAGCTGAGTCACGCAAACATAATATCCTTTTCCATAAACGACCGCTATTCTTAACCGCCTTCCGCACCACTTCTCTCATCGAGAGCGACGATAGTTGTTTACACCCCTTTTCCGTAAACTGCCGTCTGATGATTGATAAACAAAACGTCACCGTCAGTTAAAATCAGGTACTGTCGTTGCTTACCTTGCAGCTTTACCCATTCGATCGGTGATGCTTGTTTGTTTTTTTCTCCAGTCCCGCTTCCTCGCAAGTTGCTTAGAGACATACAGACAATGAAGTTTGTATTTTTAGCGCTTTTCTGTCCAACAGTGGCGTGAAGCCATACGCGACTGAGGCGAAATCTTAAATATCAATAAACGAGGTCATGAGTCGATCTATGTGGTAATTCTTCCTATTAACTGCTTTCTCACAGCTGAAAACGATGGCTTACTGAGGACAGTCCACGGAGGTTGTCTGTCTGATTAAGGAAGGACGAGGCAGAAACACGGAATGCGCAGTAAGGCTTCTAGCTCCCACATCCGCCCTCTCTTGCTGCTACTATGACAGTAACCCTTGTCTTGCCCTCTGTCGGTTCAAATAGCTGGTAAATCCTCATTTAACCCAACGTGCAAACCGTAATGAATCACTTTGTTGTCAAACAATGAAAAGGCATTCCGCACAGACCCAATGTGAGAAGAAAGTCACGCATCCACTGTACGTAGAAATAAGACTTGTACCGACAGTATGTAACGGCAAAGTAAAATCTGTTGTGGTAAATTTGTCGCATGAGATTAATGGACCGTGAAGGATTTGTGGGGGATTTGACAAGGAGGATTAAACTTTGCGTTTTTTGTCCATGACCAATGTATTCTCCACTTGAGGAGCGGTATTTTCCTCGTCAGCTCATGTCGTATTCTTGTCATTTAAACGAATATTGTCCATGTCTTTGCTTTCATTTAATCTTTCTTAAAGATTTGTATAATTTGTATTGCCACTGATGTTTACATATTGGGTAATCAGGTTAAATTGAAAAAAATATTATTAACACTGCAAGAGGGACTAAGTATCTGGCAGTGCTTCCCAGTTAAAAATGAACACAAAGACTTAAAATATGTTTTCCATATCCTACACAAGACGGATACTATCATTAATACCACAGTGTTCTCTGTTTCAGTTTTTCCCGTTAGTTTTCACTGAAGTTGTGGGAATAGAATTCATAATCATGTAAAATATCATGATAGTACAGTATACTATTCACTCACTAGATGGCGCAAATGTTTGCTTTTCAAATGACAATGTCGTGAATCAACTTTGTGGGTCATGTCATTGAATTTCGATACATAGAAAATGAATGGATGATCAATCAATGACAAACAGGCCAGCACCACGTGCGTTTTTGATAGGGAAGTTTTGTTTATTTTTTATATATAACTTTCGGTCGGTCAATCTGTCTATCCGTCCATCTCTCCATCTGTCTGTATACGTTTGCCCTGATCATAACGAGAAAACCGGTTTAAATTTTCCAAGTAAACTTGGCTCACACATCAACCATGTACCGGCATAGAGTCTTTTGTCATTTTGGAATTTTTATATCGTGGGACCACAAGATTGCGCTATAACAACAAACGTCAAATTTGTATATTTGTCCAATAAATCTGGATGCACAGGTATCAGAAACTATTTATTTTTTCTGGATTCGGTGGGTCCAAATAAATATATCCATATAAGTTAAGGCTATTTTCATTGTGTCCTTTTGATTTTCTTTTTCTTTCAGACTAAGATCTTTTCATTTCGTGCATGACAGTTGCTGCTCAAAAGAGATATAGCTGCGGGAACCCAATGTATTTTGTGGATATGGCCTCCATTGCAGCAATGTAGGATACCTCCCAAACACAACGTCCAATGATCGCTAAACTTGACATTAGATTTGAGGTCATTAGACTTGAACCTACTTAATTTGGTGAAAATATGTCCATTGCTGGTGCTATAATAAACAGTCATAACTCTTAAACCAATCACCCAATCAACCTAAAACTGTGTGTGCGCTTCTTGCTGATCAAGGGTCCTACGGATATCTTTAAGGTGATTGCTCCAACAAGATGGATGCCATCTGCCAACCACATATCACCATTCCTTCCACTCTCTGAGATAATAAGGTTTCATGAAACTTCACAAGATAATTACGGATGTGTCAAAGACCAGTCAACCAGATGCTGGAGTATTGCCTTTTGCTATTTTGGGACTTTTCACATCCAAAATTTTGCAGGGGCCCAGGGGATGTGCCATCTTTTTATGGTTCTGATTTCAACCATGGTCCACACAACTTCTAGAACATTATAATTGATTATACTCCAGGTCAATCGTGGATTACTTTAAATTTTTGAATTTATTTTTCATAAGGGCACCATTACATACATGAGCATGGATGTATGGACGCGGAGTTGCGTCATGACTGTAGATCAGCACACACATGACAGTGCGTTCAGAAACCACACGCAAGAGAAGGAAATCCAAAAAAAAATGTCTTTATTGGAGTCAGAGTCAAAGCCAAAAAACACAGGAATTGAGCCACAATACAAAATCCAAAAACACTGTTGACTAGACAGGCAGGGGTCTGAACCAGTAAGACAGATGAGCAGAGGTACAGAAACGATAGGCAAAAAGTCGTAGTCGATGAACGAAGCCAAAGGTCATACACAGGACATCCAAAGACTGAAATCGTGGTCATACAAAAATGGGTCAAAATCCAGAAAGACAAACAATACAAAAGGGGCAATGGCAAGAATCAAGGTTGGACAATCCAGTAGAAGAGAAACAATACTCAATGGCATACGAGGCACTCTGCACAAAGAAATATTGATCAACGTTCTGACATGAGCTGTGAGTGAAAAGACTGCTTAAATACACAAAGGGAAGGTCACATGCTGTACAGGAATCAGGTGTAGAGAATCAGACTAATTACAACGAGAGAATCACATGAGGGAAGCCCCAACCACGAAAATTGGCGAAAGACAAAACACGAACGGGAATCACACAAACAGCCTATGACATTTAAACAGCTCTGGTCCAGGAGTTCTATGAGCACAGATAACGAGCGCAGGAGAGTGATTAAGCATGTGCGAGAGATTCTTGCTGAAGCTCAGGAGAGGACAGGAACAGCTGAGAGGCGGAGAATAGAACAGAGCGATTGCTGAGAGGGAATTAGTCTAAATTAGTAGCGGGGCAACTTTACAAATTAAACTAGAGAAATGGAATGAACCAAAAACCTGAGAGTTACAATAACCAAAAGGAATTAATAAAAGTCAAAATCATGAACATATAACCTGAACATAAGCATGACCAAAAACCATATCTATGACAACACAGCACAGTCACGCATGTTCAAGTCCAATCAGTTGGCTAACAATAAAAGCAGTGCTCCAGTCGCGAACGAGGAGGAACTAAATGTCCCGTATCCTGCTTCAGCAGCAGAGCATTCAGCAGTAGCTGGGCTGGTAAATGCCTGTATGGAAGTTTGAAAAAAGCAGGATCTGCCCCTCTGATGTAATGCGTTTAACTGTTGTATTAGTTCACAAGTAATATGAACGAGTTCCAAGTTCAGTTCACAGATTTTAAAATGAACTAGTTCACTTCATAGTTCATATCTTTTTGAATGATTAAAGTTCACAGTCCCAAAAAATGAACGAGTTATTTTTTTAGTTCATTTTTAACGCAGTCATCCAAGCATTTTTTTCTTCATTAGAGTCTCTTCTTAAATATTCTTCCCCAGCTCCCAATCATTGCCACAATGTCCAAAACTGGAATCACAGCTTTTATTTAACAAGTTATAGAACTGAAAAAATGTCAGAAGATTCAAACTACATGCTGAAAGTAAGGCCCAGCAAAGTTTCTGTATATACAATTGTCCTGCATTAGAACTGCATGAATCACATTCCAATGCAGTTCTAAAACATAGGCCAAGACCAACAATGTTACAGTAGGCAAGAACACTGAGTAAAAGGCGTCTAGTGCACCGTCCACTGAATTTCCCATTGACTATAATGGAAAAACTCCTGCTATTGTTATTTAAAAGGTATACAATCGCAAATCTTTCCTGCATAGGACTGGATTACATAATAAAAAAGAATCGAGGCGCAATTTTGCCTGACACTTTTCAAAAACGAAGATATAAGAGCGTGTTTTAGTCAACGGTTAATCCATTGGTTGGTTGAGACATGTTTTTATATACTCGACGTCTCGAACAGTGTCATGTAAAATTGTGCATTAATATTTATTCTTAGAAGTTTTTCGATCACAACTATGTTGAAATTGTTTCGGAAGCCCCTTAGTTTGGCAGAAAATAGCAGGAATTTCTCCGTTATCGTCTCCATGGGAAATTCAGAAGTGCGGTGCACTTGACACCATATTGTTTTCTTCAACTGCGCTCGTAGAGGGAAGCACCGGCAGCCTCTCCAGTTCCAAATACATTCATTGGCATCGACCGAGCGGCGGCGGCGTCAGTTGATGACTTCGTCACAAAGCTAATGGGAGAAGTATTTTTTGCAACAATATTGAACGCCAGTTATTCCCTTCCAAAATTAACTAGTTCAGGGAATCGTTCATTTTCGGCAGATGCGTGTGTTCAGTTCATTGTTTATCAAAAAAATGAACGTGTTCATGAACGCCGTTCTTTTTTTCCCGTTCACGCACAACACTGTTAACTGCCCAGTCTGGGCCGCTGTTCCAGGTCCCTTCCGGTTTACTGATCAGATTTATTGGGGGACCAGCTTGGCTGGGGACCGGAGGTGAGTTGGGGTCCCCCCTCCAACTAGCAATGAGTGGGCTCTGCCCACACAAACTACCATTTGATCCCCATTTCCCTTGAAAAGCATAAAATTTGAATCCCATGCAAGCCCCACCTCCCCCACTCCCTCTGCATCTTGGATTTTACCTGCCCGGAGCCCATGGTTTTGGAACAATTCTGTTTTTCAGCACAATCCAACATCGAGAACATAATTTAAATCCAGTCCACGCACCAAATGTGCTCAAACAGGTCATTTTGCGCTTTGATAAGGCTAATAGTGTTCTGTGAGACTTTTCAATTACTTGAGTTTCACTGGGGTTTCCTGAATTGGCTGAACTTGAATAGAGCTGAACGTGAAACTCTGCTGTAGACCCTCCCCGCCATATATCGCCCATTCAGTTCCAGTGCAGCTTGGTCATCAACTGATTGTGGAGACTGAGCTCGGTGGCACTGACTCGTCCATGAGTCTCCAGTGAGCAGACAGTTCTTTGGCAAACTCTAAATTCCTTGTAAAAGAGATTTACCTTTGGCGTTTATATTTCCTCTTAAAGTTCTCAGTCAGTGTTTTAGAACGTCATGAATTTCCCTAAATTATTGGCAGTGATTCCCAAAATTGGAACATTCTGTTCATCAGGACATCCTAAGAACATATTTACAACCTTATTCCTGAAAGAGGTGCGAGGAAAGACCGAGGAATTTTCCGGTATCGGTCTATTTAGTTTATTGTTTGCGGTCCACCTGACCGCACAGATATTCAGAATATCTACAGTCAAATAGCAGCGGCTTTGGGGAATTTGTTAGAGGGGCGGTTGTAACGTCTTAAAAAGGGAGTGAAGCCCGCGGTCATCTGCATTCACATCAATCAGGAGTGGCCCATCGGCCCTGGGGTGTCGAGGGGGGTTTGAATAAATCAGTGTCACCGACTCCCTCCTCTGTCTCCATTGAGCCCAATGCCACGGAGACGCCTCTGAGCAGCATTTACTGTATTTATTTTATAAAAACATCTGCTAAAGCCTTGGTTCTCTTTCTGGTATGCTGCCGCCGCAGTCTCTCTCATGCACACAGACAACTGCACTGGAGCTGCTAAACCTACTAGGTTTGGATTTTCAGGCCATTGTGTGCAAGTGTCAGAGCTCCGTTAATATTCATGCAGTAATTGCAAATCGCACTGGGCCCACTGTAATCCCAGTGCAATTTTCTGCAGTTTTCCCCATATTGACAGGCTCCCTCAAACTGGGGATGTCACAGTAATGTCCAAGGCTCTTCATCTTGCTGACATCGAATAAACAGCCTTCTGGGAATTCAGTATCGAGTTAGGTGATTTCTCCTGCCAGGAAGGCAGAATAAAAAAACAGGACTGTGTAAGAGCTCAAAGAGTCACCTCAGGCTGGGAGTGACATGAACACAAAAATTGACGTTACCATTTCGGTCTTATTTGGCCATGACATACCTTAAAGGCTGTGCTAATTTAACACTAGGGCTTCCCTGGTTCTGTGGAGGGAATAAAGACTTTGACACAAGTTCAGTTACATGCCTCCTAAACCTGCTGCCATAGTCCTACACCTCTGTACCGGCCATCCAACCCCAACTGCCAGAACTGCCGCGCCTTTGCACCTGCAACTCCAGTGATGAGCGATCCAGAGCAGCTGTGGGCCCCCGTCCGACCAGCAGGGGCAGTCATTCACTCAACCCAGCCCAACGAGGATTTGTGTTTGGCTCCATAACTCTTTGTTGCTCAAACTTACAGAAATATCTTTAGGGTCTTATGTAGTGCAGAACTTCGCCTCCAAAACTTGTTTTGATACAGTTTCAATATAACATATATTTACGTCACAATATTCAATTTTCGACATGTCACAAACATGCCGAAGTAACCCCATACCCGGGGTTTCTCTGTCAGATGGGTGGGGTAAAATCGTCATACTAGGCAATCAACTGAAGCTGAAAAAGACAGTCCAATATTCTCATAACAGAAATGGTGAGAACTGTTTTATTTTTACAACCAACCAACCCAAGCTGTGATTTATGCATAATCACCATCAGAGTAGCAGTCATGACACATGTAGGTGAGCCCACTGACATTTGCACAGTCCTCATGTGCATGAGAAGCACTGGACCCCCTCCTCTCCACCTTTGGATGATGAGTCAGGACCGCGGCACCAAAGAGGAGCAGCTAACACTCCCACTGACACAGGAATGGAATGAAGGGCCTGCCAACCCCAAATACTCTGCCAACACCCCACTTTAATGGTCCCCACCCGTGGCTCATTAAGGTGGAGTTGAAAGAATGAGAAAGGGGAGGGGCTGCAAGGAGCAAACCCTTACAAACCCATACTTGTGTCCTCCAAACAAAGACCCTAATAGGTCATCTATCATAAACATAAAATAAATGCAAATATTACAATTATTAACACACTATAGGCATCTGAAAAAGAATAAATCGGCTCCTACATTTGACTTTGGTGGAATATTTTAATATAGGCCTAACACAGGGCCTACAAGTGGGGCACCTCAGCACTCCGACAAACTGACCCCATGCTGCCTGACCAGTGTAGCCCCGTGTTCCCATTTTGGAAATCAGGTCAAAATTCAGTTCTTTGGGCAGAAAACACTTACATGACACTGCAAGTCCTTCTTCTTTCCGAGAGGTGACATCGCTGGGATGTCACATAACTTGTACATTTTCATTTTCCCATCAGTGCGATTGCAATGAAAAAAACTGGGGTGACGAACCTAACCCCGTGTCCGAAGTAACCCCGATCTCCCCTAATTTTTTTAGTTGCGACAAATCTTTTCATCGATGTTTAAAGAAACAAGTAAACGCACAGGTCCTGATGGCCTGAAATCTCCCTGCTCTGGTATCAGTCTGAAGCCGATGGAAACAGGTTTAACTGAAGCCGAGTTAGGCAGTTACCCATGAAGCCTTGCTTTGGGCTGGGTTAAAGAAAGGCTTCTTGTGGAAATCCTTACCACGGGTCCATTGGCTCACTACTCAGAGAGCAGCGACAGCCAAGCATGAGCTTTCTAGCGATGGCTAATGCTACATCCAATCGAGCACACAGTCTCTCAGCAGCGATGACTGTCCACGATAAGCCCCTGTACACGCTTTAATACGTCCAGTTATAGGGTCTGATGCTTAATTGCTGCGCAGCGATCATGATGGATTGCAGAACATTACAAGAACAATTCACTATAAATTATGCAATACGTTTTTCCCCGTTGCGAGATGGTTTGCGATGATGGTGGATATTCATGCAACATTAATTAAAAAGCAGTTGTGAATCCACCACATTCCTGGTGAAATGATATGTGTTCACTACCATGCTGTTACAAGCTTACTAACCTCTGAGCATATGAGTTTCATCTTGGATTTTCATACCATGAAGAAGGGTTATTCATTGATGCCATGATGCTGTGTGATATTAATATTACTTGCCCCAGTCTTCCTGAGGTTATGTAAGGGAAACTCATTCAGACAAGCATTCCTTGGTTCAGGTAATTTCAATTCCTTCGTGAAAACTTTCCTGCTAGTGTCTACATTTAGAGGGATTGTTTAAAGGTGAACATGAATCATCTGTGCAATACTTTCAAGAGCCGCAACAAAGCCACTCCCTGACCCTAATACCAAAAGAAATCCTCCTATTATCTGGCATCAATACAGTGGCCCCGTTTAGTCATTTCAGCCGCGTGCCGATGATCATTAATCAATCTCTGCACGACTAACAGTCAGCGGGAGACAGTCACTGGACTGTCCTGCTCTCAGAGGTTTCTTAAAATATCCGTCTCAACAGAGATCTCTCAGTGAGAGAGGGGTGCTACGACTTAGGCAAGATCATCAAATAAAAATGAAGTCATTTTAACGGTGAGTATGTGTTTGTCTGTGCGCATGAGTGCGCATGCATGTATGTCCGCGCTTGTGTCCGTATATGAATGCATGTACGCGCCCATGTGTTTGCGTGCGCGCGTGTATCCATGATGCCGCCCGGCTCGTACTACTGAATAATTTACTTGGCGACGTGTGACCGTAGACATCGCGTTCGAGTGTCTCATGGGGGACAGCGGAGCTCGGGGCCGCCGGGTGGGGGATGGACAGGTAAGGGATGGGGGGGAAGTGTCAGACGGACGGAGGGTGGGAGAGACAGGCAGAGAAGGGAAAGTGAGCGCACCGCGCACCAGAGGGGGTGGGAGGCAGAAAGAGTGGGAGGGAGGGAGGAGAGGAAAGGACAGGGAGAGAAGGGGTGAATAAGAGAGGAGGGGGGAGCTCTCGCCGCCCGAAACACATTTTCACACGCGAACGGAGACAGATATCTGCAGCGGCTCGGCACTGCTGAGCGAAGGGAATCCTGCCGCTCCCACCTCGGGTGAGTGTCTCTGCGTCTCTCCCAGCGCCGAGGGACGTGCGTGTGGAATCAGGGAGGCTATGCCGTCGGGGGAGGGAGCTGAAAGAATGTCTTATATGACTGTGTGGAACTGGATGCCTGTCCTTTCAGCGGCTGTCCAAGTCAAATGTGTCGGAAGGTGCAGAGGTAGGTAGCGAGAGAGAGAGAGAGAGAGAGAGAGAGAGAGAGAGAGAGACGCGCACCAGGGCGCAGACAGCGACGCATAAGCGGGATCCCACCGAAGCCAGCAGAGAGAACGCAGGGACATCTGAATCTTAAAATGCTGGTATAAGCACGTAAGTGTGTTACGTGGACTTGTCCCTGTCCCCTTGTGTTTCTTCCTGGGCTGAGGATGGGTTTATTTGCTGCGTTTTACGCCACTTTGCAGCGTGCGTCTCACCGGGAGCTAATCTGTCAGAGGGCGAGATACCGGTGATTGTTAATATAGGAAATCCGTGGGTCGACGTAGGTTTAACAAATTGCACCGAGAACGTTTTACGCTGACTGTCATAGTGTTATTCTGGGGGAAACGTTTTTCTGCACATTCCCCCATACATACCAAATGGGCTTCGCTTCATTCATAAGCAATGTAAGCATGCTTACGCTCAGTGAGCCTCCATCACAATCCGTTAGCCGTACGGTGCCACGATGTGGGACCTGACTCAACCAATTAATAAAAGGGTCGATTTCAATGCACGATGCCCACTAGACGCTTTGCCGATCGATTTGGCTAAATTAAAACACACGCCGTGTGGATGAAATGGGTAAACCAGGACAGCGTCGGTCAATTGTTCTATGACGTGAGGGCAATCGACGTGGTGTGAGGGACGAAGTATATCAGGTGGTTTTCTGAAGCTCTTTGGATATTAAAATCCATCCCTGGAAAACTGAAATGTGGGCAGCAGCTGTAAGCCTCATGATCCCTCAGTCGCTGTGTTTGGATGTCTGAGGCATGACTGTCAATCAGAAAATCTGAGACAGGTGCACATGGCAAGAGTTGGTCAAGTCAAAACGCCTCATGGAGCATGGATGCCATAACTCATACAGCGTTCTGTGACGGGGATAGTCCTGTCTGTTTGGCACATGGGACGAAGTGAAGGCCCTCTGGCTGCTTTCATTGAGTTGATAAAATGTCGGCCAAGTTTAAAGATTATGTTCACTGACACCCTTCATTCGTAAAATGGCAGCAACCCCTGCTTGCGGATATCAATAAGGGGTGAGCGAAGTGCCGATTTGTTGTCATTTTCAGTAGGCCATAATTGGACATTAGTGTTCAGAGTTGGGATTAGAAGGGACCGAATTGCCTCGGTTAATGACCTTGGTGATTCACTCAAAGGATGGAAAGATTTATTCCAGTGTCTTCGTTCCCATTTTACATCCGTCAGTGTGTCATAAATTATGTTGAAATTTAACTCATGAAGGTAGCCGTGTGCATAAGTTTGCGCATTAACTATATTGACTGCCTGAAATTCTCTTGTGTGTGTAAAAACTGATAAAATATATCTAAATTATTGTACAATCCATAATTACCAACATTAATCAGAGTCAGATATGGGTATAGTTCACCACCAAAGCTACAGAAACCCTGTGAATCTGGCAATTATGCCACCAAGGTTCCCTAAAGACTGTTTATCGTTCCCCGGCAACAGCTGGGGGGAGATATCTGCTCGTGTCTTGGGCTTCATGTTAAATCCCCTAATGGAAGAATCGCTCCCCCAGGAGCAGAACCACAGAACCTTTTCTGCTGACGGGGGTCTGCGTTTAATGTTAACATCTATCAGTAGCCTATGTGGTAGCCAGTACTCTAATTACACCAACAATCACTTCCTGACAGGGTGACAAATTGCGCTTTACCAGGAGAATAAAGGCCTCTCAGTTAGCTGCTGCTGAGCAAAATGCGGATGGACTATGGATCACCGCAGCGAATGCAGCCTCCAGCACTTTCACAAGCCCAGAGTACATTTTCTGGCCAATGCTCCGGTACAAATGGAGATGGAAATAGTGAAAGTTGTCTGAAAACTTGGGAAAAATACTCTGCAACTGACTGCCATGATTGATAGCTGTAAAAACATCCAGGGAACCAGGCCCCCAGTTGATCTTGCAATCAGTAACGAGCGAATAGTCGAAGTAATTTAGGATGTAGCCTTTAATGAACAGATGAGTGTGCTTGCAATGAATAATGATGAGTAGCTAATTATTATAATCCCTGACAAAACGTGTCAAGTTATACCGTTTGTTTAATGAAAAAAAATGAGTCCACTGCAAACAGATTTCTCTCATAAAGAGTATCTAAATCACAATAACTTGGCCATCTGGGTTGCGATAGGGGCCAGTGGTTGAGAATGCAGTTTGTTTGTCCTTGGAGCAGATAACCCTCAAGAATATGACATTGTACTCATAGTGGACCGATAACGGGTAAATAGCCACTGTGTCCAAGTTAACTGGGTCTGTGGAGCCTTCACATTGATTCCTGATAACTCAATCACAGATTTTACACTTCTATTCCCAGTCGAGATGCAGACACACACAGGAACATCAGGCAATGAACTTCGCCGAGATGGCTTGTGGGGAGATTGAGAACGGATCTTGCATGAGACGGTTTTCAGAACCGAGGCTTAGGCGATTCATTATTGACTCCAGACTCCTGTCTCGGATCAGTTATTGCCGCTAAGATGTGAAATGGCCCAGGGGGGCGACCGTAATAAACTGTCTGTCTGCAAACTGCTTTAGTGTCCATCACCATCCACACTGGGGAACAAAATATGATGCTGCGAACCTCAGAAAATAACTGCTGTATTCAGACGGGACAGATTGAGGAAGGTTACAAGGTGCCTTTGACAGTAGAAAAGCACAAATAGCTCCCCAAAATAATTTTGCTTTGCTGCTTTGTTGACCTGCAGGGGTCAAGTGCAGGGCTCTTGTGATCTGAGGTAAACTGGAACAGGCGACATCATGGGCTTCCCTTTTCTGTGCTTATTGGAGCTGATCTCTGTGTCAGGTCACTGTAGTTGAAACTACTTGTATATTATGTGTGTTTCCAAGATTTTTCATTGAAACTCCTCATTGATATTGCTCATAATTTATGTTCTGTTAACAGAATGTAGATTCCTACATTCATCGCCAACTGACCATGCTTACAAAATAAATGTTGTTCTTTTATGATCACAGTGCTATGTTAATCCATGAAAATCTGCTTAGCATTGCATCTTGTTCAAAGGAACGATAACAGTGCTCATTGCCAAAAATGAGTGAGCCCTTGAGACACTGTGATTGCTTTGTTGGGCTTTGTGAAATTAGACTGGATACACGAGGCTGTCAGCACACAGACCTGCTTCTCCAGAATGTTCCCTGAGAGAACATACAACTGCAAAAGGCTAATTTAAGGCCGAGATCAATTCATATCGCATTGTGTTTCTGAATTCAGCACAAATAAAGAACAGGATGCCCTGCTGAGGGTCTGGTTCACGTCCTTTATGAAAATGACCGATTCCACAGGGTAGCCTAAAATGAAACAGTTTATAGTGAAAAATTTCATTTGAAGAGTCTGTTACAGATGAAGCACAGGGTCATAACAGCGGGGAATGTTACAGACCCAGAGAAAACTGACATACTGCATTCAGTATTAAAAATGTTCATGTCATGTAATTGCACTACAGAAAACAAAACTGTAATTTGTCCATTTGTGTGGTCTGTCTCCATTCTTCAGGTCAGTGAGTCCCTCAGCAGACAGACCAGAGGAAATGGAGGGCGGAGACTGAAGGACAGTGGATGTGTTCCTAGGGACGCCATGCCGCCTCACGGCTGGATGCTGCTGCTTTGTCTCTGGAATTCGGTGCTTGGTATCGTTAGTGCCATTTCACCAGCAGGAGGCGCTGTGACCCAAAACTTTCCTGCACCATGGCCAACGACTGACCCCGGTGATGAAGAAGAATTCACAAAGAAGGGCCGAGCCAGCTCTGTTTGGCCCTTTAGAGCCACCATAGAGGACAAAACCCCTTCCTTCCTTTCGCAACCTTTTAGTTTGCCCCTTGACCTTTGGAGTGCTGGCACACGCTCCCAGGAAAACACTGGAAGTCCAGAGGACTCGAGGGAAAGGCCGGATGTTTCATCGAAGCGATCAAATGCGGCAGAGAGTGAAGGTGACCCGACAGCCAGCTCGACCCAGCAGGAATCTGCCACTCCCTCGAGGATGGGGCTGGTTGCTTCGCTCATGACCTCCGACCCTGTGACATCGACAGCCATGCTGAGTGAGAGGATCATGGGGAGTCGCCACTCGGGCTGGCTTGTCGTAAATGCGAGCAGTAAAGACGCATCTTCAAGGATGTCCCACCGGCGGACGGAGGGCGTCGCAGTGACTGCGGCCGCAGGCAGGAGCTACACACCAGCCTCAGGCACCGGGGAGAGAGGAGACCCAGCCCAGCCTTCCAAGGGGAGCCCCACCCCGATTACGCCAGCGGTGAAGCCCACCTCCGCTGCTGTCGACTGGAGGAACACCGTTGGGACGGAGCCGAGGATAGATGCCGTGTTTCCGGAAAGTAGAACGAGGGATACAGGAGTGAACAGGGAGGCTGGGAAGGCCGCGAGCGACAGCTGGGCGGACTTCGAAAATGTGGCGTGGAGGCCGGCTGGAACCGTGGCTTCCATCAGCAGCAAACTCCCGGCAGGTAAGGTGCTCCGACGGCCTGCATGAGGTCATAGGTCACGATGTAAGCGCATTTGCTGTACGCTGCACTCTGTTTGACGACAATCCAAACTAGCAGAGATGAAGTAAAGTATGTTGTATGTGATCTGTGTGAGCGTGGCCGCTTGTGTGTTTTAGAGGGGGAGGGGCTAAAATAAATCAGCCTGCTGACATTGAGGGGGCGCACGCTGCACCCCCACCCCCTCAAGTCTCATGACAGCTCCTGTCTGGTCGACGTCTGTATTTACAATGGGTCTGTGAGAGCCATTTTAATGCAGCAAATAGAGCGTCAACAGATGCGACTCACAGCAAATTCATGAGTGTGTGATGAGTTCACAGGACCACACACATGCAGAAAGTTGAGAAAGTAGCCAGTATTTTAAATACACAATTAACGACAGCTGCAGTTGGACATGAGGGACTTAAAACGATGAATGTCGCCGACGTGAACAAAAACTGTTCACTTTCGGCTGCCTTCAGCTTCCACCGGGAGTTCGGTGCTACCTGCATAACATGCAGAACCCAGGAGACGGAACCGGGGAACAGAGGAGTGCAGGATGGGTAAAGTGGGGAAACGGCGAGGGATTATTTAGACAGGAGGGCAGCTCAGCTCTCGAGGGGGTTTCGCTCCAGTCTGAGTCGTGTGGCGCAGCTCTGGCGGTTCAGACGGAACAGCGTGTTTCGCTGACGCGATGCGGCTGGGAGGGGGATTGGTGTTCCGATTGGTGGTGATCAGTATTCCGCCAGCGACTGCTGGGGCTGGTATGGAGGGTCGTGCGAGCTTTTCAGCAGCTGCGCTCATCTGCTGGGTATGCAGGTCCCAGCAGCAGTTTCTCTCTCTCTCTCTCTAAACACATCCTGGTCTGATAAACTATAGCCATTGGAACAAGCAGATTTCTGAATTCTGCACAGAATAAGAGGTTTCTAACGGATCTCATTGGACTTGGCTATAAAACAATGTGCGACCGAACTGATACATCGGCATACATGCGAGATGCTTTTCTTTTCACGATTGTGCACAGGAAGTCAATGCAGAGACGCGAACACACGCGTTTCCTGAGCATTGACTTTGAATATAATCTGTCGTGCGAAAAATTTGTTCCGCGTCCAGTGTGAAAGCAGCTTAAGGCGGGTGGCTACACGTGGAATCACTCAGTGGCGTCAGTGGAAGGTGCACTGACAGTAAGTGTGTGGGCGAAAGCAGAATGCAGACATGTTTCGCAGCATGTGTACTTTACACCAAAGAGCCTTGCCTTGCACAGAAATACTCCGGGCAGCTTGGAGAAGCCGCAGTAATTGGGTTCTCTGCTGCTGCCACGTAGCCATGGCAACCCTAATTGGTGCTCGACATAGGAAGGGCAGATACTCGTAGTGTGGAATATGAATGAATGCCGACCAGACGTCAATCCAGCATTCAGGGTCCATCACTTATTAAAACGATAATGCAGGTAATGATGCCCCCATTAGTGACAGCCTGAAAAAATATTCCTTGGAGACCTCTTTGGATTCCCTTACATATAATAACACCCAGCAGGTTACTTTTACCACACATATACAGGTCAGGACGGCTATGGATATACATCTTGGGTTTGATGAGTGGAGCAGTGACGGTCACCCTGCAGAACGATGCTAGTCAGGAATTCTCTGGTAACTTCGTAGGCGGACGGTAACACCAATCCCAGGCATTGGATTGACAGGAACATGTCAGAGACAGGGGTGAACGACTCTAGGACTTCCTCTGCTGATCCTCCATGGTGGCTGATCGGGGGTTTGTGCCAGTTTTGGCTGGAAGGGAAGGGGGAAGTATTCCCCTGAGGTTAGGAAGTGATTTATCTGCTTACTACCCAAGGGCTTTTCAGTCAAGCATGTTCGCCAGTTCAGAGCATAATTGAATTTGATAGATAAAAATTGACGGATGCCCCTCGTTCCGTATTCCGCCGGCCTCTTAACAGAATTCGTTGTGCGAGTCAGGCCTTTTCGCGGAAACATCTGCAGTGCTAGGAAGATGATTACCTCTGCTTTTCACAGGATAATTGTAAATCACTCTCACGCCCAGTTAGACTCCGTCTGTCTGTTTCTCGATTGCCCCATCTCACCTGTGCTGGAGCTTCAGCCGCCTCAAGCAGGAACGGCGGTTAGAAACGGCGAAGAGGAAAGATTTGCAGCGTAGAGTAATCAGGTCTTCGACAGGGTGGAACTGACAGCAGGGACCTAAAACTCCTTCTGTGCCTTAGTTCTCCAAAGTCGGCCATATTAGGTTCTCAGTATGAAAGTAGTACTCAACGCGTCTCAATATATTTACCCCTTTGCGCATAATACTATACAAATAGCGCCAATTTTTCCCGTTGTGCATGAGCCGATTTAAGGCTTTATAACTCAGTATTAGAGTCACAGAGGCTGGGGGAAATTATTCCAGTGAAGCAAGACATTTGGAAATTCAATTCCAGAATTATTAAACAATAAAATATCAGAATTTACCGACGCCTGCATCTATATCTGCACGCAGGTTAATGCCCGGTTTTGCCAATGTCTGAGAAATTGCCAGCTTGTGCCCTTTGACCTTCCTTCATAGACACCTATTTTAACAATCCATAACCACTAGCAGTCACGAATATTGACCTCATTTGATTGAACTTTGCATACGTCTTTGGGACGTTACATGGTATTAAATTTCAGCCTTGTTCCCCGCTCCTGATTGGGTGGGGCAGGGTGGCAGACGAGTTGAATTCCAGGTGCAATTAAACCTCTTGTTGGTTAGTGTGACTGTAGATATACTAGAACCCTCACCTTCTGTGCTGTGTGCTAAGCATTGCAGACATATCCTGATAGACTTTTTCTCAATTACCTGAGATGAGGAAGGAATTTAGCAGTATTAGACTATGATAATGTCCATTTCATTACATTGTCATCATTTAGCAGATGCTAAATGTCCCTCGGAGAGAAGTGGTAGTGTTATGTTTGACTTCTCCTTTTACGCTGCTATTGCTCATATCTGTACAATGATGCAGTGCTCGACTCTGATGGGGGCAGTGTTACATCATGTGCTGACCGGCACACAATCGTCTCTTGGCGCAATTGAGAGAATTCTAGGAGTTTGGGAGATTATACAAGCGGAGGGCAAAAGAAATTCAGCAAAGGGAGAGAGCAGGTATGCATTATTCTTATTCAGGGACAGAGTCCCTGAAGCAGGAACAAAAAGACGATAAAAAGAATCAAATGTATGACTCTGAAAAGCAAACTGCTGAACAGAGACAGCTTCAGAGGTAATCCAGGCTGAGTTACGGGCGGCCGAGGCTGGGGATTAAGCAGTTCTGGTAATCATTGGTGAGGATTGACAACAGGTGTAGAGGATGACGAAATAGAGGTATGTCTCGTGCTGAGTTTGCTTATGGTCGCCCTCTGGTGGCTGGAGAGCGATGTGACCACAATGGAGCCATTTATATCCCTCAGTGGACCAACAGTGTTTAGTACAGCACTGAGTGGCAATGCGCAAACGCTTGACTTGAATCCAAATTCAGCCCCCGGTCCTTGAGAGCAAGGGCAAATTCGTATTGCCTCTCGGTCAAAATATCTGCCTGACTGACATGACCCCTCAGTAGAGGGGAGGGTAGAAACCCGTAGTATTTGCCCGAAATGGGCTGCCATTTGTCAGTTAAGTGCTGTAAACCATTGTAAAAACAGTGTTGATTGAGAATATGTGCTCTTTAAATACCCTATACCCGTCTATGCAGAGAATGACACCTAAACTCAGTCAGTCCTGTAATGTGAATAGAGGCCACTAGATGGCTGTATTAACCTTTTTTTATTCAGCTCAGACTGGAGCTATGTTTAGACATGTCCTGGACATGTCTGGGGCAAGTCCCTGAAAATAAAAAAAAAAAGGTCTAAATGTGGGTGGGGTCTGCAAAAGAGTATATAAGGAAAAGAACTGAGACAGTAAAGTAGTAGGAGAAATTGCAAGGAGAAGGTTACATGTGACCAGACCTGTCATTTTTGTTCAAGACCTGTGAAGTTTCTTTTGTGGATTTTTGCCTGCGTTTGAGCATTTTCCTCACCCAGGACATCACCAAGCCACCCCACCATCACCAAGGGACTGTAAATATTTCTATTTTCTTAATCAATCTTGGTCATTTAGTTGTAGATAGTAGTTTAGTCTTTGTTTTTTTCATTAAATGTGTTTAAGTTTTTTAAACTGTGTCTGTCATCCCTTGCTGTTGCTGTTATGTTGTAAATGTAATAACAAATTGGGGCCATAACAGTCCTTCAAAGTCCACATCGTCAGGGGGCTTGGTGTTTGGCACGCTGGAGAATTCTCGCCACGGCTTCTGTTACCACATTTGAGTTTAGACGCCTGCTGAACTGAATAGGAAAGGATGATGCACCGTTGTAGAGTAAAGGCGGAGGGGTATGTCTGTATATACGGGGGAAAGGATAATGAGGGCCACTCTGTGGATGGCAGGAGATGGCGGAGGTGATGGGCTGGACGTGTTTGACATAACAGGGTTACGCTGTGTTTCTGCAGCTCAGCGAGGCGCCGCGTGTAGATTCCTCCCTCTCACCGTGCAGAACAGGCTCTGTGCCGAACGGTCTAGACACCCCGCACTCCATTGCATCCGCCGCATTCGTGTGCAATGAGAGGCGACAGGTGACCTTCCAAAGGCATGCTGGGATGGCTCGTGGCCACTGCATGTACAGCTCAGTGGAGGCGAGAGTGATGGTGTGTATCTGCGCTGTGATTGGTGTGTCTGGAGCCAGATATATAAAAAGCCAGGGGCCGTGGGAGACAACGCCTGCAAATGCAATGGGTACTGAGCTGGCATAACTGGATTGAGCAGGATAAACTCTATTGCAGGGAGGTTACCAGAGTCAGCTAGAGAGGAGGGCACAGGCCCTGGAGGGGTGGAGCCAATCAGACGATGGACAGCCGCCATCCCCGCGGCGACGCCTCCTGGGCTTCTTTTTGCAGGTAACGCCCAACTTGCACCTTTCTTTTGCTGCCATCCATTTGCCTCAGAAATTGGCAGTTAGGACTGGGAATGACATTACCCCCCTGTTGACTACATTCCATTTAATAAGACAGAAAACTGACATGGGGTCAGTGAGATTTCATCTGGCTAGGATAGCTATTGTTAGCTATTGTTAGCAGTACTAGCGGATTACAAAATATTTTGAGCATACTAACATCGTAGCAATACGAGCACTGATAAGAGCTATTCAGCACTGTGAGTACAGCTGATTAATGAGACACAAATAAGATAGAAGGGTTAATAAACAGTGTATTACCGAATCTTTTAACTTGTTCATGCTGGGAACAGCCTTCTCGAACTCGGAACACCGGGTAGGTGAAGTCTCTCCGACTTTCCGAGATGGAAATCCAACTTCAGGGCATATTCCAGTTGAAATTTCCTGCCAAAAACTCGAAAATCCCAATTTCCCAGTGCAAATTGGAGCATTATTTCTGCCTCGCATCTCAGAGATGACATCACCAACTTGAGCTGAGGTAAAATGTCTCTCACCGCTGGTTGGTTTATTTTTCTCAGTATTCCCCTTGTGCCCTTGTGAGATTCTGGGGTCTGAACACTTGCTGTGCAGCCTTTACCCTGCTCCTCTCGTATGCCTTCACTTTAGCACAGGTTTATTATCTTCACATTATTTATTAACCAATTTATTGTTTCCTTATCTGGCCTTATGGAGACTTGCAGTGAAATGGCGCAGTGATGGTCAAACACAGCGAAAGCTCGAGTCTGGTCTGAGGTTGTTGGGCCATAGCTGCATGCATCACGCCGGGCTTGACATGCTCTGGAAATCTCTTGGTGAGGAGATAATCATACAGCTCACAGACTCACAGCCATCTTAGAGGGGTCAGCTCACAGAAACACAGCCATCTTAGTGGGGTCAGCTCACAGACTCACAGCCATCTCAGAGGGGTCAGCTCACAGAAACACAGCCATCTTAGTGGGGTCAGCTCACAGAAACACAGCCATCTTAGTGGGGTCAGCTCACAGAAACACAGCCATCTTAGTGGGGTCAGCTCACAGAAACACAGCCATCTTAGTGGGGTCAGCTCACAGCAACACTGCCATCTTAGTGGGGTCAGCTCACAGAAACACAGCCAAATTAGTGGGGTCAGCTAATAGAAACACAGTCATCTTAGTGGGGTCAGCTCACAGAAACACAGCCATCTTAGTGGGGTCAGCTCTCAGCCACACAGCCATCTTAGTGGGGTCAGCTCATAGAAACACAGCCATGTTATTGGGGTCAGCTCACAGAAACACAGCCATGTTAATTGTGTCAGCGATGGAGCTTCTTCACTTATAATGCCTGGTTTGCCCTCATCGACTCCGAATAGACAGGAGGAAGAAGCTGTGTGCTTCTGTGTGCTTGACAGCGATCTCCTTCTGGATTTTTCTATCTCTGCTCTCCAGTAATTACATACTACCCACTGATTAAACCATTTTAGACCGGGCAATTAAAGAGGCCTAATTAATATGCCCCTGCTCTATAGCTGATGAGACCCACTTTTAATTCACTTTGTATGCACATACACCCTTTATGGAAGATTAATTAGGTTTTACTAATCTGTTTTATCTCAAGCTTTGAATATGAGAAGGCGGTGTATGAACATAAATACCGATCCCTGTATGATAATATTTAATGATCCATTTCCTTTGCAAATTCGATCAAAGGTGTTAGATTAGCCTCGATTCATACAGATAATACCAGTGTGTAAACTAGTTGTTTGTTGAAGCAAGTATTGACCCACATTTGACTCAAACCTTTGACCTTTCAGTCAAAAACACAAAATAGGCCACATATTTGCCTCATTACACAACACCGTCAGCACACAGTCTATGTTGCCTAGAGTCCCCCCTCTGTGAGCTGGAAATAGCTGTGCTGCACTCCCACTGGAGGGACATGGGCTTCGCCGAAGCCAAGATAATAGAAACTAGGGCTTTTTACGAAGGGTCGCGAGCTGGGTTTTCAGATCTGCCCATTTCCCCGGAATATTAAAATCTGGCAATATTTGTGAGACGTCATTTTCAGTGTAATGGAGCAGTCAGTCGGAGTGAGAAGAGAAATGGTGGGATGAGATGTTAATAAAGGCCAGCAGTGCAGGATTCCTCCACAGTGTGTGAAACACTAATGCTGCAGTAATGAAAGACAAACATCACTGCGATGCCCCGAGAGGAGAGAGAGACAGACAGAGAGAGCAGGGTGTGGTTCTGAATACCTTACTGGTTGGGCTGGCAGGGCGTGTTTATGGGAAACGGTGTGACTACGGATGGGTGTGTGAGAGGGCGAGTGCGTTCGTTTGTGTTTGTGTTCAGACGAGAGAATCATTGTGCTGAGTGCTTGTGTGTGCCTGGCTTTGCATTTGTGTGTTTGTGTAGGAGTGAGAATGGATTGTTTGTGAAAAACTCTGTGCGTGTGAGTGTGTGTGTGTGTGTGTGTGTGTGTGTGTGTGTGTGTGAACGCATCAGTGGGATCTGATTCCAGAACTTCTCTCATTTTTACCACACAAACATCAGAGCAAACCACCCCCAGCTAAGCTGTTAGACTTGGCGAGCTCCTTGCAGCACTGAAATGACAGGTCAGGATTTGGCAGAAGCTGCTTTAGCAGGACGGAGACGGCTGTTAATGCAGGATATAAAAGCAGTTTCTCGCCAGCCGTTCGCCACCACATCAGTAACAGCCTGGAGGACAAGATGTAACAGCTTTTCTTCTTGTTTTTGCTCATTTTCGAGCTGACATCTTCATCGTGGGTGACTAACACATCACACATTAATACAGCTGGGTCTGTTCCTGAATTATTTCATGCTTGTGTCTCGCCTGAAGTTTTCAGGTAGTGCCAGAGACAGCTTTTCAATTCTCTAATACTGCAAGGGTTTTATTTTGCCATCACAGTTCTCTGAATCCTTTATAACATTTTTTAAATTCAGTGCGTAACTTTGTAGATGTATGTATGCACGAATTTGAATTTTTCTCCCATCGAGAGCCCAGTTTCATCTTGACTCATATAGTATATACTACAAATAAGGCGGCTTTTGGTGCCTGTATTTGATGCCACTTCAAATCGAACCCTACACACCCTACACCCTTAACTCGAGCCCTAACCCTAAACATCAAATAAGGACACGAAAAGCCTCCTTTCTGGTCGTAGATCAATGCTTGGTCAGGCAGCATCACAACATGACGAGTCGGGATGAGAATGTGTTGCCTACGGTTTAGCCGCACTCATACCATCTAAAGGCCACTTCCAGTCCTTAAATGAAGTTCTTGTCTTCTTCGAATGACGAAGCATTTATTTACAGACCAGAGGGTGGTCTGTCTAACGCACCCGATTCACAGAGCACAAGCAGTTACCTGATGGCTTGACAAGCATGATATTTTGGATTCAAAGCTGCTATCGTGTGATTAGAATCATCCACACACAACACATACGCAAAACCAACTCTGTGTACAGACAGATAGAATCTGACATTGCAGGGCTGACTATTGATCAACTGGATAGTCACAGGTCAACTGTAGCCAAAGTTTCCACTAGTCTCCACCAACGGGGCAAGGGCTTTATCTGCTAAAACAAACAGGACTGCCTGGGGTGAAACTGTAGAAATAACCACGAAACAAAAAAAAACAAAACAAAAAAACAATCCATATCAGTGAATGCTTCGAGGTTGCCCATTTCCTGTTTTCACGACAAAATAAACTTATTTTCAGTTAAAACTGTTGAACGGCCATCTGCTACAGTTTGTTTTTCTCACAGAATTTTCCATTTTCAGGGCTTGTCGGCTGGTCGTGCAAATGAGGTTATTCCCAGAAGTGTTTGTAGTGGTTTTCAGGCGTTTACTCAGTGGAATACGCGTGAACCCATTTCAGCTGTTGCCGTGCGGCTGCAGTCACCAGCCCAGAGATAATGAATCATCTTCAGGTGCTCCTTTCAGAATGCAGGGGTCATTTCTGTCGCCCACGTCACCAAATCCACATTCAAATTAAAACCCCAAGCACTCGGAAACTATTGTTTGAAAAAGTAGCAAAGACCAAATTCAATTCCACCAGTAAAAACACTCTGACTCGAGGCAAAACACCGTAACTTCCCATCCCATGCAACGCATGCATATAAAGACTTTCTAAAGCTTCGTATTAAAACTGCATGGACGAGAAGGGCTTACTGACCGAGAATGTTACGAAGCTTGACGCTCCATTATGGAACTAGCAGAAAATTAATGGCCATGTAAGAATTCAGCACTTAATCATTACATGTCAATCAGTACAGTGAATCGACGCAGGAATCTACACGGTAATTCACTTAGGATAACGCTGACTTGCCTTTTATGATCGTACGCGTCCCCCCTGGCCAGTTCCTCGCCTCCCGTACACATCAGCATCACAAACTCATTTCTGTCTAATCTGTGAGAGTAAAGCCGCTTTCAGACCGGACGCGAAACGAATTTTTCGCGCGACAGATTACATTCAAAGTCAACACAAAGACGCGAATACACGCATTTCGTGTATTCGCGTCTTTGTGAGAGTGAGAGCAGCTTAGTAAACCAGGACTGAGAGAAGGGCCAGAGCTCTGTTCCCCTCGACCAACGTGCTTTTCCCACTGTGGTTGCAATAAGTCTAATGGTGACCACAGTGAAGATTTTTGAAATTTATCTTTAGTAGGATGCCAGCTTAAAATAATAAATCTGCCCTTGGGAGTGGTCGCTGTGTGGACTGACTTTCCCCATGACAAATACAGTGGTTTAACCCTCTCCAGTCCAATTTATGATATTGAGATATGAAAAATCTTTCATTCGTGGAGAATAGTTCTCATACACTAGTGGCTGCAGGTGGAACTAATGTTGTATTTTTGCAATACTGAGCTGGAAGAGTAACTTTATCAAACCATTTCCCATGTGGTCTTTATATTTTATCATCAGTCATCAATTAATTTATTGTTGCAAATTCGCAACATGAGCCTGAAGAGGGTTAAGGGTGCGTTGAGGAGCACTAAGGAAAACTAAAGGGACGTCCTCATTTCAACCTCTTCTGCTCCAGACTTCACAATCTTGTAATTCGATGAAGATCTTTGGTTGTTAAATGAGATGCAGTTTCTCAGGTCTGGAGTGAAGACCGGGGTGTTTGCCTGGTAAATGAAGACCAGATTATTTGAGCCCCCGGTGAGGTTTGGAAGTCGAACCTGATCATGAGAGATGCAATTGGGAAGAACTCAGTTGTTGGGCCCTTGAGCAAGGCTCTCACCCATAAAATGGCTCCAGGAGCTTTACCCCTGTTCCTCTCAAAACCTTCTCATTTGCAACTGTTCCATCTGTCATTTCTCCCTGGGTGTCCTTGGGAAAAAAGGCGACATGTTCTAAATGGAGCTTTTCTTGGTTAAAGTTAGAACAGTGTTCCCTTCACACGGAGTTCTGTTATTGTACAAATCAGAGCACAACAAGCCTTTATACAGCAACATACGATTGGCCAAAGATCAGCAGATTCCAAGGTCCAAACGTTTCCCTGCGTTAGCAGCAGAAGTGATGTTGAAGCAGCTGTCAGAGCCGCAGGGGCTCCTGGTCTCGGACATGTGGAGGAAGGAAGGACGGTAACCGTGTCTGGTGCCCGTTTCCTGTTCAGCCAGACCCACGTCAAAATCAAAGCTTTCACAGGGGGAAAAACAACCATGTTTAGCCATGGTAAAGGTCACGTTCATTGATTGGTCAAACAGAGCTCGACACGGCACTGAGACCTCACCCTGTGCCTGGCGGCGCAGTGGAAAGACACACATCCTGTGCTGGCCAATGACGTTTGCTCAACTCCTGATGCAGATTATGACATCACACGAGGGACTGTGCCTGTCAATATCACCCTATATTTCTACCTATTATGGGCTCCGACGCTCAAATACATGGAGCAATAGATGTTAGGTATTATCTATTAGTTCCTGCAGGGAATACTTTTATGGTTCCCTGGAACTTTTTCAGTCATGCTTTGGGAGCGCTTGTACCATCTAAAGGCAAAACTTATGTCATTTATTAATGTTACAGAGCAGGGGTCCCAAGTCTTGTCCAGAAAGGGTCGGTGTCGGTGCAGGCTTGCATTCCAACCGAGTAGTTACACACCTGATTCCACAGATGAAGGTCTTTAGCAAAGACTAAGAGTTGATTAGTGGACTCAGGTCAGTAACGGCTCGGTTGGAATGAAAGCCTGCACCTGCACTGGCCTTTTCTGCACAAAATTAAGGTCCACTGGTACAGACTAATCCCAAGGTCATGGTAAAGAACTTCTTCACTCCACATACTTGGTCTCTTGCTGGATCAACCTAGGGCAAAGAGCAAGGCAGGCCGTCTTGCGTTTGACGAGCCCAGCTTATAAATTCATGTGTCCATGTCACAGCCCTCTCAGTGAACAGGTACCACCCTGATCAGAGGTTTTTAGAATTTTCTGGGAAGGAGGTAAGGACGATGTGTCCCAGTTCCCAGAGCATTTCCACAGAAGAGCGACTCACTCGGGAATTCCAGTAGCTAAACATCAGGCGCATACAGGTCACAATGATATTATTGTTACGCTACCGGCTGCCATTTAAGTGTGTGAAATAAACTGTCTATCTGGGTTTATACACCGCACACCACCCTTATAATCTCACACTGGTATTTTTCTTTTTTTTACATTTTTATGATTATCACCTGGTCATGCATGTGCAGGCACAGCTATATAAAAACGATAATAAAAATGTCCTTTTAATGTGTATTCTGGAGAATGACTGACCTAGAGGTGAATTTCAAGAGTGACAAACATATTAAGACGTGCAAATCAATATTAGCTCATTTACATTCATAACAGCAACACTGCGCCAACAAATATGTCAATTGTGACCCTCCTCTATATTCCATCCCAAAGCAGAGGGCAACACATCAGATAATCTTCTGAATCAGTAAACATTCATTATATCCACATCACATTTATCAAGATTAAAGCAATGAGAGCATATTTCTGAGAATGAATAAATGAACCCATAAAATGGTAAGAAGTGAGAGGATCGAAACACTTCCCTTGTCACACCTGCAAGCCTGAAACATTCCCACAAATATGACCTTTTTTGGATTGGAAGCTTAGGAAAAAACACATTTCTTATGCATTACAAACAATCTGGGTTTATGGAGTGTAATGGAGGGCTGTTACTGAAAGCCTGTGGTATAAAAATAGCTTCATAAATTGAGTAGCAATGGGGTCAGTAGTACCACCCACTCTCTGTCTACGCCTGACCCATTTTAAGCTACCTACTTACTGCCTTTCTCCTTTACAATGGATTAACCAATTAGACGGCAGCGAACTTTCACAATGTGCGCTTATTCCTTTTTTGAAGAGCCATTTGAATTGCGAGCACATGTCGTCACATGAATTGGCAAAGCCATTTAAGCCGAGGCTGGAATGTGCAGTTCATTGTGCAGGGGCATGTGTCGTTTCACCGCAGTGATTGTGTGTGGTTTGAGTAAAGGTTCTTGTGATGAAATGCTGTTAAGTCAATGTGGCCATTGTTTCCACAGACTCGCTGGCTGATGATGATTGGGCGCCAGACGCAACGGCTGATGACGCCTCCCCTCTTCCTGACTGTGACACGGACTCCCTGGGCCTCTGCAACACCTCCGAGACCTGGAGTCCCGCCTTCCCCGACGACAATGCCACCTCCAACCAATCCTACAACCCCTTCCTGCTCCTGGCCCCGCCCATGTTTGTTCCCCTGTACTCAGACTGGAACAGCGCCATGGCGACGTGGGGCATGGCCTGGGAGGCCCACGTGTACGGGCTGGGCGCCGTCTTCGCGCTGGTCGCCGTGGCGTCTGCCCTAAACCTGCTGTTCCTCCCATTCCGCTGCCCCTCGGGGTGCGGCTACTTCGCGCTGGTGAACCTGTTCCTGCTGGCGGCCTGCTGCAGCCGGGCCTTTTCGCTCTTCTACGACGCCTACAGCCACCAGGACAAGCTGCCGGCCTCCGGAACCCTGCTGCTGTATGAGGTGCCCTTCCCCTGCCTGACCGCGGCCTTCGGCATCGTCTTCCTCCTGCTGTCCATGCGGTCCAGGATGCAGCTCTCCAACTCGGTCTTCCAGCACCCCTGCTTCCTGGCGGTGCTGGTACTGCTGCACTTCAGCGCCACCTTGGGGTCAGTGGTGCTGCTGCAGGTGTTCACTCGCTTGCCCTGCCTCTTCTTCGTCTCGCAGGGCTCCTTCGTGGCGCTGGCCGCTTTCCTGTCGGTCGCGTACCTGGCCTTCTACTGCTACGTGCGTGCGGACGCCAAGCACATCTACCACCTCAACAACAACTCCCCAACCGCCGACCGCTACCACCGCTGCCCCTTCGCCGACCCCAAGGACTGGGACCGCGCGGCGGTGACGGCGGTTTTCGCGGCGCTATTTGCGCTGGCATGCGCTGGGCTGCAGCTATACGCCATGCTCCATGCGCTTGGACTGGGAGGAGTGGAGGTCTTCCACCCGTGGCCCTGGTGGGCGTTTCACCTGAGCTGTAGGGTGTGCGAGGCGGGCGTGTGTCTCACCCTGACTCTGGTGGTGGTGCCGCCCCTCTACTGCTCCGGCGACCTGCCCCAGCCCGGCCTGTGCTGGCCCCAGCTCTTCTGCTCGCGCGGGGGCCGCGTGGACCTCAAGTCTCCCGTGCTGCCCGGAAGCTACCAGTGGTCTCTGACGCAGCAGGAGAAGCTGGTGATCTGCGACGCCATTGCCCGGCGAGAGTCCGAAAGCCTGCCGCTCTACACTCTGGTGGACCCTCGTCTGAGCAGCCTGGACGGGCTGGACCTGCTCTACCCTGGCGACCGGCTCTCGCTGGGAACTCTCAACGATGACTGCGGAGAGGCCAGCTCACGGAAGTCGTCCCCCGCCAGCCCGCACCCGGACAGCGACTCCACGGCGGACTTTCGACCACCATCCCCCATCAACCTGCGGCGCAGCATCGACGAGGCCCTCTTTGGAGAGTCCCTCTTCCCCCGGAGCCTTTTCGGGGCGTCCCGTCTGAGGGGCTCCAGTGAGCTCTCCCTCGACGGCCGAGGTGCAGGCGAGCGCCAGCCCTCCAGTCTAAGTGAAGACCCAGCCGACCGCGGCCTCTACAGGACCTCCTCCTGTGTGGAGATGGAGCGCCCCCCAGTGGAGAGGAGGTCTGCCATGTCGAGCCGCTCCACGCTGGGCGGGGTCTCGGGCTGTGGGTCTGATTCCTCAGTGGAGCACTGGGAAGGCAGCAGTGGCTCCAGCTCCCTGCTCCAAGCTTCGCTCGACGGCTCCTCCCTGGTGCTCTGCTCCTCCCCCGAAGGGCGGGGCCATGCCCAATTCAGCTCCACCCACCCAGCCCAGCTTCAGAGGCGGTACCGGACCCTCGGCTCCGCCTCTCAGGAGAGCCTGGGGGCCCCAGCCGAGAGGGACCTGGCTGTGCAGGCCGAATTCATCAGTGTCTGCCGGCAGATAGATGCTCTGAGCATGTGCAGTGACACCATCGATCTGTGACGCACTCATCAAGTGCAGGGAAACCAGCGATCTGTGATGCTCTGAGCGTGTGCAGTGACAAGATTGATCTGCGATGCACTCACCGTGCGTAGTGACACCATTGATCTGTGACAACTAAAGGTGTACAGACAGTCAATCTGTGACGCACTGAGCATGTGCAGCCACACTGCTTTGCGTGTAGTGACATCATCAATCTGTGACATGCTGAGGTATGCAATGACATCATCTATGCACATAGCTACCATGTGCATTGACCCCACTGATGAGTAGCACACTGAGCATGATCAGTGACATCATCCATTCATGACATGCTCCAGCCGTCCTGCCCTCATGCACTGAGAGATACTCGCTGATGGCAGTAGCCAAACATTAAAAATCGTGACACCACCAGGGCCTTAACCCCACTAAAGGAACAGATGGTGCAGTTTCACGACTGACGTAATCACAGAGCAACATTAAAAGCTGGCCGGAAAACTGCAGGGAGTAAAACCTAGAACAGCACTTTAGGTCGTGTTCCACATTCATGAGGGTTCTGGGTTATATTCTGCGCAGCCATACAGGAAACTCCGTGACCTTGCTCCGATATTCAGGCTTGAGATGCTGCAGACTAACATTTTGGACCGGAACCGATTCAAGCTGGAGAGAGAGAAAAAAAAAAAAACTTTCATATCAGACACGAAACAAATTTTTCGCACGACACATTACATTCAAAGTCTTTTTGCATTTGCATTTCGCGTCTTTGCATTGACTTTGACTGCAATCTGTTGTGCGAAAAATTTGTTTTGCGTCCGGTGTGAAAGCCGCTTTACTTAGTGAAAAAAACCGAAGAACGGAGACAGCTCTCACAGACTTAAATTAGGTGAACCCAACTTCAAAATAACAGCAATGATTTCCATATTTGGATGAGCTGTTAAGTGGTGTACAATTCTAGATGCAAACAGTACTTTTATTAATAATATTTCCTATATTTGGATGCTGCAGAAGTCCTGCTTGTTGCAATTCATTAAGAGCTTCTTACTCTATGTATTCGGACTCAAATACTGTGATTTAACATTTGCTAACAAGAAACTTATTTATTCATATATTGGCAACTAATGTGGCTTGGATTAGACCTATTTACACACGTAATAATGTCCATTAGAAATACATTTGTTCTAAATGTAGGTAAAACGTTCCATCAGTTCGCCATTAGTGATAATTATTGTTCAGTGTAGTCTACATTAAGAAGCTTCAGTACCATCATTAACTGTGAAGACTTAAGATACATTTCATAACAGAGGAAAGCTTGAATAAGTCGATCAGATAATTGTAGCAACATTGCAGCACCATCTACAGGCATAATTGGTGCAACTACAATATCCTTGTCACCTCGTGGTGCTAACATGGTTCTATTAATTTCGAAGTCATTCTTTGCTCTTTATATGGACATTCTAATATACTTCTTTTCATGACTAAAATTAGCAATTTGTTTTTAACCCGACAGCTTTGTTAAGTGATGATGAGGGAAAAGTCACCTTTTCTAAAGCGATATACAAGTATTTAATAAATGCATGTTTTCCAGATGTATTTACTGAAACATATCGACGAAGAAAAATAATGTGCACTGAAAATTAAGTTTTGATGTGTTTCAATAGGGGGAGAATTCATTTGAAAATACATTCTAAAAATGTTTAAATACGATTTAACTCTCGACAGTGAATCAGATTCCTGTGACTTCATCACATGTATACAAGTACGGACTTGTGTGTTGAGAAGGCGTAATGTTACGAGGAGATGGACAGACAGTGTTAAGCCTGGGCCAAAATAACAGTGGAGTAATCAGTTCATATTCCTGATAAATACACATGTATTTCGGGCAAATAACGTAGAACCTGACTGGATTGTACGGGACCCTGCGATGTGGTGCCTTTTTGTATCTTGTTGAAAAACCGGTTGGGGTGTGATTCCTGAAATCACAGATGCTAACTGAAGATAGTTGGAACCATTGACTGTGAATGCACAAACGGCGTAAGTTGCTAACATTGTAAGTAACTGTGCTTTTGGGAAAGACACCCCTGCCCCTATATTGGCTCTACCACCGGTATAAAACCGGTATATTCTGTCGGGAGATGAACATGGATACTGACAGTCATGGCACAGAGGCCTGGACAGGCTCGTAGTCTCTCCCCATTCGGGCTAATTTGTGACTGTTGATTACTTAAGGTTATCATAAATACAAATACATGTCCTGTCATAAACTCCATTGTCTCCCACAAACCAGAAAGCCACATGCGAGACACACTTTAGTTTCAGGAAACTTTATTATCATTTCTTTTTTTAACAATATCGAAGAGCAAGTAAAGCTTCAGGTGAATGTCCTGTGGTCACAGATGCCAGAGTATTATACAGCGCTGTCGCTGCGGTGGCTCTGGGCTGACGGGCGGGTACAGCGAGAGTGCTAACAGGATCTACACACAACCAGGTGAGAGAGAGCCGACTGGCCCACAACGCCTCACTTCCATCCCGAGAACGGTTATTCCTATTGGCTGGTGCTGTGGAATATGGGCGGGGCAAAAGGGCATGGTTCATTGTAAGGAATTCCGCCATACGCCCTTTCACTTCACCCCTTGTCAACAACCCAACTGCTTGGAGCGTTGATCTGACAATAACCCAACACAAAAAAAAACAACTCAATATTTTCTCTCTTTTTAAAATGGTGCCTAGTCTTGGTGGGTGTAGCTCTGCAGAGATCTGTTGTAGCGTCGCAGGCAGTGAATGCAGCGGAATATTTTGAGGACGATGTGCCGCGATGTCCGATATGACCTTTCCCAACACGTGCCCCCTCAGACCCAGATTTTGGGAAACGGCATGATGGAAATTTCAGACGCCACCTCACCTCACCTCCTCGTCCTGCAATCAGGAGCTGAGGTGATGCGGGAGTAGGTGTGTGTCGAGCGAAACCGAAGAGCACGTAGAGTCTGCAGCTTGGACTAGTCACCACATCCAAGAGTCTTGCCTTGTGAGGCTAACAGCCAAAAACTCAAGGCTTACATTTCAAAAAAGCCTGGACTTTCTACCCATAATCCACCCCAGCACGCAATACAGCCAGCCCCAGAGAATTTTTATTACAATAACATTTGAGTACGGCCAACTAAAACACGGATGACAAACAAAATGTCTGAGTGGGCCTAGGTAGGCATTTGGGCCAATGTTATGTGCATGCACCCATAAATCCTTATCTAGAAACTGCTCTCAGTTGAGAGCAGTTCAATATTCAACACATTCTTCTCAGTCTGCATAAAAA
This sequence comes from Gymnothorax reevesii, assembly GCA_029721435.1. Taxonomy (NCBI): domain Eukaryota; kingdom Metazoa; phylum Chordata; class Actinopteri; order Anguilliformes; family Muraenidae; genus Gymnothorax; species Gymnothorax reevesii. The sequence continues at coordinate 886,471 of CM056593.1, read as the reverse complement.
TCCAGCAAAAAAATGTAAAGAACTGAAATTAAGCCAAGACAAGGTAATCAGCGGGAAAAATCCAATCTAAAAGGCAAGCCTAGAAAAAACATTAGCAGCTACCAAATATGCCCAATGCTTCAATGTGAACCATGTCCCCTTCCACTGGTCTGTCGTAATTCATGGACCTTCGCTGAAAAGCTTAAGGTTTGTATAATACTCACTGTGTATGCAAACAAGCATCAGACCTACTTTTCACGAGAAACAGTAGCACAAATATCTATGTTCTACGAGCAGTTAAATGTCCCAGTTTTTAAATGAGGACTCTCCTTATGCCGCCTTCCAGCAAGACCTTAAATGTGCCTTCAACTTCACCATGAGTCTAATTTACACCAACTTGCCAAGTTTCCTGACCGATCTCGACCACAATAAAAAGCAACGCGCTTTCTGCAATAAATTATCCCACTCTGAAACGGTCCTGTTCTTCTGAGTGAAAACCATAGATATACTGGGGGCGACTCCTGGCACAAGTTCCAAAGCTTCAATTAATTTTGAAATAAAATTTTCATCGTGACGTGCGGGGGGCACAAATTAAGAGTGCCCAAATCCAACAGAAACATCTAACCTTGAGGAACACGTAATATGCTTCAGACAAGCGTTAGTAAGTCGTGGACGACAGATTCGCTTGACTTAGTAGCATGTGCTTCAGGCTATAATACTTAAAACTGCGATAGTAACGAAAACCAGGTTGAGTAAAGAAATGAGGAGCGACATTGCTGGTAACCTTTCACATTTCATCTGGCAGCAAGTCCATTTGTACGAGTCAAATACTTAACGTGATGCTAAAAACGGGAAAAAGCTGGATATAAATAATTTCAGACACGCTTGTAAAAAAAAAAAAAACACGAAAAATGATCACGCACAGTAAGCACCTGGGGTAATTTTTTTTTAAACTTTGCTTTCCATTTTTTAGCGGGGCATCAGACATTTGCTAATTCATCATTTCAATTCCACAAATTGCAGTTGGAGCTCCAAAGCGCAACAATCAGCTTCTGCTTCAGTTGTAAGGCTCTCTGGTTTCACAAATCCCTGATTTAAGGCTAATGCTTAGCTTTTGGTCCCGACTATATTTATTTACATCGACTAATTGCGTGGCATAGAGAACAATGCAAAGGGTTCTGGATGGACAGGCGTTGGACTCTACCGCTGTAAGCAAAGCATTAGAGTAACACCCCACACAGGAGATCTCTTTGCTCTCAATGTGTGTGACAAATGCAAGCCAGGCGTATCCGGCCCACCCGAATTTGACTGGGTCCATGTGGTCACTGGTTTCCTCCCAGTTCAGCTCTTCTTCATGGGTGGCATATTGAAAGGACCAGTGGAGGACTTGATGCCCAAAAGACTCAACTCCAACTCTTCCGACTCCCGTCAAAACTTCGACAGTCATTACTGCAGCAGGTATACGCGTTATTACAATACTAGACTTCGAATGTCCCTGGTCCTTCTGCGGCTAGACTAGGCCGACGCTACCCATCTGGCTACGAGGAGGACGACAGATAGCATTACACGGGAGGAGCTGAAGAATGCCGAGTTCACATGTTCACAAAACCTTCGCTCTTCTTTACCACTGGACAGCACAATGAGGAGACTTGGAACAAAAACTCTAGGTGCTGAGATGAAGACCCTTTCTCACGAGGCTCTTGCTTGTTTTGGACATTTTCCGGTTTGTTTCAGACCTCGTTTGGAGGGTGAAGAGGAAGGAATTCGGACCGAGCTATGTACAAGAGACCACCATGACACAAATAGGGAGGCTCACTAGTGATCATCCACCACCAATATCCAAGTATCTGCTGACACTGGGTGCGGACAGGGTGCGAGTGTGTTTATGCGTGTGTGTGTGTGTGCGCGCGTGTGTGTGTGTGTGTGTGTGTGTGTGTGTGTGTGTGTGTGTGCGTGTTCAGACCCTGAAACTCCATCAGGAGTCAGTAGTGCAAATCCTTTGCGATGATGATAAGTAAGCCTTCTCGAGGGGAGGGGGAGGGAGGTTGAGTGCTGCAGAGAAGGTGGGTGTGGTTTGTCAGACGGGTCCGTTTTGATTGGTCACTGCCGGAGTGGGAACGTTGGGGGCCATCCGAGGGCGTGTGCGCATCCCGCCTTCAGTATAGCCGCTTCTCGTAACTACGAAAACGACAAGGGGGGAAAAAAGTAAATAAATCAAGACCACGATGGAACTGGTGTCAAACTGGTTAAAAACAAAAAAAAGGACTAATAAATACATATTTTTAAAAAACCATCACAAGTATAAGAACTAAATGAAGGATCATTGCTATTCCAGAATTCAAGAGCAACATGCTGTGTGACAAATTAAGCTCCTATTTATATGAAGACAAGGTTGTCTGACAAATTCTCCACCATTTCAAACAGCGTACGGCTTCACAGCATGAATGTTACGCAGCAGAAAAGTGCTAATGTGACTAAAATCCTACACAGCTGTTACACTGAGAAGAGTAATTACTGCTCGCTAATACTCAGCCAGGTGCAAGTGTTAAAGGCGCAACGTCATGTGAACACCTGCTAAAAACAATCACAGCCCCAGAACAGGCTAAAACCAAACAACAAAAATCAAGATGTTATTTAAAAACAAGAACATAATGAGCATATAAAGTAAATCAAATTATCCTCTCCTGAAACATTTATTCATTTCTTCATTTGTAGCAGGTGGGGATGGGAATAACTTTGCTACGATTCAATGGGTGTTACCGTGTGTCAGAAGAATGAGGAGGTTTAAAAATGGGTGTTACCGTGTGTCTGAAGAATGAGGAGGTTTAAAAATGGGTGTTACCGTGTGTCTGAAGAATGAGGAGGTTTAAAAATGGGTGTTACCGTGTGTCAGAAGAATGAGGAGGTTTAAAAGCTCCAGGGCAATGTTACAGGAGAGGAGGCTAGCAGACCATAAAACAAGGGACAGAGGAAGGTATTGCTACGGCTACCGCTGAGGATCTCCTAGTCCTGGTTACCAGCCACTCACCAGTCCAGCCTTCAAGCATCTCAGTGACAACCAAGCGATTTTTTGGGATAAAGTGTGTGTGGGCCGCCCCCAACTGGCCAATAGTGCTCCGTGTCCACGAGTAACGAGAAGCAACTGCCACATGCCAATTGGGTGGGTAAATCCCAACATGTTTCACTCACGCCGCTAACAGTATTTTCATGTGAATGATACAAAGTTAAAGTCGTAATTACCAGGGGAAGTACAATGGCAGAAAGCACGAAAAATGCCATCTTCATAGCTACAGAGGTTTTATGACTATATTATTCTTTGTGTTTATTACATTAGCATTTTAGATTTATGTTTCATTGCCACACATTCAAACTAGCGGGAAGAAAAACAAAGCGCTCTTCCACTGAGCACAATTTTTCCCCCGCTAGGCTTTCCCAACCCAGAGCATCTGAAAGCTCGAAAAATGTAAATTAGAGCTGCCAAACTCCATGGAGACTAGCGGAGCATGAAGGCAGTACTTCTCGGTCTCCGGAGACACATTATCACAAGCGAGAGCAGGGTTGTCACCAGATAGGTTGTCGGGGCGAAGAACAAGTGGCCAGTAAGCAAAGCTAAGGATTCATAAGAAAAGGGGCACAGAGATTCCTACCAAAATAATGAGCATGTAGCACAGAGGCAGTGTCTCCTGCCCCAGGCTCCTGCTAAACACTCCTGATAAACACACCTCCACCTCATCACCACACACTGCACCGCTACCGATGTGTGATGTAGCACAGAACTGGCGTACTTACATGGCACAAAAGAATATCTACGGAGGGTGCATGAGTAAACGAGAAGAAAAAAAGACATTTTGTCTAATGTTTAATTAATTACATGTCTAAGAAACTAGTTTCAGCACTACAATTTCATAAACGTGCAGGATTTTGGGATGATTCTAGCACTGTGGCTCACTTTCAGTTCAGCAAGCATGAAAGCATGTCTATCGGAAGATGGGCTGGGGCTTGCAGCTAAAACGCCAGCTTGGAGGCTCCATGGTTGCATTAAAAGGGCGAGAGCCATTCTTAGCGATGCTAGCATTAACCGTTGCGATTGGGATCGTCTGACTTAAAGTGGAAAGAGCGATTTTGCTGAAGCCAGGTGTGGGAGCTATGGCCTGTGCACGACTAGGCTTAGCCTTAACATGCAAACAAAAACAACCGGAATTTCTTGGATTGAGGAGCTACCACCTGGAACATTAAAAATATCAGGGCTCCTCTCCAAGATAAAACAAGACTATTAAAAATCTGATCTTTGCAATGTCTGTGGGAAGGATTTCCTGCAAAGTCACATGACCCAGGAATCAGATACAGAATTTATCCCACATTCTGGGCGCATTACTTATCGGAGGACAAAACTGTATGATCCAGGACACAGCACAGTCACTGCGTCAGGAGCGTTTCTAAGCTTAGCAGTGGGTAAAAAACGTCTGCGCATTGGGAGAAGAACCACAGGAGAGAAGCGACAGGCTAATTTTTTCATACTGCTGGGAATGGGATGGTTGACGAGGGAACATCAGGACTAATCAGTATGGGTTAGATCGACAGGAAGTTAGAGGGCCGGTTACCCCGGGAGACGGCGCAAAACTTACGAGTGGAGCCCGTGGACGCCTCCCTCCACCTGAGCCGACATGGTTCTCTTCTCAAACTTCAGCTCCCCAGAATACATCATAGACCTGAAACGAGACGTGCGAGTGAGCAGAGCGAGAGTCACCATTCCCCCTTCAGCTCTCTACAGTTAGTGTTCCAGAGCTCCGTCGCATTTCGGTTACACTGCTGCCGGTAGCATCAGAGTTACAGTGCCGAGTACAGCCATACTCTAATTACATTTCTGACCGGACGCATTAACACTGCGCAGCAGGTTCTCAAAATGTTTTGGAAAGATTCTAGGTCAGCGTTCCACAGCCATCAAGAGCCAGTCCTGAATCAGCAATGAACGGTAAAATGTTCGGCTATAATCATTCCAATCGCATTTGTCACCTTTCAGCTCCCGTGTCGCAGGTTTTTGGGACCTTTTCCCCTTATTTTCAAAACTTGAGTCTTTAGCGGAGTTGTAGTCTACAGCTTTCATTCACCAGCAGTCACTATTATTAGCAGTATTAGCAAGTCGAGTTCAGAATCCTGATCATTACTTTGAGAAACCAGCAGCTCCAGCCCAGTTCACTTCTGCAGTCACAACTAGGGATGCAGCGATTAACCAGTTTCACAATTAACTGAGATTTGAAACACCAGGGTTATTTAACTGCACCCGCTGCAGAGCGATATTACGTTAGTACTAGGGGTGTCAACATTTACACCTGTAAACGGTTACACGAATAACAAATCATAACCGTTTAGAAAAATCAATAACCGCGTACACGTCATTTTTTCCTCCTCGTTCATTTCTCATCAATACATACCGTCGCCTATTTTTAGGGGTGATAATGTTGCCTGAAAGCTTCAGATAATAACATTAACTAACAATACACTTAAATGTTCCCACTAGTGCAGTTATACGCATACAGATGCATGGGGCGCAATGCTGCCTTGATTTAAAAAAATTTAAAAAAATCCCGTAGCCACAGCCAGTGTCGCGTCACTTCAAGAATAGGCAGCGGAGGACTTGAGAAGAGCGCGGCGCTCATCATCTTCTCCATGTGCAAATGTCCTGCAGCTGAAAACAAAAACTGTTAATGTCTCGTTATTTTAGCCTATATTGTTGCGTGTTGTTGTACGTTATATTGTTGGCTGGTGTTCTGTCGGCTTTTGACGACCTGATCACACATCCTCACGTCTAAAGAGGAGGAAGAAAACACATTTTTTTCACCAATTTTAGTGAATAATTGTGAGAATCCCCCTCTACTTTTTTAACTTTGTGGATGTAAAGGTGAAGTTTTCTCCTCTCACTTCAGCTTACTTTGGCTTCTCTTTGAGTTGCTTTCTCTCCCCAATTCCTCATTACTTTTACTATGAGACGCACATTAAAATTCGGACGCACCGTCGCGAGAGAGGGATGCAGTTTGCACTTTAAGTTAAAAAAAAAAAAAAGAGAGTACAAAAGTGAGCAATAGTCAAAACAATGATTAAAAAAACCTTTTTCAGCTTTTACTTGTACGTTTTCTTATCAGTCAAAATGATAGAGGATTTTATTTTCAACTCATTTTACTTTCTGTGGTTATACAGCGCAACTGCGATAGAAAAGGCTCATAAATCTCCGAACTTGTAACCGGGTACACGTCGGTTAGTCGTCCTGTGTACACGTGTAGAAAAAATTGTAAACGTTGACACCCCTAGTTAGCACCAGGTTACTTAATTACACATTGAGAGGGTAGGGAATTAAATATAAAAGTATATAAAAGTTGGGTGTTCATGTCTGCAACTGCAACACAGCAACAAAGCGGCGCGAAGTTTACGGAAGAGAAATCAATCCTCTCGAAGTCTTCAGTCACGCTTGGCATTTTAGATTTAAAAAATCACAAAGATAACATCAGTAGCTTTTAGACTTCAAGCACTGCACTGTGGTAGTTGGCTAAATAATTACAATTCAGTTATTAAAAACACTGATGTTCCCAGTTTTTTTCTGTAATTTTTACTAATACTTCAAACAAACAAAAACAATTTAGAATTATAAATAAAATGGATATTTTTCTAGTCACTTGTTAAATGAGATTTATTTATTACAGCATTAAAATTAGCTGATTAATATAAGGCATGAAAAGTAAATGACCGTAATGCTGACGTTTATAACCCATTTTAGTAAATGTTCCAAAGGGGGATCAATGAAGTTCATCTTGGTCTTATGTTAATAAACAATTATTATGATTACATGTGATTTTTATTTATAGGAAAAATTTCATTTTGTGAATTTAATGAATGCATCATAATCGTGAAACTGAGTATTGCTCTGACTATAATCATACCGTGAAAATCTCTGATCGTTGCATCCCTAGTCACAACACAAGTTCGCCAAAAGGCAAGCAGCCAACTTTGGGCGCGAGGCTCTGGCACAGACAGCAGTTACAGTGAACTCCTCCCGTAGGGGGTCATGGGTTCAGAACACATGCCAACACTCCCTCGTCAGTTCCAAGCAGTGATGAGAAAACCGCACATGGGCAAAATGTCAAGCAGAGTTTCTTAATGCTCAACCAACAAAGTCCTGCAACACAACCCCAACACACAACTCTGGGAAAACTGATTATCACAAGACTTCAGCTGCAATCAGTATCAACAATACGGTGGCTTAGTCCAGAAAGAGTCTCATTTCCCGCCCCCATCGTCAAAATTTGCGTCCAGTTATTTCATTGCTTAGCTGTCAAACTGACAAAATTCATCAGCATTAAAGGGTTTAGCTGAGAATATCCGAACAATAGCTGTGATCTCACACCTTAAAGGTTAAATGACCCCATGACTGGCCAGCTTACCGCAGGATGGACAAGCTCTTTGCACCGATGTCCTGGCAGCCGTGCTGGATCCCGGCGATCAGGTACGGGACAAATTTGTGGATGGAGCCCTTGTCCTGGACCGAGCCGGACACACCCTGTGCGACCTTCACTTTGTCCCCCTCGCTGTGGAGTAAAGCAGGTTGGTTCCACGGTCAAACACGGCCCACCTCCGCTCTTCACGAAGGTCAGACAGTATCACAAGTAACGAAACAGTCACATCAAACTAACCAACAAGGTAAAAATGATCGGCCAGACATTCATAAGCCAAAGCATAATCTAGAGTTCTTATGGAAGATTAACGTTATAATCTATGGGGAGAGCCGGAGCACTGAAGCACCAGTTAGAAATGTCAAACATGCACTGTCTATAACAGAAAATATACCAAGAACTGCTTTTCACAGCACAGAGTACAGTGGTTATGATGTGTCAATCGGTTGCATGAACGCCCACCTGAAGTATCGTTTCTGACTGCTGCTGTTCTTCTCCATGGCGTCTAATGAGCCCATGCCGCGATACTTTTTAAGTCGCACACCGTCGGAGAAGAAGTACTCGCCGGGTGCTTCTGTAGTAGCGGCCAGCAAAGAGCCCATCATCACTGAAGGGGGGGAGGGGTCAGAGGTCAAACAGAGCAGCAAGCTCCACCCCCGTCACCCAGATTGTGACTCTTATGAAGTCACAGAAGGCCCAAGGTTAGGGGTGAACTCCATTTCCATTCAAATCAGCTGAGGAAGTGAAGTGAAATAGAGCTACTCAATACTGAAGTTTGTCAGGTGCGTCTGAACACCCATACTGCACGTGTATGAACAGAATTCGGTGTGACACCCCATACGCAACCGTCCATGTAGGAGATATAATGTGCAACAGCGCCCTGCCCAGATTACCCATGAAGTTCCTTCAGCCACCCAGAGCATAAATTTAAATACACAACTTTGTCACTATTAAGAGCATTTATGAATATTTTTCACCGCACATGTCCCTGCTAATTCATTTTCCACAGAGATAGTCCCCTCAGTCATCTGTAAAACTGCTTGTCATCTCAGCACCAGTAGCCTTATGGGAACGCGCAGCGTCCACTGGTCACATGCAGCGAAATTCAGCCGACTGCAGTCAGCCACCCGAGAATTATTCACATGCAGTTTCATCCAGACAGAGACATATGCAATGAATTTCACATGCAGCTTTTCACCAGCTATATCGTTAATGTGTGCAGGTATTCGATGCACCGCGTGTTTCCTAATTGGGACATGGAGTTTATTGCTACACTTTGAGTGGCACCACCGTACTTGGACCTTCATCTCCCCCCCCACAGAGAGACAGACACAGAGACTCACCTGTGGACGCTCCCAAGGCGAGAGCTTTGACCACGTGTCCGACTGTCTGGATTCCGCCGTCGGCGATGACAGGAACGCCAAAGCGCCGGGCGTATTCCGCTACTTTGTAAACCGAGGTCCCCTGGGGGCGGCCGCACGCCATAACTGCCGGAGGAGAGGTGGGGTACGGTCACAAACCGCCCAAAACCAAGGCGAAGCGCCAACCTCATATCTCAGACGCTGCAGGTTCAACCCCTGTAATCCTCCCATAGGCAACCAAGGCAGTAAATTCACATCAACAACATCAGTGAAGGCAGCTAACAGCATAAACATGGTGTCACACCATATAAGCACGCCTGTATATACACAGATTTTCTGTTATGAGAGAAAAAAATTTAACTGCAACAGAAGCTCTGAATAAGAGCATCTGGCTAATTGCTGAAAATGCAAATGAACATCTGGAAAATAAATATGGCACTAGATTATATTCGAGGCAGCCATGTGCGTGATCCAGGCACCGAGATTCTGCTGGGAAATACCAGGTTTGTGCCAAATTAAGTTGGCAGCCATTTTTTTGACACCTTGAGGCCCCCCTCTCCTCACCTTCCTGTGTGATGCAGATGGACCCGCAGCCCATTCCCACACGCAGCGCGTCCACCCCGGCGTCAATCAGGTTCTTCGCCTGCGCCGCCGTCACCACTGAAAACACAGGCAGCGGGCTAAAGCTAACGCTAACGTGCGCACAGCAGCAAGATCTCAAGGGAAGATCAATCCACCATCTTGGAGACTCTGAAGCTGAAGATAACGGCCCTGGCGACCGACACTCACCGTTCCCTCCCACCACCTGAAGCTCGGGGTACTTCTGCTTAATGTAGTTGATCATGTTGATCTGGTAGACAGAGTTTCCCTGCGAGGAATCCTGCAGATGAAATGCAGACATGTCACCGCTGATGCTCGGCCTGTATGACACTAACAGAACTTGGATGAAACGTGTGACTGCATCTGCGCTGGCGCCCGCAGGATAGATTCAGAAGCACCAGTTTTAATGGTCGTTTGCAGCCCGAGGGCAGTTTGTGGGCCTCAGGTCCCCGCAGTCGCGCTAAGGGGAGTCGGGAGTTTCTCAGCTGGACTCACCAGAACCACTACGTCCACTCCGGCCTGCATGAGCAGGTCAAGGCGGTACTTGTCATCCTCGCGGGTGCCGATTGCGGCTCCGCAGAGCAGCTGTTTGCGCGAGTCCTTGGAGGCCAGTGGGTAATCGCGGTTCTTCTTCAGGTCTGTCCGCGCGATGATGGCCACCAGCTCGTCGCTGTCGTTTACGATGGGCAGTTTCCCTGTAAAGGGGGTGCGATTGAGGGGTCAAAGGTCAGGGTTCAAAAGTCATATCCCACCAAAGTCATTTTGATGTACCCTTATATCTTTAATAATTTGATTTTTTGGCATCTCCAGTCATGCCAAAACCCAAATCTTGAGTGTTCAATTACCAACTGATATATCAGCATGCTCTCACAGAACTCATGAAGCTATTTGACGGTTTGCTGAAATGCGTGCCAGTCGCCGTCATTTTTTTCACATCAGGCGCAATCTCGACATGTACAAAATGAGACTTGAGGACACCTAAACATGCACTTGTTCATACAGCACCCACAGCACACAGATGACCAGCTGGAGGCGCTAGAGCAACTTGCACATAGCAGTGCCCACCAAAATCTTTCATAAACAAGAAACACTTACACACTGCCCCCATGAGGCAGCTGTCAGCACTAACATGATTCTATCGGTGACCACAAGGGGGCCGTGACTGAGTGAGCAGAACCAGCAGCTCCACCCCTCTCCTCTCCTGCAGTCATAACACAAACCGCCCAAAGGAATTCCAATGTGAGCCTTCAGTACTGTCAACCGTTACAGTTCCTCCTTTTGGGGATTTTGAGTTCAGAACACATACCAACTGTCCCTTTTTTACCTGCTTGTGAAGCACCTTGTGCTGTATTGCTTGAAGGGCACAATATAAGTAAGTGTATTATTTTATTATTATTATTATTATTATTATTATTGCCAGCTTCTGGCTACAAACAACAAAACTGCAATTCTACAGGACACCCAAAGGAAATGTTTTGATGAACCACCAACTATGTCCCTCCAAATAACATCTAAAACCAACAGTTCTGGTCTGAGCTAAATGCATCTCACGAGACTTCGTCTCTCGAAGTAGCAACACCACAGTGGACAAGTGCAGGAAGACAGAACTGGGACATCATTACGACTGACAGAAGCCGATTCCATGAAGAAGATTATCGTTGCATTTCCTTCCATTGGGCTAATCCCTGAGCCCTACACCCTGTGATGTCACTTCCTTTCCGAGTGAAAACTCGAGGGCAGCAGGGTGTAGAGCTCGTTTGGAATACCCTTCACCGTAATATTTTAGAGCCGCTGAATTCTGCAAACACAAGAGTAAACAAAGTCATCCAGTCTCCGATGCGCTTCCTCAGGCCATTTGTCAGTTTCCCAGTAGCTTTATAACAAGTGGCATCGCTTTCAAAAAGCAACACATTGCCTAGGGTAATAAAAAAAAAAAAAAAAACTTACATCTGTACCAATACAGTTCAAGTGTATAACGAACTACCTTTGTTTGAAGAAAAGCATTCTGGGGATTCTAACAGACCCAAACATGCATTCACTCTTCACACTCAGGATAAAAAAAGAAACTGCTCTCACCGTGGCAACTGCACTTCAGGGCAGCAGAATTTCCCATGAGCCCTGTGGCAAGGAGAATTGTGGGAATAGCTTACCACATCAGTCTCTCACTGCCTCACCTTTCTTGCTGCGCTGCAGAATATCATTGGCCTCCTTCAGCGTGACGCCGGCGGGAGCGACCACCAAATCGTCCCTCTTCGTCATGGCCTGGAACGCAAATATCGCCTTCGTTACTGAGGAAATATTACACACCTAAAAGAACAGCCCAGCTCCAACGAGCAATCCCAAAACAATAAATCAGGTGATCAAGATCATAACGGAGGATGTATACAGGAGAAAAAAAATCTCTGTTGTGAGCACTAGGATGATTCACCAAGTACAAAAGGAACAAAAACTGGCAATGGCTTCAGCATGTGTCACATCCACAGATTAGTTTCAAAATGTAACACAACCAGCAGGGGGCTCTTGAGTCACTGCTAAAGAGGTTAAAGCTCCACATAAGTGCAAATACAAACACGGCGACTGATGGACAGATGTGAAACGCATTAAAAACATACAACAGCATCCTTAAAATGCAAATAAAAACAGGTGCACTTGCAGACACATAATTACTACAGCCGACAGGCAGAGACACACCTGCCCACGCATTCTCACCCATGCAGACACGAGCGTGCGCTCACGCTCACAGACACACACACACACGCACACAGACACACACACAGACGCACAGACACACAGACACAGATACGCACCTCCTCCAGCGGTCTGTCGTACTCCTTCTCGGTGAGGAAGTCGATGTCTCTGGAGGTGACGATGCCGACCAGTTTGCTGCCCATCTTCCCCGTCTCGGTGACAGGGATGCCGGAGAAGCCGTGTCGGACCTTGGCCTCGAACACGTCCCCCACCGTGTGCCGGGGGCTCATCACTACCGGGTCAGTGATGAAGCCCTGCTCAAATTTCTGAGCCACGCGGACATACAAGTCCGTAAGCATGTCAGCAGAATCACAGTTCAAAATAAAGAGGAACAATTCTGACACATTTTGTTAAAAATAACACAAATGTTGAACATTAACACCAATAAATTTAAGTCTACGAATTTAACTTTAACATCATATTCATCGTGTTTAAATGCAGAGCACTACACTACTAAGCAGTACAAATATTCTGCTCAAATATCGAGTAAATCAAGTCTTTTTCTGTCCTGGGGCCCACATGGTGGCCCCTAAGGCCCCCACCGCTGGCCCCGTTCCTCACCTTAACTTTGCGGACCTCGTTGGCCTGAAACTCTGGTGTACAGTTGTGGTGAATGATTCCAATTCCTCCCATGAGCTGAACAGGGAAACGCACACGCGCACACAAACACACACACACACACACACACACACACACACACACACACACACACACACACACCGAGTGAGTGAGAAATGAGAGATATCAGCAAACGATGAGAATGTCTCTACTTGACTCCAATGACACTGACACACGTACAAACCCCTGCCCACCAAGCAAATTTACAGTGTTAGCAAATGACTATCGGTGAGTGTGACGGCATTCGCTGTAATGACATGCACTGTGAGTCATGACATGTGTCGTAGTCTTGAATAATGTTTCCTGTAGAGAAATGAATGGAAGGACGATAGATGTCAAGAACTGCGGATGAATAAAAATGGGTGGATGGGAGGATGAGGACAATGGATGGCACACTGGTTTATGATTGGCTGCAAACAGCAGCAGACTGTTGACTACAATTGGCTAAGGCTGGGGAGAGCGCGGCACTCACTGCCATGGCGATGGCCATAGAGGACTCAGTGACCGTGTCCATGGGGGAGGAAATGAGTGGCGTCTTCAGGGATATCTTCCGGGTCAGGGCAGAGGTCAGATCCTGTGAGACACACAGGGTCACAGGCATGTAGACAGTAGGGTTAGGGTTAGGGTTAGGGTCTGCGAGACACGCATCCTCACTCATACACTCAGCTAAGGCTCTGAAACCCTGATGATCAAGTCAAATACATGTTTTACTGACAGAGACGATTCATCTTTATGGTAATGTCTTTAAACCAAGGAATATGCACATATATTCACTTCACCATGTCCCCCACAAAAAAAGGTTGTCAAAAATTATGTCAATAAAGTCTCAGGTTGAGTTCTTTTATTTTCGTTTCATATTCAGTTTGTGCGGTTTCTTTTCGAGTCGGTAAAAATGGCAGATATAGACCGACAAACCACACGTGGGTCAATTTAATAAGTTTCAATCGGTGTTGTGAATTTGGGAGGGAGCCTAGCGCAAAGCGCACTCGGATGGCAATAACCAAACAATGCACAAGATGTCCACTAGGGGGCAAACGCGTATAGAAATCCTGGCCATACACAAATAAATCATATTCTAAGAGGAAATCTGTAAACGGCGAAAACATGAATACATCACTACTAGGGAGTATTTAATTCACGCATATTTGTCTCAAACATGAATAGTCAGGGGGGAAATGGCACGAAAGAACGCGTCTACGTTTCCGCAACATCTTCTCCAAAAGAGAGGCAAAACCACCAGTAGAGGGCAGTAAAGTACATACTTTCACCAAAACAGAACACAAATCAGAACTGAAGTGCTCAATAAACATTCTTCTTTTTTTTTAACCAGCACGCTGTAATGCAAAGGAATAACACATTCACCATGGTAACCATTTCGGAGTTTAAAAATTATTTGCCAGGATATGGGTCACCTTGAAGCATTTGAATAATATCTGGTCTTGAGGGCAATTTGCATACGTTTCGCATCACTGCAGGAAGACATCGTCACTTTCGCTCTTGCAGAAACCGGAGCTTTTAAATAACTTCACCAGAGTTACAGCAACGATGGTGAGAGGAAATGAGACTAAATCCTGTGATGACATGGCCACGGATCTCGACTACAACCCAAAGAGGCAGACAGTCACTGTCGATCGGCGAATGACCCAGGGAGTGTCCTTGGAGCGTGAAAGGCTTTTTCTAAACAGATTAAGACTCCTTAACCCTTATCCCAGTCTCGGCAGAGATTCTCAAAACAAGGGATGCAGCAGCACAGCTGAACTTTCTTTCAGAAAAATGCACGTCTCACGCATCAGGGCCGTTCCGTATGCTGACCTTGCAGGTAAAACAGACACGTCCTCGAAAAAACAAAAAGTAGGCAAACAATTCAGGAAGGAAAAGCCCAGATGGCTGGTTACATAATTTAGGTCCAACTCCTGGTCGAAGAATTTCTCAAACGTTTGCTAGATGACAGAATTAAACATTTTGGAGCAGTTTTACTTCTAGGTCCAGAATTTTAAACCTCAGACTTTTGTAAAATAGGATTTCCTGTAAGAGCAGAATCCATATTACAGTTTTGCCCCACCGCTATATTTACACAAGCAGGAATCTGGCATCCCGATTCAATCTGCAGCTCAGAGCAGGGTTTCTCAGAGTTTCACATCGGCGCGCGGATCCACACGCCCCCATTTTAGCCAGATGGCACAGGGAGAGGACGCTCCATTAAAACAGTAAACACCCTGAGTCATGCCCATCAAACTGCCAGTGTGAACTGAAGACAGCAAAAGCACCGCAGTGCCTCATGAACCTGAAAAATGGGTGATTCGAAAAATCAAATCCACCTTATTTCTGTTTTTCCCTCAACATTATCTTGAAGACAGTCTCCTGTGCACGCGGAGTGTAAACCAGGAGCAGGGTTGGGGTCGATTCCAGAAGTGGAACTGAAAGTGGAATTGATGAATCGGGTGGAACTGAAATTGGAACATATTATTTGGAATTGAAGTGGATGTGGAACTGATAAAATGGAACAATCCCCAACCCCGGCCAGAAAGCTCACCCACCAGTGACACTGCTAGCACCCCGCTAATTTTTCTGGTCAGATGGTTACCATGGCAGGAGGTGAAAAAAAAAATTCTATCGTGGAATACTAATGCCGCGTTTCCATCAAGCGGAACAGTTCAGTTCGGTACAGGTCGTGTCACATTTCAGAGAGTTTCCATTACAAAAGTTGTGGATTTTTCGTCACGCCTCCGGAGGGGGCGCCAAGGGTTACCAGCCGATACTAATGAGGCGGAGCTAAAACACGCCTTCTGTATTGGTCGGGAATCGCCATCACGGCCGTCTGTTGATTGGCCAACAGAATCGTCACTCAAGCGCGACTTCCAGAGGGAAACGAAAGGAAAACAGCCGTCTCCCCGACCGTTTTGAGAAAAACATTTTTGGAAATGTCTGTTCGCAACACCGCACCATGGGGCCATGAGGAGGCGCAGATGTACATTTCAAGCATTTAAATTTCGTCACTTTAAAATGCGTATCGCCATTATTATGCGACCTCATTTGGCTGGAGTTGCACTGCGAGCATTTAGCTCGCTAGCTGGCATTAAAATACGCCGAATAAAAAGGTTGCAGCTAAAGCCACTTTCACACCGGACACGAAACAAATTTTTTGCACAACAAATTACATTCAAAGTCAATGCGTTTCGCGAGTATTAGCGTGTTTGCTTTGCATTTTTGCATCTGTTAAAAAAAACCCATCTACATTTAAGGGTACTGTCTGCAGTGGAAACGCAAACCAGATCTAGGGGTTTGGTACCAAAAGTACAGTTCCAAGGATACTATACCGAAAGTACCCCAATGAAAACGCGGCTTAAGGCACCAAGGTGAGATTCCCCATACTCAGCAACTGCCCCTTACAACAGATCGAGTATTACGACGTCGTAGTGACCTGCTGAGGCACTTCGGGCCATGACGTCACTAGACGACTTTGCTAGGCTGAAAAAGACGTGCAGAGGAGGAGGTGGAAGAGGACGTCAAGCAGAGAGAATCTCGATGTAAGCCCAAGCTCGTTTGGCAGGCAGCTCCTGACAGGATTGAGAGGTTACAGGTCTGAAGCGCTGGCGGTAAGATGGCTGCACCTAAAACAGACCCGCGCTAATGGCTTAGCATCACTACAATGCTCCAGATGAGGTCAAAGGGCTCACCACATTCTGCTTTTGTGTGCTTTAAGGATACATCACTCAGGCCAGTCTACCAAAAAGTACCACTACAGTATCCACTATCGCCCAACTTAGAGCCCAAAACCAGAGCCAAACTATACCAAGAGAGGAGAGGAGCTGACATATATCGCCTAGGACAGAACATGGATTCTCACCCAAGACAACATTGAGAATCGCACCTAAGAAGGGAGGCATATCCTCAAGCACCGAGTCATGTAGGTAGATGCCAATTTTCCACCCAATCGCTTCCATTTCAGGCTGACAGGAATGCCCAGTATTCAGAGGAGAGAGACTGCACAAGCTGAACTGAAATACACCTGAGCATAACTTCACTTGAAACATAAATAAGCCAAACCGACAAGCTCAAATACCGGAGATTTCTGTCGTCACAGGATTCAGACAGAGCAGAGGACCGCAGTTAATTTTGACATGCAAGAGGCGAGACCCAAGCGTCTTGTGCTCGCAGCGTTCGGTCAAACGGTTTGCTTGCTCGTCCCCGTCGTTAACTGCCTTCACGCGGCAGGAATTTAATTTGAGCTCCCCGAGGCCCTGAGCGCTGAAAAACAAAAACAACTGGCCGCGGGACTCCCAGCTGCCTTCACCCTTAACCACACTTTTCCACCGCAGGGAGGGGTCGCTCGACATAAACAGGAGCAGTGAGGCCCCAACCTCTGTCCTAGAGTGTGGAGAGAGCTCCTCACCTCACTAAAATCAGGGTGAGCGTAAATACAGCTTTATATAGACGGGCGTTTGGATGCAGACAGGGCATTGTGGCTTGTTAATTACATATAGGTTTGGTTTTGAGGCCTAGTGGTGAAGGATGTGCTGGATTTCAGGACAGCCCACGCACCCAGCCCGGGCCCCCATTACAGCAAGATTAAATAAGGGCCATCCGTCTCCAGTTCCCAGGCACCAGACTTCCATAGCCTGGGCTCCTCTCCCACACCCACACTCTCCACCCAAACTCGAGCACAGCGAGGACTCTCACTAATGCAAACTAGCATTAGCCACAAGGCTGCTTCAACTGGAGGAAGAACAGGCATTTTGAAATGTTTTCTGAAAGTTTACGTTCCAGACCGACATTTCTTTCCACAACCAGCCATGATCATTGCATCAGCATTAAAATGTCCAGGTCTGAACATTCTAATCACCCAACTGCAGTTCTGCACTTTGAAGGGTTAAGAAGTCCGATGTCACCCTGGGTGCTCCAAGAAAAATGTGTTTCGAGGCTTGAGAAGACTCCCTGATAGACGTGAACCAAACATCCACAAGTCGCTCGACAGGTTTCCCACCTGGTCCCAGGTTATGCAACGGACCCTTCTGTTCTGCTGCAGACTGCAGGGAGATGATCGAGGCCGCCCAGACTCAGGTGAGAAAAAAACAACAGTCCGCCTTTAAAAGCTCTGGTGCCGTTTCACTCAAACACCACAGTGCACCAACAGCACAATTAACCTCCGTCAGAAACTTCCAGGAATGGCCGTCGCTTAGGGGACTGCGCTAACAACCGATACCACAGCTGAGACGGGGCAGGTGTTCACCGTTCTATGCCTTTGAGAGCTTTAGAAACTGAATCCCACGATAAACTGAAAGGCTCTCGGTCATGTTCCCCCTCTAGGCCCTGATGATTCAAACTGCATTTTCATTTCTTGCTGGAAATGATATTTACAGGAAGGGAATCAACTCAGTTTCGCCAAGGTGAAGCCAAATCTTATTTTCCATTGCGCGCAAAGACACTTTACGCTGCCACAACAGGTAAAAACCAGGCCCGAGTCCCCAGAAAGCCTGTGCAAGGCCGATTCAGCTCACGCTGTCAATCCACTGCAAATTAACCTCAAATTTTTACTCAGCGCCTGCGTCCACCTTTCCTGAACTGTCAACGGAGCCCAATACAAAAAAACCTCCATTTACTGGGGTTCCACAATCACCTGACGTCGCCACGGTTAAACACACGACTCAGCATTAACGCCCCTGAGATCGATATGTACATGCCAAATACATCTGGGCGCAGCTCAGCCACCCCGCCGCTGCAGAGAGAGCAAAGGTGATTTCTCTCGGTGACCTGCAGTCATATTGACGCGCAGTTTCACCAATATGACCTGTCTAAGACACGCGCTCCAAAGTCCTTATGGCGGTTGACACATGCACATATGCGCAAACACACGTACGCACACGCACATACACACACACAAAACCTTTTTTCCTATCCCGGTGGGAACTAAAAAATTATTCTTGCACCAAAACCCCATTTCCAAGCCCCCTAAACCTGTCCTAACTCTGACCCCTTCCCTAACCCTAATCTTTAAAATAATCTTATTCCTAATCGACAAACCCCCCCAAAACAGCCAAACTTTTAGCTAAATCTATAACCTCACGCCCTCACCTCAATATAGAGCCCAATTTTGACAGCGAACCCTAAAACTAAACCTAGACCAAACCATAATTCCAAAGGTAACTCTAGACCTAATCCTGGAACTAAGCTTTTTCCTCACAGGGACCCAAAAAAGGTCCCCACAGGGCCTGTTTTTTATTTCAGACTCACAATCTCTGTGAGGTCTTTTGGTGCCTTTCAAGGCATATGAACCAGGCCCCCCCCCACACACACAAACACACACATATAAAGGCATTATGTTACATGAGGGGCCATTTTGACTATGCTGTATTATTTTCCCACAAGTTAAAAATTAATCGCACACACAGGCAGCATCTTTGTTTTATTACCCCCCCACCACCACCCCGGCAATTAGCCGATTCTGAAAAGAGCGCATTTAACCAGGATTTAGCGCAGGTGCAAATCATGAGCAGCCGGAGCTTTAGCACACAGTTAATGGAGTTGTCTTTGCACTGCAGTTGCAGCTGTTGGAACAGATCGTGTGCAGCGCGCGTCCAAGTTACTGTGTGGGCGGAGCTTAAGTGCAGGAGATTGGCGGTGTTGAACTCACCACTTCATCGGAGGTGAAGTCAATAAAACCAGGCAGAATCAGGAAGTCGCTGCAAAAAGAAAACAGGAAGTGAGTCCCGGCACAGAAACTGAGCCCAGGAAATGACACTTAACAAAGAAAGTAGGGTCAGAGGAGGTATGCCACCATAGAGTGAAAATTCAGCATGACAAAGCACCTGCATCCCCTGTGGCAGCGTTCATACCGGTTCTTTGAGACATCAAGACCTTATCTGCATCCTCGACCTGAAGAAACTCGAATAACTTCATGTGGAAGATTTTAAAGTTGTGCAATAAGGTTTAGGACCAAACTCTCAGCTTCCTGGGCCTTGAACTTGACGAAACACCAACTTATGAGAGGTACTGCCCACCTGTTGACCTAAGTGACCTTCTTAGCTGTAGATATCCAACTAAAGACGGCTTTGAATAGGAATGTATATCACAGCAGGCTAATAAGTAAATTGAAGCAATAGCCGTGGGTTCAGAGTGGTAAGAGGACAAGTTTTCCTGACTAAAGCCGCTTTCACACCAGACGCGAAATGAATTTTTTGCACAACAGATTACATTCAAAGTCAATGCTAAGACGCGAATGTATTCGCGTCTTTGCATTGACTTTGAATGTAATCTGTCGAGCGAAAAATTCATTTTGTGTACGGTGTGAAAGCAGCTTTAAGGTTGTGTGTCATGTGACCGCCAAAGCCTGATGGATATTGCATAGCTTCTGAGTGTGGTTAAACTTTTTCCTGGACAACCTGTCTACACTTTTACACTTTTGTTTGTAATTGAGTAATTGTGAAATTCAACACCAACTTAACACTTAACACTTAAGTCTCTGCTTTGAGGGGAAATATTGAAGGACGCCAAACATAAAAACATCTCTGACCGATGAGGTATAAATAAGAGCAGGCTGGTTTCAGGGGAAAAAAAAGGAACTTGCCACAAAATCTCTTCCTGCCCTCTGTGGGCGACCAGCTCAAATTTTTGGGCCTAAAATAAGACAGACGTCAACAAACAGGGCCCACTTTGGACCAAAATGGACTGGTTTCTGGCTGAACAGAGGACTGTGACCTGCTCAAGACAGATCCACAACAGAACAAGCTCATTTTCATGGTTGTCAGACACAATGTTTCAGCAAACCGCGCGTACAGTGCTGAAAATCACCAGGCCAGGATACAGGTTCATCACCGGTAAACGCCACCCCATTTTCTCACATTTATATCCTCCCACCAGCTCCCAGGTGTTCAGGTCGATGACTCTTTCAGTGGGCAGAGGTTTCTCAGGGTCGGCTTTCCCCAAAAATGCAAACATCGGTTATTCTGGTTATTTGTCATACATTCTGAAAAATGTCCACTGAACTTCAACATGTTCACAGAGTAAAGCAGAATTTTTCGGACTGCTATTATTCGAGCAATCTTCCCAGGAAAGGGACACATACTGTTTTTTGGATAGTTCTACACTGTACAGTGTATAATTCTATCTTACAGCCTACTTCCTGGTTTTTCTTACAGGTTCCTGTAATATATTCACCAAAGGAACCTTTGTAAATCATCTTCCTCTTCCTCAATCTGCCCACAAACCTCCCAAATTCAATTTGGGCAACAACCACCAAGACAAATCTACAAAGCACTGAAGTTCAGCACTGCTCAAATGTAAATCTAGGCGACCTGGGCAGAACTTGCCAATAACTTTTCCTCAAATCCTCACCCCATTCAAATGCTTGTTCACCACAAAACATCAGGGTAAATACCAGGAAAATACCAGCAAACTGGGGCGGCTTCGCAGTTATCGTGACACTCAATGTATTCCCGCCGTTGGCGCGACAACACCGCGGTCAAACTCACAGCGGCAGGCCCTCCCCTACATCTCGACTGGTCCATTGGAACCCGGAGCACCCATCATTTCAAAGGCACGCAACCACAGTAAACACAATCCAAAGCTCAGGGCTATTTGCACAGTCTGAGCACAGGGCTGTTAGCTGCAGAAAATCCAGGCAGCGCGCACAGGGTGCGAGCGCGTCACGGTCACCGAACGCACCAGTGGAGCACTAATAACTACATGGGAAAAGACGGCCTCAGGGTCGTTGAAAGAAGAGATGAAAGGAACGAGGGAGCAGAAACAGCAGGAGGGGAAAAAAAACATGACAAAGGCTGGCCTCTCACTGGCCTTACTTTCCGCAGCTGATCTCTTCCCCGTGGGATGCTAACACCGGGTTAGCCAAGCTATGCAAACTGATTCAGGCATTAGCCTCAAAGGCTAAAGTCCCTCAACTGGCTTCTGTCAATTCATTAGATCTTATCCACTAAAGCCACCTCCTGGCCAAATAATTGTCTGAAGTATTATGCTCCAGCGGATGGGAAAAACATTCACAGTAGTCTCATTCTCAGAAGCCAAATTTTTCCCACCTCAGAGGGCTCTGCTATATGCTGACTGGAGCAGAGGCTTGTGGGTAAATCGACAGCAAGAATCCAACAGCAGTTCTAGCTATTCCTACTTTCAATCAAAAAAATCTCAATATCTCATAACATCCAGACGCATAAAAGTTCAATGACTAATTAAAGCTGCAAGCAGCGTTGAAAGGGCCCTCGCACCCCTCGTGCACGTTGGGGTGGCAGCAAGATCTTGATGGGTGTAGGTGTCCATTCACAGCCATTGGACACTGCTAGCCTGTGTACAATGTGTTGTCCTGATGAGATAGCAAAAATTTTCTGGAAGGTGCTGTGATACCATTTTGACATGCCTGTGCGCAAAATCTACAACATAGTAATTGTAATACCGAGCTCCATGAGTGTGTTGATTTTTGTAAATATTTCCAGCATGTTTAGACCTTCAGAAGGGTAATTCTTTTATAAATCTGACTGGGGGCGCTATAGAGCCATTATGCCACATTTAGTGCCAGTTGATGTATTAAATTCAAGACAGTAAGACAATGAAAATTTTAGCCACGTTTAACACTTTTGGACCGTTCTAAGGCCTTAAAACGTGCGTTCGTAAAATTCGGAAAAAACGCAGGAAATAGCTCATAGCTCACTTTCTGTTTGGCCAAAAAATTTCAAAAAATTAAGCATTGGCTGGAATGACTAATGCAATGATCACACCAAATTTCATGAATATTCAAGCACTTTTATCTTACCATGGTCGTATCTAGAGGGCGCTGTGGAGCCACATGGCCACTCCCGATCTAATATTAGCATATATTTATACTTGGGAGGACAATTTTATTAAGCTTGGAAAGTTTCAGGCTAATCCCACAAAGTATGTGGGAGTAAAACCAACTTCCTGTTTCATGGTGGGACACCAAAATTCGCCGCAATGCCACGGATACATTGTTCAATGAATCCAAAAAAGCTTCGCAATTTAACATCAGCAAGGTCTTTAGATATTATTCACTAAATTTTGAGTTGATCAGATGAAATCTCTAGGAGGAGTTCGTTAAAGTACGACACCTGTGAATGGCGAAAAATCCAAAAAATTTGCAATTTCAATTAAAAGTCGCGGACTTCCTGTTGAGTCTAGGTCATGGCACCAAGAGACTTTTTTTTAGGACTTGGCATATTCCACATGTCCACCGAGTTTCATACATGCAGGTCAAACACGGTGCGAGGGCTGCTTCATTGAAATTTTCTAGGTGGCGCTATAATGCCATTTTGCCACGCCCAGCAGTAAAACCTATATCATAGTACAAAGTTCAATTGGCTTAATAGATCTACCAGATTTGGTGAGTTTTTGAGCATGGTGAAGCCCTCAAAAATGCAATTATGTATTGGGGGGCGCTATTGAGCCATAATGTCACATTTAGTGCCAAATGGGATATTAAATCGAACAACTTCACATTGTCAACCTCTGTGTAAAGTTTGGCGAGTTTGAGTATGGTAAGGCCCTCAAAAATGTGTTTACAACATTTGGAAAAACGCAGGAAATGGCTCACAGCTCACTTCCTGTGCAGACAAAAAATTTCAAAAAAATTTTCAAAGCCCATCCTTATGCATACTACTGCCTCACCAAATTTTGTGAGAATCCGAGCAAGTTAGTTTGAAAATGGATGTGTGTTTGGTGGCGCTATAGAGCCACCAAGGCAAGTACATATACGTTGTTTGCAGAACATTAAAATTTTCGCCAGGCCTGAGGTGCCTGCCAATTTTCTTGAGTTTTTGAGCTTGTTAAGGCCCTCAAAAATGCAATTCATTTCGGGTTAAAAATAATAAACATTACAATTACAAGAGGGTCCTCGCACCCTCGGTGCTCGGGCCCTAATTAAAGGCATCCCTCACCTGAACCAAGAAAACTGCACCATGACTGCTGACTGTGAGGGAACTCGAGGCCAGGAAAACAGTCCGCATGAGGATTGGGCTGAACTTATGCCACCTAAAGAGGGTGAAACCAACTCAAAAACCAACCAAACCAGTAAAAAACACCCCCAGGCGGCACATTACCACCAGCTGGAACTTCAAGCGCCATCCGACTGAGACAAATCCTCCATTAGCATGGATTAAACTCTCGCACAACCGCAAATAGCCGAGAAGAACACGGGCAGCTTATGACCTTAATGGGCAGCTGAGTACAGTTACCATCATGCTAATGGTGCTATCTTAGCAGCGATTACACAGGCAGGCCCCAGGCAATCTGGCCTTGTTCACTTTTAAGGCTGTTCCTTACGTAACAGTCTGGGGATTTAAGGATTGTTCAGTTTTCTGCCGTCAACTCAGTTCCCTGCAACGGATGCCATCCTCAAGCACATGCCTGTAATCGATCTGATACGCGACACAGCAAAACCTCAGGTCCGTTTCAACAATGACTTATTCACTGGAAAAGTGAACATGACCCTTTTTGCTGATAGAGTTTAATAAATTAGCACATGCTAGAATCTAACGATGATGACAAGTCCTGCAATAACTACAGCAGCTGACCTGTGCTGGACCTGAATGTGACTTCAGAACTGAAGCTAAAGTCCAGTCGCCGCACAGGCTGATAATGCTCCTGTTCACCCTCCAGTAAACTGAAGAGGCCAGAGGAGGTAAAAACAAAACGGATGCAGACAACTGGTTTCCATGGATACCATTCGAGGGTTGCTAGGCAGCACGAGCGGCCTACCTAACAACTGTCCTGTGTGACGGAGGATTCGCTGAGGTTTGTGGAAAAGACAGTGTTTACGAGACGAGCGGAAGGGAGGGGGCATGTCTGGCTGCCACCTGTCTGCTCATAAAGCAGTGAGGCTGGACTCCATGCGTCTCCAAATTTAGGAGTTAAACCACCGACTTCTGCATCCAAACACCAAAAACAAACAGGCCAAGCACAGGACCTTTACCAGCCTCTGAGCCTTCTATGCGCGCACACACACACACACAATATTCATTTACCAGATAAATATTCATTGTGTGTAAAAGACAGTCAGTAATGGTTTTACTCGGGATAAATACAGTATCAGTCTTTTATTTGTTGATGGTGAAATCCATCTAAAAAATATGATGGAAACTAATTTGCATTAGATCTTTTGAATATATCATTAAAGCTCAGGACAAGAGAATCAGTTATTCATGACTACTGGCTCACAGCAGAGGATGAATGCAGCAACAGGACTGTTAACCTCAGTCAGGGTTTATGAAGAACCATGTCGTCTCATGCCCATGTCATACATGTCTTTAGAAAGTCGTTTCTAAATTTTTCTCCCTGATCGTTTAGGGGTTTTCCTACATGAAAGCGATAGAATCTACTTAGGAACCTGAAAAGTGAAATAAATCTGTGACCTGAAAATAATCTCCACCCTGTATATAGGAAATAATGCATAGAACTTGTCACTCTACAAAATATGTAATTATCATACACCCGCATAGCTGAGCTTTCGTTCAAACATGCGTCAGATGACTATGAGAACACATAAGCAGCCATGACATTCATTCCAGACGAGAGACATCTTCCCCTCCCAATAAGTCTGTGAAATTTCCCACAGAATTTCAGCGGAGCCTGCTTGCCATCACACAAATTGTTCACGCAATGGTGCTACAGTCCAATGGCAATAATATAACTTGGCGGAAATGTCTTGCGCAAGCTGGACAGAGGTTCGTACTTGTAAGGCACCCACTAAAAATTAGAATGGGTAATTTTGTCCATTATCAACTCGAGACCGCTCCAGCGCCCCCTGTGGCTGGTAGTTCCAGATGACCATTGCGTTCTCCGCCTAAATCACCATTTCAACTTAAATAAACTTCTCCTAACCATTTTGCAAACCACCCTTCCAAACCACCCACTAGTTATTGCTGGTTGATGGGTGTTGTTAGCCTGTAAGTAGCTTTTATGCAACCAGGGAGACTCCAGCATCCAAGTCATCGCTTCGGTCTTTAAAAACACGATTCTGCCATTCCATCAAACGAATCACATAACAAACCATACTTACATCCGCAAAGCTGTCATTCACCTGGTAGATATCTCTAATGTCCTTAAGAGCAAGTTTCAAAACTACCGGAAGCCATCTTGATTTTACTTGCCAGAGTCGCAGCCTTAGCTTAAGCAGGATTCCCATTCGTATTAAGAGTCTGCTACAGCTGCAGCCGTGGCAACCACAATCAAGATTGCCTCCGCTATACACAAAACTGGTTTTAAAGGATATAATAATAATAATACTTGATTTATACCCAACTTTGTATGTGTTAACATGGTTTATTATGCAATTTGTTTGCCAACAATGCAAGAATCATATTTTTAAAGATGGAAGTGATGACGTACCCACTGGACTCCATCTGATGACATGAAAGCTGCTAATAAGCTTACATTCTGCTCCAAGCATAACTAGATAGAAGGAACGTTTCGCAAAACTGTCAGCAGAGGTTTATTTATTCAAAAAATAAACAGGAATGATCCAAAATCATGTATTGGGCGGAGCATCCCTTTGACCAGTGATTGGCAATCCAGGTGACAATGTCTCTTCATCCAGCAGCGACCGTTGCAGGTCGACCGGGAACCAGCATGCGCCTCATCGGAGCAGCCTTTTGCGGACTCGTTCCTGCACGTGCCCCAGACAGTGAACGACAGACGAAAGGAAGTAGGAAATTACATCACAGGCTTTGAGGGATGCTGCCTGCCATCACCTCAAATCTGTGATGATGTGATCTGACAAATACAGCAGGCCAGGGTGCTCTCTCAATACTTCACCATATAACTCTTTATACAGTTCTGGGTACTCTCTCAATACTTCACCATATAACCCTTCATACAGTTCAGGGTGCTCTCTAAATACTTCACCATAAAACCCTTTATACAGTTCAGGGTACTCTCTCAATACTTCACCATATAACTCTTTATACAGTTCAGGATGCTCTCTAAATACTTCACCATAAAGCCCTTTATACAGTTCTGGGTGCTCTCCCAATACTTCACCATATAACCCTTTATACAGTTCAGGGTGCTCTGTAAATACTTCACCATATAACCCTTTATACAGTTCAGGGTACTCTCTCAATACTTCACCACATAACCCTACATACAGTTCAGGGTACTCTCTCAATACTTCACCACATAACCCTACATACAGTTCAGGGTACTCTCTCAATACTTCACCACATAACCCTACATACAGTTCAGGGTACTCTCTCAATACTTCACCATATAACCCTTTATACAGTTCAGGGTGCTCTCTAAATACTTCACAATATAACCCTATATACAGTTCAGGATACTCTCTCAATACTTCACCATATAACACCCTATATACAGTTCAGGGTGCTCTCTAAATACTTCACAATAGAACCCTATATACAGTTCAGGGTGATCTCTAAATACTTCACCATATAACCCTTCATACAGTTCAGGGTACTCTCTCAATACTTCACCATATAACCCTTCATACAGTTCAGGTTGCTCTGTCAATACTTCACCATATAACCCTTCATACAGTTCAGGTTGCTCTCTCAATACTTCACCATATAACCCTTCATACTGTTCAGGTTGCTCTCTCAATACTTCACCATATAACCCTTCATACATTTCAGGTTGCTCTCTCAATACTTCACCATATAACCCTTCATACAGTTCAGGTTGCTCTCTCAATACTTCACCATATAACCCTTCATGCAGTTCAGGTTGCTCTCTCAATACTTCACCATATAACCCTTTATACAGTTCAGGCTGCTCTCTCAATATTTCACCATATAACCCTTAATACATTTCAGGTTGCTCTGTCAATACTTCACCATATAACCCTTCATACAGTTCAGGGTGCCCTCTCAATATTTCACCATAATTTAGCCTGAGAGAGATACCAGACAAAGACCGATGGGCCAGCATCATCTATAAACGTTGTCTCGTGTACTTTTATATTGATGTGGTCACATGACTACAGTCCACAGGCCTGTCATGTGGCCCGGTAGGTCAGTCATGTGATCCTGTCCATCCTCCAGACCCTAATTGCATTAAGGACGGTCCCTTACGGCCTTCATCAACACATCGTGTGGCAGGAAACTCGGCCCCACATGTTCCCACTCATGAACGGAGCCACTGTTCCTGCATCATCGCCTCGGTCACCTGACACAGATTATCTTTCAGCCAGAGCCAATTCAAATGGTCAAGAGTGAAGTATAAAGGCACAGTAAAGCATTCTGTAGTCTCAGGACATGACCTGGTGCCTTACCTTTCCTTAAAATACAATTATTTAATTATCAAACTGTCCAAGAACCACAGTACTCTATACAAATAAGCTTACAGAAATGTTACTCCATGGCAACTGTGTACTTGTGTGTGAGTGCAGGGAATGAAAGATAAATGGCATGTTATCCTATACAAGTCAAATAGACAGTGCAAAACATTTTACCCACTTTACAAAGAATTATTTTCTATTAATGACAGTAATTTTCACATTGGAAAAGAGAGCCCAAGAGTGAAGGAGAGTGAACACATTACAATTATTGTAATAATAAAAAGTGAAAACAGATGTTACTAAAGGAAACCTTTGATCTGAAAGGAGG
Source organism: Gymnothorax reevesii (assembly GCA_029721435.1). Taxonomy (NCBI): domain Eukaryota; kingdom Metazoa; phylum Chordata; class Actinopteri; order Anguilliformes; family Muraenidae; genus Gymnothorax; species Gymnothorax reevesii. The sequence goes on along the minus strand of CM056593.1, from coordinate 858,145 downwards.
AGAGCACTGGATTATTTTGAGCGGCAGTAGAGGAAACGTGAGTTTAGAGAAATAGAAGCTGTTGCAGGAGGTTAGTGGTTCAGAGGTTACTTAGATAAACTGAGGATACTTTCTCATAGAACTGGTTTCTAAATTTACGTTTGATGTGTTAGTGCTGTTAACCTTCAGGAAACCTGAGACGAGACACCAGTGGCTCGCTGAGGTCCATCAGCGCAGGGGACAGGAATCAGGGCCCAGTTATTTAAAGTGTAATGCAGAATTTCCCACAAATATGACATGAGCACTTCACACACTGCAGGACAAACTGAAAGCACAGGTCAGCCAGCCATGCAGTTTGGTTTGCAGAGTTGAAATCATGTAAGGAAAGTAAATTTAATTTCACATAAAAATGATTAATGTCTATGTTAGTAATGACCTCCCAATTCTCAGGAGTTAATATGATTTTGGCCAAGAATGGACTATTTCAAGAAAGGGTCCCCTAAAGTCCATGTTCTCACTACTGGTGCGTTAAAAGCAGTATCCATCAGCACACATGCATTCAGTATCTTCCACAGAAGGATGGAATAGAGGAAGCGACACATAGCACTGTTGTGGGTGATCTACTTACTCTCAAGAACCCACTGTTCGACAGAGGATGATTGTAAACATTAAAGTGTAAAAGCCAGTCGTTTCTACTCACTTGTAAGTCAGTCCATCCCCTTTAGAGCATAGCTGTTCGGCTGTGAGTCCGTCAGGGACAGACTGAGTAGCGGATCTGGCGATTCAAAACGTGTTTCCCGTCATTATACGCGGGGGTATACAACAGGGCACCAGCGCCAATGCAGCGGTTAGGGTTAGGCGCTGAACACATTACGCACGATGCACCCGTTTCAACTAAACTTACTTGTAAGTCAGGCCATCGCCGATGGAGAAGAGTTGCTGGGCAGTCAGTCCGTCTTCGGGGACGTAACCTGTCCCTCCGCTGATAAGGTAATCTGCCATACTGCAAGAAAACATACAGAACATTAAAATCATTGCCGAGGCAAAAGAAAACCAGACAAGTGACACTGGCACGGGGCATGCGCAAATATCCAAACACTGCCAAACTCCCGAATAATCATACAGTCATTCCTTCGCTTATTTCAGAAGGAAAAATTACTCGGGTCACATTGAACTCAAAACGAACACATTAGCCAAATAATCAATACAATTCCCAAGTCAAGTAATGTATACGGATAAGCAAAAGACATGAAGGAAAAACAAAACATTGTTCACCGCTGTAACACTCTGGTGCACAACGGCAATGGCTGACCGATTTATTTTTACCTACTGGCCCGGTGACCTACATTGACTGTAAAGATGAATTCACTGCACATGGCACGAATCCAACCTCAACAACGCCCAACGTGCAAATTCAGAACCAAGTCAAATCGCACACTTCAATTTTGAAGCTATGCAGACACGATACATAACTGTTACAAGCAAACCAATACGTGACGTCCATCTCATCCAGACACACCCGTTAATTTCAGCTGGCCTCGTCAGGATGCTGATCGCGACAATTCCGGCATCAATCTCCGCTACACGAGCTTCATTTATGATATTTATCAAAAATCCGATTAGCTATGTTGATATAAACTAACAAAGGCAACAGCACAGGCAACACACCTACGTGACCATTTCATAAGCAAAATGGACTGGCTCATGTGCGCGCAATATCAGAAGCTCGCTGACATTTGCATTCAGGCTAAACTGATTTAAATGTCCATTTCCACAAATTGATCAAATCGATCTCAAAACAAGATCGGAACCACAAAGCAAAACCGATCCCAGTCGTCTACGAAAATATACCCGCTGCAGGACCACGTAAGCACGCCGGACAGCTGGCGAGCACATGAGCGGATTTCAGCGCGCACTCGCAATCTAAAGCTGCCTTCACACCGGACGCGAAACCAAATTTTGGCACGACAGATTAATGCGAAGACGCGAATACACGCGATAACGCATGTATTCGCATCTTTGTATTGACTTTGAATGTAATCTGTCGTGCGAAAAATTCGTTTCGCGTCCGGTGTGAAAGCGGCTGAACTCTCTTGCACCAGGGACGCTCTTAATGTAGCGACCCACATTAAACATGAAAACCTTCACCAAAACATAGACGCCCGATCGCATGAGCAACGATGAAATTCAGACGAAACCTTGTGGAAGAGTTCGCGTCAGTTGTGCGCTCTGCGTCAGTTGTGTGCTCTCCGTCCGTCTGAACACGCTGCTCAGAAAACGTGCACGTTTCCCGGGGATGAACTTTCTCTTTCGCCGCAAAGAAAAAGAGTAATAGGTGCGTCACCGCAAAAGCCAACGCAATTCAGTCAGACAAAGTAAAGACAAACCAAGCGTGACAGATCACGCAGTGGCGATCGATCTGACCCAGATCCAATGATGCTCGGACCACGGATCCCTCGGCGATCGCAGGTTCCGATACTGTATCGCGGCTCTGAAGAATCAGTTTTCTTCTTCGTCTTCTTCTTCTACTATTTTTATGGCGGGTGGGGGAAATGCCTTTTATGGGTGCATACCGCCACCAACTGTACTGAATTGCGCGCTGTATTTCTATTATGTGCTTTACTTAAAAAAAACTCACTTAATCCTATCACATATCCTTCCATTCTTCAAATATTTCACCAAACTTTCTGTCTCCTTACTTTTCAAAAGTCTGACCGCCACCACTCTTTCCAAAATTCTCAGTTTGTCTTCCCTCTTAACGCCTAATACATCGAAAATCTCTCTGGCTGCATCCACCACAATCTTCATTCTCTCCATTTTACTTTCTATCTGGCAAGCACAGTTTAGGACCATTGAAATGAACGCTAAACACTTCTTCTGCCCATCCTAATCTCATCTTCCTCAAACTCTGTTTGCTTCTTTTCCACTGGCTGCACTCTGGCCTGCTCTTTCTCCACCGTTTCTTTTTTGACTCACGACTCTTTGAGTTGCTTCCGCATGTGAGATTTTTCCCTGAGCTCTTGTCCTTTCCACCTCTCTTTCCATTTTCATTCTTTCACATTGCATTGACCCCCATCTCATGATTTCTCCCATAGTGAAAACATTCTTTTACCAATATGCATTCATCTTCTACAGGGGAGACTGGGGTCCGATGAGCGATGGGGACAAATGAACCATATCACTATTTTGCGATCAATCGAAGACAGGGCTGCTTAAAATAGGCAAGATATTTGACCATAGACTGATGAGCCATGGGGATAAATGAGCCATATCACCAGCTTGCCTATTTTAAACACCTTTGGCATCGATTAATCGCAAAATGGTGATACGGCTCATTGGTCCCCACGGCTCATCTGACCCCACCCTCCCCAACATCCCTCCTGTGCACCATATGCACCATACCTGTGCATTTCTTTTTTACAGACAGCCGCCACATAATCCCTATAGTCATATGAGTAGGTACGTTACCTTTAGTTATCCGTGCCCGTTGTTTTGAGATTCGAGGGGGGAAAGACGCGAGGTGCTCAGCGAACATAATGAAAGTGAACGGTACAGGTCTCTCGCTCCTTCAGAACTCTTCACATAGGCAATCCAGCAGCTCCAAAACGCTCTCGTGGACAACTTGTGACCTGCACATTCACCACGCTATAAAATAATGACGTATAATTACGAGAAAGACTTATTTTCAAGGCAAATGCATAACCAGAACTACATTCCAGACATACCGACTAGGCGGAGTGATTTCAAAACCGTATGTTTACTGCATCTACTCGCAATGTCTGAGGCACACTGCGCACTTTGTTAATCCGCCCAGCGGGTTACTCAAGTAAGTAGTTCCGAGTATTTGCTTCATGTGCCGTAATGTTTTATAATTATACATTATCATGTCATGGGGGTGAATGTGCAGGTCACAAGTTGTCCACAATAGCGTTTTGGAGCTGCTGGATTGAGTATTTGAAGAGTTTTGAAGGAGGGAGGGACCTGTACCGTTCACTTTCATTATGTTCGCTGAGCAGTTCGTGTCTTTCCCTCCTCGAATCTCAAAACAACGGACACGGATAACTAAAGGTAATGTACCGACTCATATAACTTGTGGATTATGGCAATAGGCAATTTTCCAAAATGTTGAAATATCCCTTTAAAGGAAAACTAGTTACCCGTGTAAGGTCATATTATTCCATTTTAATGCTTTATCCCACTGTTTTACGGCGCGACATTCCACAATCACTAACCATCCCCGTGTTATCCTTACAGCTTTCACATCCCCAATTACTTTCCTCACAAATTTCCCGATATCATGAGCATTGCTAAATATACAGTTTGCTTCAACACCCTTCACGCCTGTCTTCATTCCTGCAACAAATGTTTCTTCTTCAATTTTCCTTTTCTTTTTCTCTCCGTCCGCCACTTCACAATCTATTTTTCAACCGTACAAACTTTTGAGTGAAAGAATCGGTATTATCTGTGCCTTCTTTCTAACGGCCAAGCTCAAACAAACGATTCCACGGCAAAACGCGCGTCTCTTCCCAGACACTACGGAACTTTTCCACCCGCCACACAGTGTGAAAACGGCTCCGCGTCCTGCGCGTTCTCTCTCCTCCAAAGGCCGATCCTGCTCAGGCGCTCCAACAGTCAGTTTCGTGACGCGTCACATCCTTTCTCCTCCGGAGCATCGCACGGGGTTGAGCGGTCTGATCAGTGTCAGCTGAATGAACCATTTATGTTACCAGCGCTCCCCGAAAAAGATAAATCTGGGTCATTTTGCGTGTTATCCTCTGCAAATTAAGAAAACGTGGAGGCAGTTTGAGTTAGATTGCTCTGATATTAGCCGTAAATTTTGCCTTATTTAGTTGGCTGTTCCGGTAATAAAACTCGGACTTTAAGGCAAATGGGAAAAGTAAGACATTGCATGCTGCAATAAACTTTAGATAAAGAATAAAATACAGAAGACGGTGCGACAGACTCAATCTAAAGTTTTATTGTGTGACGGCGTTTTTAACATAAGCAGACGCGACAGGTCCAGGGACTTGCACCGAGGACGCAAGTATTTGCCATTCTGGAAATCTGAGGTTTCCATACTCGGTCCTGCGTCCACCGTCTGCGCACGTTTTTCTTCCAGCCACAGCTGGGATCGCGAGATTTTAAGCTGTCAAATTGTCCTAATTTTGGTGCATTTCGTGTTTAAGACAATTCTTTGATGTCTTACGCAACATTTTATCAGATCTAGAAGCCCATCGAACATATTGCGTTTACTTTTCCTGCACTACAAGCAAGTTCAGGTTAAAACATTTTTAAGCAGATCAAATTAGAAAGGGAGAAAATCAGCATGCTACACTACGAATCAGGTTACTGAACGCCAAGTTCTATCAAAATAATTTGCTTAAATATTATAAACATAATACAAAAAAAGTTTGACTCCATCGTTTGCTCATAAGTTTTCATGAGTCCATTGTTTCGTCCTTGAGGAAAATATTGATTTTTTTTTTTAAACTCTGATTGATTAAATTTTTTCCCTCTTTTTATGAAGTTGTCTCTTATATATCACAGTGTGATGTGGAATTTTTATTCTTTATTTCATGTATGAATATCTTTCAGAATGAGGCTTCAGTGGATACATACCAACTTTAAATATAAATGCACAAAATTAAAGCCAAATTGATAGCTTTCTTAATCTTGCATTTGAAGGGTTTCGGGGAAAAACAAGACATATCCCATTTCCAACTATGGGATGTATCTGATTTTCCCCCAAAAACGTTATGATTCTGCTTGTGCCTGTCCATGTCTTTGTTATTACCCCGAATCCATGCCATTTTTATGTTATTACCCTGACTCCATGCCATGTTTATGTTATTACCCTGACTCCATGCCATGTTTTTTGTTATTACCCTGACTCCATGCCATGTTTATGTTATTACCCTGACTCCATGCCATGTTTTTGTTATTACCCTGACTCCATGCCATGTTTTTGTTATTACCCTGACTCCATGCCATGTTTTTTGTTATCATCCTGACTCCATGCCATGTTTTTTGTTATCATCCTGACTCCATGCCATGTTTATGTTATTACCCTGACTCCATGCCATGTTTTTTGTTATCATCCTGACTCCATGCCATGTTTATGTTATTACCCTGACTGCGTGCTATGTTTTTAGCTATTACACTGACTCCATGCCATGTTTTTGTTATTACCCTGACTCCATGCTATGTTTTTTGTTATTACCCTGACTCCATGCCATGTTTTTGTTATTGCCTTGACTCCATGCCATGTTTTTTGTTATTACCCTGACTCCATGCCATGTTTTTTGTTATTACCCTGACTCCATGCCATGTTTTTGTTATTGCCTTGACTCCATGCCATGTTTTTTGTTATTACCCTGACTCCATGCCATGTTTTTGTTATTACCCTGACTCCATGCCATGTTTTTTGTTATTACCCTGACTCCATGCCATGTTTTTTGTTATTACCCTGACTCCATGCCATGTTTATGTTATTACCCTGACTCCATGCCATGTTTTTTGTTATTACCCTGACTCCATGCCATGTTTTTTGTTATTACCCTGACTCCATGCCATGTTTTTGTTATTGCCCTGACTCCATGCCATGTTTTTTGTTATTACCCTGACTCCATGCCATGTTTTTGTTATTGCCCTGACTCCATGCCATGTTTTTTGTTATTACCCTGATTCCATGCCATGTTTATGTTATTACCCTGACTCCATGCTGTTTTTAGCTATTACACTGACTCCATGCCATGTTTTTGTTATTACCCTGACTCCATGCCATGTTTTTTGTTATTACCCTGACTCCATGCCATGTTTTTGTTATTGCCCTGACTCCATGCCATGATTTTTGTTATTACCCTGACTCCATGCCATGCTTTTGTTATTGCCCTGACTCCATGCCATGTTTTTTGTTATTACCCTGACTCCATGCCATGTTTTTTGTTATTACCCTGACTCCATGCCATGTTTTTGTTATTACCCTGACTCCATGCCATGTTTTTTGTTATTACCCTGACTCCATGCCATGTTTTTGTTATTACCCTGACTCCATGCCATGTTTTTTGTCATTACCCTGACTCCATGCTATGTTTTTAGCTATTACACTGACTCCATGCCATGTTTTTGTTATTACCCTGACTCCATGCCATGTTTTTTGTTATTACCCTGACTCCATGCCATGCTTTTGTTATTGCCTTGACTCCATGCCATGTTTTTTGTTATTGCCCTGACTCCATGCCATGTTTTTTGTTATTACCCTGACTCCATGCCATGTTTTTGTTATTACCCTGACTCCATGCTATGTTTTTGTTATTGCCCTGACTCCATGCCATGTTTTTTGTCATTACCCTGACTCCATGCTATGTTTTTAGCTATTACACTGACTCCATGCCATGTTTTTGTTATTACCCTGACTCCATGCCATGTTTTTTGTTATTACCCTGACTCCATGCCATGCTTTTGTTATTGCCTTGACTCCATGCCATGTTTTTTGTTATTGCCCTGACTCCATGCCATGTTTTTTGTTATTACCCTGACTCCATGCCATGTTTTTTGTTATTACCCTGACTCCATGCCATGTTTTTGTTATTACCCTGACTCCATGCCATGTTTTTTGTCATTACCCTGACTCCATGCTATGTTTTTTGTTATTACCCTGACTCCATGTTATGTTTTTTGTTATTACCCTGACTCCATGCCATGTTTTTTGTTATTACCCTGACTCCATGCCATGTTTTTGTTATTACCCTGACTCCATGCTATGTTTTTTGTTATTACCCTGACTCCATGCCATGTTTTTTGTTATTACCCTGACTCCATTTCATGTTTTTGTTATTGCCCTGACTCCATGCCAAGTTTTTTGTTATTACCCTGACTCTATGCCATGTTTTTGTTATTGCCCTGACTCCATGCCATGTTTTTGTTATTCCCCTGATTCCATGCCATGTTTTTGTTATTACCCTGACTCCATGCCATGCTTTTTGTTATTACCCTGACTCCATGCCATGTTTTTGTTGTTGCCCTGACTCCATGCCATGTTTTTTGTTATTACCCTGATTCCATGCCATGTTTATGTTATTACCCTGACTCCATGCTATGTTTTTAGCTATTACACTGACTCCATGCCATGTTTTTGTTATTGCCCTGACTCCATGCCATGCTTTTTGTTATTACCCTGACTCCATGCCATGTTTTTGTTGTTGCCCTAACTCCATGCCATGTTTTTTGTTATTACCCTGATTCCATGCCATGTTTATGTTATTACCCTGACTCCATGCTGTTTTTAGCTATTACACTGACTCCATGCCATGTTTTTGTTATTACCCTGACTCTATGCCATGTTTTTTGTGATTACCCTGACTCCATGCCATGTTTTTGTTATTACCCTGACTCCATGCTATGTTTTTAGCTATTACACTGACTCCATGCCATGTTTTTGTTATTACCCTGACTCCATGCCATGTTTTTTGTTATTACCCTAACTCCATGCCATGTTTTTGTTATTGCCCTGACTCCATGCCATGTTTTTTGTTATTACCCTGACTCCATGCCATGTTTTTTGTTATTACCCTGACTCCATGCCATGTTTTTGTTATTACCCTGACTCCATGCCATGTTTTTTGTTATTGCCCTGACTCCATGCCATGTTTTTTGTTATTACCCTGACTCCATGCCATGTTTTTGTTATTACCCTGACTCCATGCCATGTTTTTTGTTATTACCCTGACTCCATGCCATGTTTTTGTTATTACCCTGACTCCATGCCATGTTTTTTGTTATTACCCTGACTCCATGCCATGTTTTTGTTATTACCCTGACTCCATGCCATGTTTTTTGTTATTACCCTGACTCCATGCCATGTTTTTGTTATTGCCCTGACTCCATGCCATGTTTTTGTTATTGCCCTGACTCCATGCCATGTTTATGTTATTGCCCTGACTCCATGCCATGTTTTTGTTATTGCCCTGACTCCATGCCATGTTTTTTGTTATTACCCTGATTCCATGCCATGTTTTTAGTTATTACCCTGACTCCATGCCATGTTTTAGTTCAATATTTTAAAGAATTATGCAATTAATGTTTTCGCTAAAAGTCATAACACGAACATTTGTTGTTGATTGGTATCTTATTTACTTTCCACCCGTGATATTGTGACATCATGTTGTTTATCCGTTGGTCTTCGGATTGACACATTGTGTGGATGTTTTCTTTGTTATGAGTGGTGTTATTAAGGAGTGTAAGTTAGAAAATGACGTTGCGTTGTTTGGATATACTGCTGACTTGGCCTTATCATTTAAAATTTCTTGAAATGAAACAACGAGAATACATGAACATATGCAAGGACATGATATCACTGTGATATCACGGAGATACAATAACAGAACAATACAGAACCTTAAAAAAAATATATATTTATACATAGAAGACTATGGAATTGGAAATACGAATTTTGCGTGTGTGTGTTGGGGGGAGGGTTCTGTATGTGTATCCGTTTTTTGAGAAACGTTCGCCCCCTTCTCCCCCAATAACCCCCTTCTTCAAAAATATATCCTGTCTTCTCCACTAAACTGAGGGCACGAAGTAGGAAATTGATCTCCTGAAAATGAAATTGACGCCCCAAACAGGCTCATCATGATTATCGCGCGAATTTGAATGCAAGAGTAGGAAATGCAATGCCCGCATTTGGAAATTGAACGTACATGCGTGAATTTGATTTGCCGGAAACGAAATAGAGTTTGCATAAATGAAATTGATCGCTCGGATTCTGAATTTGAATGCCCGAATGTTTTCGCGTGCGTGCGCTGTGTGAATTTGAATGCACATTCATTAATTGGAATGACAAAAGTATGAAATTGGCCGGGAAAACCTATACTAACTTACTAATAAGCATCTAGGGATTGTATAGCTGCACATTACTAATTGATTAACGAGCTCTCAGAACTCGCTCTGCTGTCGTTGTTGAAGATTATATTTCAGCATTATTCATTATATTCATTAATACTGATTATATATATTTTTTTATCATTCTTCATTCATTACTCATACTAATAATAAATAAACTAACAATTATATTTAGCCATCAATAATCATAATCAATAACCATATTATGTAGGCAGCAGAAACACACACAGACACATGCATCATAAAAAACACAGACAAATATACATACAAGCAGGTCACACACAGACAGACACACAAATACAAGCAGTTCAGTTCACACTTGCATGAGCAGCTCACACACACATAAGCAGCAGCTTCTGTTTAGTTGATTCAAAAAACATAAGAGGATGTATTTGATTTCTGTAGCTTTGATCAATATTTGTTCAGAAAAATCATTAGTTGCTACTGAAAACATAATAAATTGAATCATTTTTAATCATTTGATATGCATCAAATTCATCCACTTTTTCTCTGTATATAATGTATATCTCTCTTGCCTGTGAACAGGTCTGGGCAAGTTTCTTAACTATAAGTTTCCACTGTCTCTTGAAGTGATGCGCATGCGTCTTTGCTTTGAATTCCTGAAGGATTGGCTAACAGAGTTTCGGGTTGACTGTCCAATTGCAGTGCGAGAATGAGAAGCGGAAAGACCATATTTGAAAGATATTTCCGGGAGGTAAGGGCATAAGACTTGGGTGTGAAAGTCAGGAAAGGGAGTCTTGCGCAGGAGGAACTCGGCTTTACATTTATCAACATGACACAATAAAGCCTAATTTTCTTTTCAGAATCTGTCTCTCTCTCCAATTGCTTGAGGATGATAGAACCTCAATATGTTGAAGAAAACCACAACATAGACTCCGCCCCTAGCCTTCACTCAATTTACTTTGCTGTGCTTCAGCGGATCCTTCGCACCTAGTTAATCACTGTTCTGCCTCTCACTCTGTGCACGTTAGAACTCCCTAACAGGAATCGTCTGTTTGTCATAGGTTGTCTGGGTGATCCCTGTCCGTGTTTTCACTTTCGCCAATTTCATGTGGTCAGGAACTTCCTCTTGTTCATTCCTTTGTTAATTAGTCTGATCCAGCTCACCTGTTCCTTATCATAGCACGTGACTTCCTGTATGTCTATTTAAGCAGTCATTTCACTTCCAGCTCTTGTCAGAGCGTTTTCCCTGTGCTGCGATTGTTGATGCCTTGTACTCTTAGTGTTATATTTCTGACTGGAACGTCCCAGACTCTGATTTTGGCTTTTCCTTTGATATTCCTGTGCCCGTGTACCGTACCTGCTTTGCCCGACCCTGAGTTTTGTCTTTGCTGCCCTGTGGGGGTTCACCCCCCAGCTTCAATAAAACACGTTTTTTTTAACTGGATGTTTTGCGTCTCGCGTTTGGTTCCTGAACAATACCTCCCCCAAAACCCTTCAACTGCAGTTTTGGTCAGAATAAAAACCAACATGCATGCGGTCCCCAGCACTGAGTTTAGGAACCAGTGAGTCAGGTTAAACTCCTGAAAAAGTTGGCGATTCCCCAGTCTATCAGTTCTCAGGAGTTTTTCACTTTAATAATAAACTAAGCACAGAAAACTTGGTCTGTTACCTGTGCTGGTGGAGGTTATGCAAATGTTGAGGGGAAATGCTAAACGACAAAACTAATTTGAATTCAGTAGGATTGTACAAGCAATTAAAATGAAAATGTATTAAAAAGTATGGCCATTCTTATCAATGTCACCAAGAGAACATGACTGGTTCTTCAGTGCTGCAAGTCCTTCTCATCAAATGTTCATTTATTTTGCACAGCTTGAAGACAATTGGAAGACCTCGTTCTGATTTAAACCTAGTTGGAAGCCATAATGTGGACCAAACTCCCACGTGAGTCACCGGCCCTGTGGGTCACTTTAAATCAGCGATGATGGCGTTGAAATGGCCGCATTACAACTCAAGCTGAGTTTTTCACTGACGTGAGTCACATGTTAACCTAAACATTTCTTTTACCCACATCAAAATCAAACTGTTTTTGCCATTTTCATTTTTATGCCCTCATGAAACAGAAGGTGATTGAAATGGCACCACAGATTTCCTTCAGCCCCAGATTAACTTAATTCCTAAATATTGATCAGCTTTACTTATTTACTTGAATTCCCAAGCTCAGGGTTTCCCAGAGAATCACACTCCCTCCCGCAGCTTGTCTTCTGCCCACAGAGCATCCTGATGCCGCCTCCTCCCAGGGTGATGGTCCACACACAGGGAAATGGTCCACACACAGGGAGATGGTCCACACACAGGGTGATGGTCCACACACGGGGTAATGGTCCACACACAGGGAGATGGTCCACACACAGGGACATGGTCCACACACAGGGTGATGGTCCACACACAGGGAGATGGTCCACACACAGGGTGATGGTCCACACACAGGGTAATGGTCCACACACAGGGAAATGGTCCACACACAGGGAAATGGTCCACACACAGGGTGATGGTCCACACACAGGGAAATGGTCCACACACAGGGAAATGGTCCACACACAGGGTGATGGTCCACACACAGGGAAATGGTCCACACACAGGGTAATGGTCCGCACACAGGGAAATGGTCCACACACAGGGAAATGGTCCACACACAGGGAAATGGTCCACACACAGGGTAATGGTCCGCACACAGGGAAATGGTCCGCACACAGGGAAATGGTCCACACACAGGGAGATGGTCCACACACAGGGAAATGGTCCACACACAGGGTAATGGTCCACACACAGGGTAATGGTCCACACACAGGGAGATGGTCCACACACAGGGTAATGGTCCACACACAGGGAGATGGTCCACACACAGGGTGATGGTCCACACACAGGGAGATGGTCCACACACAGGGAGATGGTCCACACACAGGGTGATGGTCCACACACAGGGAGATGGTCCACACACAGGGTGATGGTCCACACACAGGGTGATGGTCCACACACAGGGTAATGGTCCACACACAGGGAGATGGTCCACACACAGGGTGATGGTCCACACACACGTACTCAGTCGCTGCGCATGATTTAAAAGAAAATGGGACTCGCTGGCTCTGGCGACCTTCAGATGCCCCAAGGTTCAGTTCTGAAGCTCCTGTGCCCCCTGGGGGGCATTTTAAGAAGTGGATTGAGGTTGAGGTGGACACTTTGACTGGTCTGCCAGCTAAAAAGTGCAATGCACAGCAGGGTATGATGCACAATGTGTTTTGACACGGTCCTTATTTAAATATCATTGTAATTCACAGCAATTGTGCCACAGTCGGCCTTCTGTCGGTTTGGACCAGATGGAATATCCTCCATAGCTCTTGGGCATCGATGAGCCTTGGGCGCCCAAAAACCCGGGCGCTGGTTCATGGTTGGTCCCTCCGTGGACCACCGTCAGTAAGTGCTCACATCTGCTGACAGGGAGCAGCACAGAAGTATTGCCAATTCAGAGATTCTTCAACCCACTTGATAAGCCGTAACGACTTGGCACAAGTCACAGTCGTTTAGTTCCCAGTTCCCACTGCCCCCACATCCAACACGTTGAATACGAGAACCAGCTGTTCGCTTACCGTCTAAGATCTGTCTGCAGACCTGGACATGTGCCATTGTCATGAGATAATCAACTTTATATGCTGAATCTGTGACTGGTTTCAGTGTTATGGCTGATCAATTATATACTCAGCAACAAAAGTTTCTGTGACACCAATATTGTTAATTATTTTTCATATCGCAATTATGAAATTGTCATACATGGTGATATCAGACTGAAACAGTACACGTAAACACAACATTGAAATGGAAATCATGAAAATGCGAGAAAATGACTTTGCACGTGAAAATGTGCGTAAATCATGCTTGTGGATGGCAATAAAAGAGGAGAATTTTTGGAATGTTCACATTGTGCCTGATGAACGACGGAGGCATCACTTATCGAAAACACAGCCATTTCGGATCAGGAACTCTACCCTCTAAATGCCAAGACTGTCTGAAAATGATCGGTGGAGGGCCATTGGGATGATTGAATCCGGAACCTCGCAGAGGGAAGTTGCTCATCGCCTGAATGTCCACCGAAACACCATTTGGAACTTATGGCAGCGTCATCAGCAGACAAGACATGTCAGAGACCGTCCTCGCAGCGGCCGTCCACGAGTAACCACTCCCAGACAGGACAACTGGATTCGAACAACCCATCTCCGAAATCGATTCCAACCTGCAACCATAACTGCAAGAACGATACCTGGTTTGAGGCGACTGTCTGCACAGACAATCCGCCGCCGTCTCCGTCATTTTGGCATTGTCCCACGTTAGCCAGCAAGACGTCCAATACTCACAGTACAACACCGACGACTGCGTCTACAGTGGGCACAACAACATCGATGGTGGATCCAACGTCAGTGGGATCTTGTACTCTTCACTGATGAATCAAGATTCATGCTTAACCGATGTGATGGTCGTTTACGTGTATACCGTCGACGTGGAGAACGTTATGCCAACAACAATTTTGTTCAGGAATTTGATCGTTTTGGAGGTGGTAGTGTCATGATTTGGGGAGGGATCACGGCTAGAAACAGAACAGATTTGCTTGTTATTGATGGAAATCTGACAGGTCAAAGATATCGCGATGAAGTGCTACGGCCACGGTGGTACCGTTTTTGATGCAACATGGTCCCGGAATAACGCTGCAACATGATAACGCCAGACCACACGTTGCAAGGATTGTACAGCAGTATCTGATGCAACAACATGTCAATGTCCTGCCATGGCCAGCCAGATCCCCAGACATGTCCCCAATCGAGCATCTTTGGGACGAGATGGATCGACGTTTGCGGCGGTTGGATAACCCGCCAGCTACACTCCAGGAATTGCGACAACGTCTACGTCTGATTTGGAATGACATCCCACAGCAATTTCTGGCACATCTGATTCGGTCCATGCGCCGGAGATGCGTTGCTTGCATCATGGCACGAGGAAGTCACACCCGGTATTGAAGTGTGAAGGTCACAATTCGTTAGACGTCAGACAAGTGCTTCATGACGCATGAAAATGACATTTTTCGTTTTGAGTGACGTTGGCACTGAAAAGTCAGTGTTTCTCCTGTTAAATAAACATATTGATTGCATTGAGATCTTTGCGTGTCATTTATAACATACACATAAATGGTGTCACAGAAACTTTTGTTGCTGAGTATATATTTTATCGATTAAACTTTGCCTGCTTTTATTTACAGCATTTTTTTCAATTCACCAACGAATTTTAAAAAGCACTGGAAGAGGAGAATAAAGGTATTAAGCAATCAGTTTCCTGCTATTCTTGAACTCAATGTTTGGATTATTAATTTTTTTTTTATCTGCAGTAATTTGTGTAATTTTGATGACATATAACTGCGCCTGACTGCATACTCTAAAGCTGATGTCACATTTTATGCAGTGGGCCAACCAGCCCTGCTCCTGTTACAAATAATCCTTTGGCTTTCCAGCTTTCTACTGTTGGTATAAATAACTCCTGTATTCGAGGACCTTGAAGAAAGCTAAAATTGCACATGCATAAGCAGTTAGGAGAAATAGAAATGCTTTGACGAAATGGAATGAAAACATTTAATTTCAGGTTTTGTTGAACAGAAATAGACATTATGTTGACTGAGAGTTGTCAGTTGGTTTAAATGCTCTTGCCAAAACTGCTGACAAAAGCCTAAAGTAAGTTTGTTTTTTTGATTTTGTTTCTGTGGATCGGCAGCATTTATCTGATCAGTTTTTTTAGCAACGCAACTGCTTCTGATGTTTTCATATCAGGCATGTTTACCTGCTGTGGGAAGCCCTTATCTGTGTGTGTGCAAGTCGATATGCGGCAGTTGCAGCTGGTTGCTGACTCTGGAAGCGCAGAAGGATGAGTCACAGAGAGGCCTCTCTTCAGCTCTCTTATAGAAGCCAGCAGTGAACCTTTGGATTTCTGGGCCAACTGCCTTCCTCTAAGAGCCCAGAGCCTCATTAACGGAGCAGCGCGGTTTTTCAGTTGAGAACACAACGCTTCCATGATTGTGGTCTCAGTGCTCACAAGCTGTTTGAGTTAGTGCCCGGCACGTCGATCTTCTGATAGCTGAATTAGTCTCCCTTTTCACTGTAACCAACTTCATAGCCCAGCACTGCCAAATTACAGGGTTCTTCAGCTTGTCTCCAGAGGTAAACTTTGTAATTCTTGATAGAACCCTCTATCATGTATGAAAACTCCCAGACAAAGAATCATGGAGCAGAGGATGACAGTCATTATTATAACACTCATTTCTCTTTGCAGAATCAATAATAGCACAGGTTCAATAAGGCGCCGAGGCCCTGCCCCTGGGAGAGAGGAAAACACTGTGCGTGAGAAGGCCTACAGCTGACGTAGCTCGGGTATAAGAGATGGCCTGATGCTATTTTCATGCAGGATTCGTCATTTTGCACTTCAGGGATTAAATATCATGTGCTGTAATGATATAATCCTCAGTGGTATGTTTTATATCTGTATTTGGAAGCTGTTGATTAAAGTGAGGCCAGCATTGCATTGGCTTAATATCTTTTTTTCATACAGCATATTAATATATTGAGTGGGGGCAGGGGGAGGTGGGACAGAATGTATATTTTCACATTTCCTGAAATTTGACTGTTCAGTGCAAATATGTCTTTGCAAACTTGAGTTTCTGACGTTTAACGTCAGGACTTGGTGCACACATCTGTTTCACCAGGAAAAAGCATCTGTGAACTCTCTCCGACGCTCCACCAAACTCCCCGAGACATTTCTGTACCCTCCCAAACGTCCCCTGTAATGATGTAAAACTGCTCACCGGCTGAGGGGAAGCTGTTTTACTCCCAAGAAGCACAAATAAATAATTTACCCAGAGCTGGGAGTTTGCAAGGCACCATATCAGGCACTATTTTCTTTTTTTTCTCTGTTTTTACATCGTCTTCATACTCCTGATAACAGTGACTGCAATGATTTAGGTAAGCTGATGAATATTCATTTCATTCTAGAGCAAAAATATGTGCACATGTGCCTGTAGTTTACTGTACGGATTCAGGACCTGTTCTTAGCTCTGATGGAGAATTGTTCCTCCTTGGATTCAAATCCGCGGTCACCTCGGAACCCCCTGGCCCAGGCATTACACCCCCCCCACACACACACACACACACACAAACACACACACACACTATCATGTTTTCCTTGTGAGATCAAGGTCACTCCAGCCTCCAGCTCCAAGTTCTCTGGTTTGACTGGCGTTGGACGTGACTCGGAAAGGATGCCAGTCAGCTGTGGTAGAGAGGGGCGCAGTCATGGCGAGATGACGTCTGTCGAGCAGTAGGCCAGGCCTGCCTCTCAATGGCTGCTTCCGAATGCAGGTCACCAAGTACTGGCTGAGATACCACCCGGACAGAGTCTTTATTAAGCTCAGGATATAGCCTGCTCCCAGCCCGTTCGGGCCGCATTATTTTAAGAGGTGTTTATGCGCCTCGTCTTTCTGAAAATAGCCCTGGCGTAGCCCCTGTAGGCACCTGCATTTGATGTGGTCTTTTGAACTGTAGCCTCACAATTAGAGCTCGTTTCATGTGCGGTGTAGGGCTCAGAAAGGGTGTTTGCCACTAGGGCCTGTCGCCAAAATTAACTGAACTGCTCACACATCGGAAAAATCGCTGGGAAACGAGGAAAGAATGTTTTTGCGTGGAAGTCCCAGGGTGATGTTCATACTTTTAATCTGAGTGTGTTCATGGGTTATTCATAATAAGCTACTAGGGGCATCGGAATGACAAACATGGGTGAATGGAATCCTACAGTCTCCGCGCACCATATGACTGCAACGAATGATGATTATAAGTCTGGGAAATAAAAATATATGAAATTATTTTGGGAATATCTTTTTCTGAGAGGAGACTATTCTTGAAATGTAATTTTGTTTATTCGTGTCATGGGAAATTCTTGCGCAGGTCTGAGGTGCATTGCGTTCACAGTAATACACCCTGTAATGACACACTTTATTTCTCTGACTTTTCAAGTTAGACATTAAATAAGTGGATATTTTTCCACAAAATATTCAAGTAAGGTGCTTACCTCAGAACCCAAAATGCAAGTTTGCACAATCGACTACATCCTCCTTTAGAAATGGAGACTTTGCATAGTCTCAGATCTGAATTAATGCAGTACTGTATAATAAAATGTTGCAACATTCTTCTCTGTGGGTTTTGCTCGTAAGTAGTGATACTGGCAAAAAAGAGACTGACTTTGACCAAATAGAAAACCCTGAACAGGGCCAGGTAAGGTGCAGGGCATTTTGAGGTTCGTGGTCTAAGGCGAGAAAATATTGTAAGTATCTCCACTTATAAAATGATGTAGTAATTTTTTGTTGAAAAACTCCAGGAGGTGAAACATACTTGGAGGTTTGGGTAGCAATGACCCCAGGCATGGGTTTTAAAGGGCAATAAGGGCATAACATCTCCTCTATTTGCAGAGTCACCATGCTCTTCTCTGCAAGCTAAACAATGATACTTTCTGTCTTTTCATAAATGGAGTAACATACATCGAGTGTACGAGGCATGAATCACCGTTAATTACACTGTGTATTCAGGTAATGCTGGTACCAAACATATTATGGATTTCCAGAGCTACTTTTCTTGGCGTAAACAATTGGTCTCAAAAAATTTCTCAAAATTCCTGTGTCATTTTGATAACATCTTCATAGTCCGCCTGCTTATTGTGAAGACAATCCCGAACTGCGGGCCAACGCAGTCTTCATCCAGAGAAACCAAACTTTAACCCCATACCAGGCCCTCTGTCAGCTTTTGGATGGACAAACTTTGAATTGATTTCATTTCATCTTCACATTTCAAACTACATACATGATACTTGCCCATTACCATCCCGTACCGATCTATGTTTATGTTTGTGTCGTATCATCACAACAGAGGTGTGGGTGAAATGCCACAGTGCCCCCATATATCTGAAAGACAAATCCATCATAATCCCTGATGAAAACCAACTCTAAACACGGACTGAGCTCGTATTATTCCAAATCACAGTATGCAGAGGATCGATATGGGTCAGTGACTGAAAACATTTGCAAAAAAAATCGCAAGCATTCTCGCTAACTCTGTAAGATTACAAATGTCTTGCAACAGTGTATTTCCTTGAAAAAAATGTCTCTGATGCCTGTTTCACTACTTTAAATGAATGAATGAATGAATGATATATTCGGCCCACTTTAGTTTGATTTAAACAAGAGCACAGAAATAAATGTAGGCACCAGACTAGCCTCCGGTGTTCTGATTATTACTGTACAGGAAGCTGGACCTTAAATGTGCGCCCTCTAGTGGTTGAGACTCACCTCTCTGGCTCGTAGCCGGCCTGGATGCGGGTGGCGCTGTAGCGCTGGGCAGCAGTCTCGTGCCCGTGCCCGTGCGGGGTGAGGTGCGCCAGCGACGCGTGAAAGTGGTGCTCGCCCTCGCGGGGGGCCAGCCTGGGCCGAGCGGGCTCCATATCTCCCACGATCCTGCGGTAGTCGATCTGGTACGTATCCCGTTCCACGTCTCCAAAGCGGTCAAACCCGTGACCATCCATCTCCAGAATATCCAGGATGACGGCCGACACCAACGCCCTCCTGTCTGTCCCTCTCTAGCTCTACCTCTCTCGCTCTTTCTGTCTTTTATCTGGCGATATTTTCTGAATCTGTGGTCATCAACCTCAGGCCAAAACAATCAGCAAACTTAAAGATCCGACCTGGCTAATTCTGCTGGAGTTGCACGCCCATGTGCCGCAGGTGAAAGTCACATTCGCATTTGCATTCTTGCAAAGGGCAAACAAACAAGTTGGCCGACGGCTCGGACGACGAGCCCCGGCAGTCCCTTTGGCTGGTCTCGACGGGCCGTTTCTCTGTTTTTAAATCTGAAACTCTCCTCTCAGAGCTCCCGCACCTCCGGTGACTCTGCCGCCGGTGGACTCTCTCGCAGCACGGGGAGAGGGACTCGCCGTCAGGTCAGTAGATGCGCTGGAGTTCCCAGCCCCTCTGACCTTGTGTAGAGGCGGAATGTGCGGGTCGCAGATGCAGCGGCGGGTGTGTTCGCACGGAGAGAGGGAGGAGAGACAGACAAACAGGGACCTGAGAGAGAGACGCGGTGCCTCCAGGGCGCAGTGTACCGGGAGCGAGCGGCACTCAGCGCTTTGTTCCGACAGCCGGGCTGTCCGGAGAAGAGCTCTTTCTCTCTCTCTCTCTCTCTCCCCCCCTCTCTATATCTCTCTCTCTAGGCTAAGCACTGTTCTTGACAGGGCCAGACGTCACTTTCACAAAGAGGATTGGAGAATTATAAAAGGGTGGGGGTCGGGGTGGTTGGGCTTGGTAGTGCTGGTAGACTCTGTAAGGAGGGAGTGACATCAGTTAACCGCGCTTTCCCCACCTTTTCCTCTGTCGCCATAGCGAGGGCACTGCCGGCGTTTTTGTTTTCGTCGCCCGCACGTGTGCCGTGTAAGTGCACTTTTTCCCTCTGGGAGCTTCGGTTAGCGGTTAGCCGAGACAAACAAATCGCAAGTCCCAGGAGGCACCAGGAGGGCGAGTCCCCCCCGGAGAGGTGGGGGAGGAACAGGGCAGGGTGTTGGACTCCGCAGGTGCACTAATCGATTGTTTTAATTACGTTAACGATGCTGGGCGAATATCCAGTGGAAACCTGTGGGGAGCAGTTCACCGCTGCTGCAGTGATCGCTGTGCCACCGAGAGAAGCTGCTGAGCTCTCGGCGTCCTTCTGTGGCTTTTTCCACTGACGTCGCCAAAATAAAATGTCTTCTGATTGAACAACAACCATCAAGAGTGTCCCCGCTCAGCACTTTCATCCACGGCTTCTCCCCTAAAATTAAAAAATAGATAAATTCACAGCCATCCTCAGTGTGTATTAAGACTAAAGAGGCCATTTGGCTTCACCTGAGACAGCATAATCATCGTCCTATTTATCCGACCGTGGCGCCAAAACAGGAAGTGACCTCGCAGAAACTGATCTGCCTTCAATGGGGTATGTAGTCTAATTTCATATATGCTCTCATGAGCCTTTATTTTCCATACAAGTCATAAAATACGGAAGGGAAGCCTTGGACTCACGATCCCCTCTCCTCTCGAACAAATGCTTTTCTCTGGATGACACTTAAGCCAAATGAGTCCATCGTGTGGCTGGGGCCCGATCGCACTCTGAGATGGTTCCTGGGGCTAACCTGAGGGACCTGGTACTGGCACTAGTGTTAGCATTAGCATCCCTTCCCCAGGGTCATGGAAGGGTGGGGGGCGGGGAGAGAGAGAGAGAGAGGGAGGGAGAGGTCGGACCCGTCCTGCCTTTTACGCTTCATGGGCCCCCCTCTCCGCGCAGAAAGTCAGCTGCAGGTGTCTGACTGCGAGTGACAGTTGCCGAGGGATAGATGGAGAAAAGCCTCTTACTGTCCCGTGTACTGGAGACCTCAGCATTACAGGGAAAAGCAGGTTAACACTGAGGGAGAGACTGCATGTACCCGGCCGTCTTTAGCCATTACCGTCTCTCCCTCCCTCCCTCTCTGACATGGACACCTGTTTCTCCCTCTTTCCCAGAGTCAGCATGCTGCAGAATGGGTTATAAATACATAGCTCATTTCAAGAACATGGTGCCTTCGGCCACATTACAATTATTTTTTGCACTTACAGCGAAGTTATGTCAGGTCAAAGGAGAGGAGAATGTTCATAGGCTTGATACAACAATCTAATTCAAGTACCTGATAACCTTTAGCCAACACAACAAAACACCACCATCTGCATTAACTGATGAACATTTTGCCAGTGTAATGGTTGTAATTCGGTTATGCTGCAGATATGGTTCATCTTTAATATTCTATAACAATCTGTTATATGTGACTCTCCTGCCTCTTTGTGTGTGATGCAGTAATTTCTCTTGCTCGAACCGAGGACCACGTATTTCACTGAGTGGAGATTCTCGCAATCAGTATTCTTCTGAGCACGCTGAAGCTTTCTGCAAAAAATCTGTTCGATAAAATGTATAAACCACAAAAAATATTTTTAAAACAGAAATTAATTAATTATATGTATTTTTTAATCCAATATCCACACTATTTTGAGAATTAACACGGCTCAATTGAACCCTGAAAGACGCATCACATCAAAACCAGCGTATGACGGGCTAGTGAGAACCAGCCGTGCGTCACTGGCGTGAGCCGTGAGATTTAATTTCAGTGCCACGGGAAGAGAAAGATCTGGCATCGAGGAGCCTTCCCTCCACTGAGGCCTTAAGCAGACTCATCAGAGGCGGCAGGGCTTGCCGAAGCGGAGGCTCAGTGTGAGCTGGGAGGTGCGCAGCTCGAAATAACAGGACGTGTCACGGCCAGAGACGGAAACAGCTGATGCAGATTTCGGAGTCCCTCAGCCATCATGTGCTTCTGATCTCTCCTCTGCTCGCTGGGGTCCAGCACCGGAAAAATCTACTGCCTGTCATGAGACGAAGCACCTCCCCAATCCTCCACTGCTTTCTTCTTCTCTCATTCTGTCCCCTGGTCTCTTCACCCCGACACTCAAAGCTGAGGGCTCATTACAGCCGTGTGTCTCACAGGCATCCAACCTCCTCTCTGCACCATTCTCCTCAGTCCTGCTGTTCACACCGGAGAGAAACAGGAGGGCGCAGAGGGACCTTTCATTTGCAAAATGGAGCATGTTCTCCCTCCTTCGAGCCTCATCCCAAACTGGCGTCAGTGACAGACACTCATGCGCTCACAGGCTCACGGTTCAATCATTTGTATGTCCTACATCCATCCATCCATTCATCCATCCATCCATTTCCTACACCACTTCTTCTGCATTAGGGTCGCAGAAGAGCTGGAGTCTATCCCAGCTGACTCAGGGCGTAAGGCAGCGACCCACCCTGTACAGCTCGCCAATCCATCACAGAGCGCACACACCATTCACACACACACGCACACACACACACACACACACACCATTCACACACACACGGGCAAATTAGAGTCTCTAATTTACCTGACATGCATGTCCTTGGACTTCCTCTCCAAAGATGTTATGTCTCCTCTCCTCGCAGGACACTTCAGTTGAAACTGAGCTGACAAATATACTCCTGATGCTAATCAGCCAATCAGCAAGAGAAGAAAAGAGAAGAAGAAGAAGATGATGATATACTTGATTGAGGCGCGACGCCACTGCTTCTCTGTTTCTTACCCGCGCTGGTTCATGAGGAGCATCAGGCACCAGCAGCGCAGTTCACAGGAAACAGCAGCGCAGTTCACAGGAAACACCAGCGCAATTCACAGGAAACAGTAGCGCAGTTCACAGGAAACAGCAGCGCAGTTCACAGGAAACACCAGCGCAGTTCACAGGAAACACCAGTGCAGTTCACAGGAAACACCAGTGCAGTTCACAGGAAACAGCAGTGCAGTTCACAGGAAACACCAGTGCAGTTCACAGGAAACAGCAGTGCAGTTCACAGGAAACAGCAGCGCAGTTCACAGGAAACACCAGCGCAGTTCACAGGAAACACCAGTGCAGTTAACAGGAAACACCAGTGCAGTTCACAGGAAACAGCAGCGCAGTTCACAGGAAACAGCAGCGCAGTTCACAGGAAACACCAGCGCAGTTCACAGGAAACACCAGTGCAGTTCACAGGAAACAGCAGTGCAGTTCACAGGAAACACCAGCGCAGTTCACAGGAAACAGCAGTGCAGTTCACAGGAAACAGCAGCGTATTTCACAGGAAACACTGGTGCAGTTCACAGGAAGCAGCAGTGCAGTTCACAGGAAGCAGCAGTGCAGTTCACAGGAAACACCAGTGCAGTTCACAGGAAGCAGCAGTGCAGTTCACAGGAAACACCAGTGCAGTTCACAGGCACCAGCAGTGCAGTTCACAGGCACCAGCAACGATTCTGAGGACAGAGCCTTCAGTCAGGGAGCAACGGCTGGGGGGCTCAAATGCAGCTCGACTGTCGGGGCGGGAGAAAGGCGAAATATTAGGGTTAGGCTGTGTCAGGGGAGTCCACTCTAATCCACAAAGGGCCGGTGTTGGTGCTGGTGTTTTTTTTTTTTACAGCTCAACACAAACACACTTGTTTCTACTCAAGGTCTTGATAGAACCCCTGCGTCAGTTAACGAGACAGGCCGGTTGCCCACGACCAACGGGTATATCACCGATCGCACACATTTGTTATTTTAGAGTATTTTCGGCACAAAATTGTCTATTATTTAGTGAATTATGTTACCATGGCAACCAAAATTGATAGGTGCAGTGTCCTAACCACTGCCCATATACATACCAAATATAAAAGAAATAACTTTAAATTTGTGGCCTGTAGAGTGTCCACAATGAAATCTTTACGGTGGCTGACGCGTGACGAGGCCAAATCCACAGCAGCTCCGACTGCATCTAGGGGCGACAATTCGTGGAAACAGCACTGGGCTGGAACTAAAACCTGCGCCCAAACTGGGCCTTTATGGATAGAATTAGACGCCCCAGGGCTACATAAACACAGGGAGAATGTGCTAACCCCACAAGGAGAGGGGCTGTGCAAAATACCCCCCCAAAAATGTCACTCAGGGTGTCAAAGCCACTACTTAGCAGTGCTTTGTGACAGCATGGCAGGGAATGGCCTGTAGCAGTGCTGGCCCTCAGCACACCCCGCTGCCTTCAATCCCCCTCCCTGTGTCACAGCAATGCAGGGTGTGAGCGTTCGTCTGTTCACCATGCACAGCTACGCTGCATACCAAGTGTTAACAGGACTTCTCTGTTCGATCGGACTCATGTGGAGCTGAGTGACCTCAGGAAGGCGCTGTGCGTGTGTGTGTGTGTGTGTGTGTGTGCATGCGTGCGTGCGTGCGTGTGTGTGTTAACAGCATTAAGTTGTGGCATTCTGGAGGAACAAAACCCTTCCTTCAAACCACATCTATGGTGCACTGAGATATTGCACAGGCACGGCGCTGGCTATGGACGCAAATCCAAGCGATTTATTACGTTCTGCAGGAAACACAAATGTTTTTTGTTTTTGAAAAGGGCAGTGTGAAATGTGAGCCAACGTGAGAATTTTCAGGAGCAAGCGTAAAGTTACCGACCACTTTTAAAAACATAGTTTTCATAGATTTTCACTTGAATGGCCCATCCTTGCACTGCTGTGGTCTCCATTGCGCTCGTCCCCCACTGTAAGGTCCAGCCGGCGTCCACCTTAACTGAGTGACCAGTGTGAGGTCAGCGCATGGCCACTGCAAGCACACTGCTCATTAAGTGTGCTAAATCATACAGTCCTTCACGTCCAACGAGAAGAGAGGGTTTGATGATGCTTCAAAGGGCAGTGAAATGGATGGAGTCATCGTGATTCCACGTCAGCTCCTCGATCTGCTGCGGTGCTGAGAGCATAATGATATCTGAGAGCTCAAGAGAAAACTCTTTCTGCTCTTCATTTTAACACCAGCAAAATGGTGAGGAGGTGCAGAGGGAACCCGTTCGGTGCTACACAGCGATTGATCTTGGGGTTCCCAAGCAGAACTGCAGCTGGAATGAGAACCACACCAGCCCTCTGATGATCAAAAGGTCCTAAATGTTTCCTGCCAGAGTCAGGAAATACCTGTGATACGAACAATATAATCTCTCTGTTCATGAGCCTCATTTGTATCACATCTCAAACCATCAAGTTCCAAGAGCCTATTACAGCCACACAGGCGTGCAAACGCTAATCTTCAAGCAAACCAAGGGCTCCTTTTACAGCCATGCCACCCACAATTATAGGTAACTAGGTCAGCTTGTGGATAGGACACGATGCATACCGGGATGTAATTTGTTTTATATTTCGGAGGACCCAGACAAGTGGTAACCTCCGCTTTGCATAAAGTTTTTTCCTCTCACATTAGCGCCGCCCTGCACTTTAATAGACACCAACCTTTATGCGCCACCCGGTGGTATATTTGAGTTATGCTCTGGACTGAATAAACGTAAGAAAATCATCTTGACAATGGTGCCCCCCTGTGGTGCAATCTGATCAAATCAATGTAAAAAAAATTCCCAAACGGGCTTCTCCGTTGTCCGTTCGGCGAAAAAAAGCCACGCTAATATTTGCTGGACCTCCTTGAGCCTTGATCACGGCACTCATTCGCCGTGGCATCGTTTCGATAAGCTCATGCAACGTCATTAACATTTATTTCTGCCCAGAGCTGCGTTAATATTTCTCCAAGATCTTGCATTGATGATCGGAGAGTCAGATCACTACATGAAGTCTTCTCTTTCGCACAGCAAAGACTGTGAAAGGGCTGAACCCTTCTGCTGTCCTTGGGCAAGGGGGGGGGGGGTGAGAGAAAGAAGAGAAGAAGGAAGCAAGGAGGGAGGGAGGAAAGAAAGCAGGAAGGAAGGACAGAAGGAAGGAAGGAAGGAGAGAGGGGAGGGAGAGGGGAGGGAGAAAGGATGGATGGAGGGACAAAAGAAGGGATGAGCAGAGGAAAGGGGAAGGTAAGGGAGGAAAGAGGCGGGAGGGAGGAAAGAAAGGGAAGGAGGGGAAGAAGTAAGGAAAGAAAGGAGGGAGGAAAGGGGGGAAGAGAAGAACACAGGGAGGTGGGAAGGAGGAAATAAGGAAGTGAGGAAAGAAAGGAGGGAGGGAGGGAGAAAGAGAGGAACAGTCAGAAGAGGGGGGGTGATTTTGACCTGGGAGGACACCACAAGGGTGAAGGTGCGAACTCCGTGCTGCGCAGTGACGCCTCCGTCTCCCTGAACCATCGTTTGGCACTTTCACAGTTTCAGCCCATCGAATCCTTTGTCGTTTTGGAATACGCTCTGTTCAGATCACGTAATTAGCGACGCGCACTATTACCAAGTACAGATGCGAGTCCTTCTCCCCTGCCCTGTTCTCTTTGTTCGTAACCTCCGCCGCCTTGTGCAGCTATCTGCCCAGGATCCGCAAAGATATGCAGATTTTTTTGCTGCACCTTTGTAGCGTCTATCCAGTCAAAGGTCATGCCGATTTTCGATTAGATCCTTTAGCCATCACGGTATTCAGAGGACTTATCATGCGCCTTCAGTAAGATTATCGCGCAATTTTTCAAGAATAAGCTGCATCTGCAGAAAGCCTGCGCGCTCAAACGCAGCCCAAAATCTGATTTAATCCTAGAAAATGTAGAAAATGTATGAATGGGATTTTGCCCAAGAGGTCAGCAAATAGTTTGTCAGCTGTACCTGATGAAGATGATAAGTTTATAGGCTTTTATCTGCGCTCAGCAAATATGTGCAGGCGAACGACCTCGCAGATTACGGTTAGAGTAAACCAGGGGTCGCCAACTCTGTTCCTGGAGGACTACCATCCAACCCTAATTCAACACGCCTGATTCATTAGCTACTTAACAAGATCATGAGTTGGGCAATTAAGTAGCTAATTACATCAATCAGGTATGTTGAATTAGGGTTGGAGTAGAAACCTATAGGAGTTGGTGACCCCTGGAGTAGGCCACTCTGATTCATGTCGCTTGGTCATGTATCAGATGTGTATTCGATCTAGGATTGTATACCAGGGATCACCAACTCCGTTCCTGAAGGGCCACTATCCTGCTGGCTTCTGCTCTACCTGCTGTTCAGCACCTGATTCAACTAATTAGCTACTTAACCAGATCATGAGCTGGGCAACTGAATCAGGTGCTGAACAGCAGGCAGAGCAGAAGCCTACAGGATAGTGGCCCTTCAGGCACGGAGTTGGAGACCCCTGCCGTATACTAAAGTGGCTCAATTCTGATCAGAAAATCAGATGTCTGTGTCCATACAGCTCTGGAAAAATCACATCTGTGTCACATTAAAGCAAAAAAAAAAAATCATGAAGGTAATTATTCTAGTGCATTGGTTAGCACTGCCATCTTACAAGAGAATAGCAGGTTTGAAGCTGGCCTGGAGTCTTTCAGTGTGGAATCTGCAGGTTCTCATGCCTGCATGGGTTTGTCAGGAGCCTCTGCTGGGTAATTGGTCATGGGGAACCACGGGTGCCTCGTTGGGCTGGGTTGAGTGAATGACTGCCCCTGCTGTTCGGTTGGGGGCCCACAGCTGCTCTGGATCGCTCGTCACTGAAGTTGCAGGTATAAAGGCGTGGCAGTTGGGGTTGAGTTTTTATGTTTACAGATGGTTCCACAGGCGCAGGCATTTCGGTAGGTGAAACATGCATAAAGAAATGGTTATCAGACCATATATCGGTTTATACTGCTGAACTAGTGGCAATATTATTGGCTTTACAGTGGATATAGGAGAAGGAAATGAATTACACGGTTATCGCTTCTGACAGTTATTCAGCACTTCAAAGCATACAATAAGGCAAATCACTGGTAAGAGCAGATATAATCAATGAAATATTCAATGTGATGTATAGTATGGAAAGCAAGGGTGTATCAACACACTTCCTGTGGGTCCCTGCTCATGTTGGTGTGGAGGGTAATGAGCAGGTGGACATTCTTGCTGAACAAACACTTTGAATAAAGCAGATAGACGTGCAAGTCCCATTGAGTAAATCTGAAGCCAAGGCCTTTATCAGGAAGTATGTGCACTCCGTATGGCAGGAGTACTGGGATGACTGATGCTGGAAGGCATCTGTATAACATCCAAACACAAGGGGGCGCTGGTAGGATGGTGGGCTGAAACAGACGGGAGGAAATATCAGAACTTGTATGAGAATTGGCCACACAGGGCTTAACCAAAGTTTATATAAAATGGGGAAGCACCCAACTGGGAAATGTATTCACTGTGAACAGTCAGAAACGGTCAAACACGTGCTTCTTCGGCGAGTTTCTTCTACAGTCGTGGAAGACCGAACATCATGATTTTTCTCAAATCGGTCTATTGGGGAAAACAGCAGGCAAAATATTCTCAGACATCATTATATTTCTTAATGAAACTGGGTTGTTTTAAGAGAATCTAGGTTTTTTTTTTCTTCTCTTCTCTCTGCATAATCTCTCAATCCACACTCCAGTACAGATGGTGGCAGTAGTGCACCTAAAGCTGGTTTTTACTACCAAAATGAAGGAGGGAAGAAGAGTTGGGGTTGGTGGCTGCAGGGAAGTAGGATCTGTGTTCGGTTTCACGCTTTTGTGTTCATGGGTTACATTTTTTTTTTCTATGTTTTGGATGGATTTTTTTTTTCCTTTTGTGGTCAGGTTTTTCTTTGTTGGATTTAATTTTTTTTCCTTTTTATGCAGAATAGTTATCCTGAGGAAGAGTGTAATGTGGAGAGGGTGGAGGTGAGGTGTGGCACCCTGGTGGAGAAGATTGGCTGGCTGGGAAGGAAGCGCTGAAGAGGGCAGAGGCTGCAGGACCCGGGGGGGGGTTGGGGCAGTGGGGCCTGATCCCCAGTGATGTGAGGGATGTGTCCAGAAACTGTTGTGCACGAGGCCTCTTGATTGGTCTGCCCAGCCTCGTGAGGGTGAACTGCTGCTGTGCCCTTTGTGTCCCCACCCGACCCATTAAAGGAGGACGGTTAACTCCGGTGTCCAGTGTCAGCAGCCCTGGGGGGGGGACAACAGACAGCACTCCTGCCCCAGTGTCTTTGTGTTTTGTTTTTTTTGTTTTGGGCGCAAGAGAGGCCTGGCATTGAGGCATAGGTCTGGTTGCATCCCACTTCCTGTTGTGTGCATGTGGGCCATCTCCTCCCGAGTGATTAACCTGGCCCTCGGGCGGCCAAGAAGGGTTTTGCCGTTGCTGAGGGGTATGGGAGTTGGTCAGTGTGGTTTGACGAGCACAGTAGTCTCTCCTCATTAATTGTAGCGAACCTTGATGGCAAAATAACATTGATTTACTATAGGATAACTATAGTTTTGTACAATAGTCCTTTTTCATAAGGGTCCAAACATGATCAAGTTTTATTTTTGACCACATTTCTTAAATTGAGGGTTTACTTTGCTCTTTACAGATTTTGTTTGCTGAAACTGGGTTATCTATCAACCTTGGTAGTTTGCTTGATGCAGCTGATAATTTGAACCCAGTAACACCTTTTCTACGACCACGTGTTCTGACACGGTTCAAGAGATGAGAATCTAATCTCTGCATCAGTTAACGTTAACCCTCCAATTATGTGCAGACTAATAAGCCATTTTTGGTTTGAGGTTAGTTTGATCCCTGCAATGAAAAACTACATAAGGTGTTTGTAACTGAGTTTTACCCAATCTCCTCTCAGCTCATTTATGCCCTAATACAGACCATTTCAATACCAAGTAAACAAAACATGACTCCCCCGTCCAGCCCTTATACATCAAGTAAAATGAATCAGACCAAATGTGAAATGAATGAGAAATGAATGTGAATATGCCCTCAGTCTCAGGCAACACTATAAAAACGAGATCAAAATTATGGTTTTATGTAATAAGTGATGATCCCGGGGTCAAAATTACCCAAACAACCAATGTTTCAGAATATAAAATATTTTTTCAGTGAAATTCATGGTCTACTCATAAAGTTACGGGGGAAAAAACTAGTAGGAAAAACGTGCAGTCAAGGCCAAAATTATTAGCCCCCCTATGAAATTGGAAGCTTCTTCAAGATTTTCACAAGTACTTTTTTAACAGAGCAAGGAATTTTCATAATGGCATTTCTGAACATGTTGGTTTTCTTTAGAAGGTACAAATTATTTATATTTGCACATCAAAACAGAATTATTGAAAAAAAAACCTAAAAAGACCAGGGACATTATTATTAGCCCCCTTTAATGATTGACCATTCATTAAGTCATTGCACAAACCACTTTTGTGCAATGATGTGCGTATAGGTGATCAGGTGAATCAGGTGATTTCACTCAACAATTAAGAGGCATAAAAGCCTGAGTGTGGGTCATTGAGCTGTCGGTTGAGAAAGCACTATCCCGCAAACTAAAGACATCAGTTTGGACTTGAGAAAAGGAATTATTGATGCACACAAAGCAGGAAAAGGACATGCAAAGCTATCCAAGCATTTTCAAGTGTCAAGAACTGGAGTGAGAGGTATTATCCAGAAATTCAAAGACAGCCACACAGTACAGACCAAGCCTGGCAGAGGTAGGAAGCGAGAGATTTCAAAGGCCCTAGAAAGAAAAGTAGTGAGAGATGCAATGTGAAGAAATGCCCCTAGATGGCAGTATTGACCTTTTTTTGTTAAGCCCGGTCTGGAGCTAGGTTTGAGCATGTCCTGGGCATGTCTGAGAGGGGAAAGTCCCAGAGAATTTTTTTAAAAAGTCTAAAAGGTGGGAGGGGGCTGGAAAAGAGTATATAAGGAGAAAAACTGAGAGAGTAAAGTAGTAGGAGAAACTGCAAGGAGAAGGATACATGTGACCAGACCTGTCACTCTTCTCAAGACCTGTGAAGTTGTTTTGGGGATTTTTGCCTGTGTTGGAGCATTTTCCCGTCCCAGGACATCACCAAGCAACCCCATCTAAATTACCAAAGGAACTGTAAATATTTCATTATATTTTTATAGGTCAATCTTGGTCAGTAGTATTAATAGTAGGTTAGTTGTCAGTCTTTGTTTAATTACAAAACCAGTGAAGTTGGCACGTTATGTAAATCGTAGATAAAAACAGAATACAATGATTTGCAAATCCTTTTCAACTTATATTCAATTGAATACACTGCAAAGACAAGATGTTTAATGTTCAAACTGAGAAACTTTTTTTTTTTTGCAAATAATCATTAACTTAGAATTTAAAGGCAGCAACATATTGCAAAAAAGTTGGCACAGGGGCCTTTTTACCACTGTGTTACATCGCCTTTCCTTTTAACGACACTCAGTAAACGTTTGGGAACTGAGGAGACTAATTTCTGAAGCTTTTCAGGTGGAACGCTTTCCCATTCTTGCTTGATGTACAGCTTAAGTTGTTCAACAGTCCGGGGTCTCCGTTGTCGTATTTTACACTTCATAATGCGCCACACATTTTCAATGGGAGACAGGTCTGGATTACAGGCAGGCCAGTCTAGTACCCGCACTCTTTTACTACGGAGCCATGCTGTTGTAACACGTGCAGAATGTGGCTTGGCATTGTCTTGCTGAAATAAGCAGGGGCGTCCATGAAAAAGACGTTACTTGGATGGCAACATATGTTGCTCCAAAACCTGTATGTACCTTTCACCATTAATGGTGCCCTCACATATGTGCAAGTTGCCCATGCCTTGGGCACTAATACACCCCCATACCATCACAGATGCTGGCTTTTGAACTTTGCGCCTATAACAGTCCGGATGGTTCTTTTCCTCTTTGGTCTGGAGGACACGATGTCCACAGTTTCCAAAGACAATTTGAAATGCGGACTCGTCAGACCACAGAACACTTTTTCCACTTTACATCAGTCCATCTTAGATGAGCTTGGGCCCAGCGAAGCCGGCGGCGTTTCTGGGTAGTGTTGATAAATGGGTTTCGCTTTGCATTGTAGAGTTTTAACTTGCACTTGCAGGTGTAGCGACGAACTGTAGTTACTGACAGTGGTTTTCTGAAGTGTTCCTGAGCCCATGTGGTGATGTCCTTTACACACTGAGGTCAGTTTTTGATGCAGTACCGCCTGAGGGATCGAAGGTCACGGGCATTCAATGTTGGTTTTCGGCCTTGTCGCTTACGTGCAGTGATTTCTCCAGATTCTCTGAACCTTTTGACGATATTACGGACCGTAGATGATGAAATCCAAAATTTCTTGCAATTGCTCATTGAGGAATGTTGTTTTTAAACTGCTCGACAATCAGCTCATGCATTTGTTCAGTAAGTGGTGACCCTCGCACAATCCTTGTTTGTGAATGACTGAGCATTTCAGGGAAGCTGCCCAATCATGGCACCCACCTGTTCCCAATTAGCCCGTTCACCTGTGGGATGTTCCAAATAAGTGTTAGATGAGCATTCCTCAACTCTCTCAGTCTTTTTTGCCACTTGTGCCAGCTTTTTTGAAACATGTTGCAGGCATCAAATTCCAAATGAGCAAATATTTGCAAAAAATTACAAAGTTTACCTGCTCGAACATTAAGTAACTTGTCTTTGCAGAGCATTCAATTGAATATAGGTTGAAAAGGATTTGCAAATGATTGTATTCTGTTTTTATTTACGATTCACACAACATGCCAACTTCACTGGTTTTGGGTTTTGTAAATCTCTTAAAGTTTTAAAATTTTGTCTGTCATCCCTTGCTGTCTTATGCCATAACAAATTGGAGCCATAAGAGAGATGCGTCTAAAGACCCCAGAACAACTGCCAAGACACTGGTGAATGACTTGGCCACGTCAGGAATTGTAGTCTCTCAGAGGACCGACACCAGAGCTCTGCGCAGGAATGCACTGCGAGGTTGCAGACCAAGAAAAACTTCACTTTTGAAGAATAGACACCTTCAAGCCCGACTTAAGTATGCTCAGGACAACCTGGAGAAAGATTATGCAAACTTTGGCCTTAGAGACACTGCTTATGTTTGGAGAAAAAAGGGAGAGGCATATAACCCAAAGAACACCGTCCCCGCAGTGACACACGGAGGTGAGAGTATTATGCTGTGGGGATGCTTTAGTGCATTTGGAACTGGAAATTTTGTCAATGGCGGAAGGAATCATGAACAAGGAAAGATGTGGAGATTTTTGAGTCGTCACTTCATCTTCCAGCATGACAACGGTCCAATATATGCGTCTCTCTTGGTGAAGAACTATCTCCAGAAGACCAAAGTGAATGTAATTGAGTGGCCTGCACAAAGCCCTGACTTAAATACCATAGAAAATATGTGGGGTGACCTAAAGGGGAACGTGCATGCCAGAGCGCCATCAAATCTGCGGAGCTTGAGAGATTTGCCAAAGAAGAATGGGCTGGGATACTCCAAAGATGTGTCAGAGACTTGCAGAAAACTACAGCAAACAACTGTAAGGATACAAAACTGACTATTAGGATCTAGGAGGCTATAATTTTGACCCTGGTAGTTTTTGTTTTTCTGTGGAATATTTTCATTTCTGTGTGCAAACTAAAACAATGTAAGCATCCAAAGTAAAACTAGGATGTCTAAAAAAGCTGTGTTAAAAATGTGGTAATGGTTTATTTGAATAAGAATACAAAGAGCCCAACAATAGCAGCTCGTAGGCTGGTGTTCAGACGAAACAGCAACAATAAAATCTTATCTTAAAACAAGAAAAAACAATTAAGTGCTACAAATTTGCAGGATATATCATCTTCATAATCGTAAAAAAAATACAAAAACCATACATTCTTAAAATCATTTTAAAAAAATCGGCTAGAGTGACAACAGTAGTATTCAAAATTCAGCTCACATGGCATTTACATGCACAGCAAGCAAACTTTAGAATGTAGTGCAATTTCAACAGCGATCTATTAATTACATGAAGGAAAAAAGAGAAAAAAAGTGTTGCTCTGTTTAAGAGCACTTGGGAAAGTTTACAGTGACATTTTTGTTAGGGGGTAAATAATTTTGTCCTCAACTGTTTGTTAACCATGATTTTAGAGACCTTGAACACTACGTTGGGTCAAATTGACTCAGAACAT
Source organism: Gymnothorax reevesii (assembly GCA_029721435.1). Classification (NCBI taxonomy): domain Eukaryota; kingdom Metazoa; phylum Chordata; class Actinopteri; order Anguilliformes; family Muraenidae; genus Gymnothorax; species Gymnothorax reevesii. Next base: position 823,757 of record CM056593.1, on the reverse strand, counting down.
AATACACTGATTTTTCCAACAGAAGGCTCTTCTCTGTTTGCTTAGCTAAATCCAGATAGCCACTCTTTAAGGTCGGGCAGTGCATGTAGTGAGTTGCGGACTTTGTGCTTGTCATTTAATCAGTAACCCTTAGCATTCCTCAGCCTTAATCTCACGCCATATTTCACAAATCTACCGCAGGGCTATTCAACGTCCTACAAGAGCTGGTTTAGGAGCAGCTTTCATTCCAACCCAATATTTACACACCTGACACCACTAATCAACCCCAAGAGTCTTTGCAAAAGAGCTTGATTAGCAGTATCAGGTGTGTAAGTGCTTGGTTAGAATGAAAGCTGCACCCACACTGGCCCCTGCAGGATAATGCTGTACATCCCTGCGGCTTGTACCATATGCAGATGGTAGCTGCAGATAGTATGCAGGATCCTGCAGCTATCGCAGGGGTTGGAAGGCTTATCGCGCAACTTCGGCAAGATTCTCGCGTAATTTTTCGGGAATCTCGCGCAGCCGGCTTACTTGCAGCATAGATATATATTTAGAACACTAGATTGCTGATGTCGTCACATTTACATTATCCAAAGTGAAGCACCCGGCCGCCATAATGATACACCCAACTTCTTCATAAAAATGAATGGTTTCCTATGAGGCCAATTTCAAATAAGTCGATACAAGCGAGAAAATGCCGAGATGTGCGGCTGCCTTTAGCAGCAATAAATATTAGAAGAGCTGCAATAAAACTTTTCATGCGTAAGTTAACGTATAAACGCAAAGTTGTCACTTTAATAGTAAAAAATCGCGTTTGGTGCTAGCAAGCTAATTAGCCGTCCCGTTGACTTAAACAGACCGCTGACTGACAGCGAGCGCGAGCGACTGAGAACAGTCACCAGCGCGCTACCATGGCGTCGCGGGGACTGCATTGACTCAGTGGTAAATAAATTAAAAAGGTGGCTAACAAGCTAGCTAGCTACTTGTAATTGACATTCAACGACAATACTTCTTACCTGCATGATATTTAAAACAGTGGACAAGTCGCTTTGTCTGTTATACAGAGCTCTAAAAGACAAGGCGGGGAGAAAGGCTTCACCTGCTCAGCGTTGGCATTAAATCGGGTGATTTCAAATAGTCAACCAGGGTACAATGAAGTGAGGAAACCAGAGTGTAATTTGATAACGTACACGGACATTCATCGACGTTTCTTATATCGGCGATAACTTCCAAGCAACTATCTTTTCAAAGGTAAAAGCCTCGGTCACGTCTCTGCTGCACTTTAACGTTGACAGCAGTCACGTTTCGATCTTCGCTTTAGTAAGTGTGCCGCTTTCCCTCCTCCGAAAAGCACATATTTTGGGAGACAAAATGTTGCTCCGCACGGCAATACCAAAGTAATACAGACTCACGCGCAATTGTTTTTGAAAATGAAATTTTAAAGTAGGCTAAAATGAATGGGAGTCTATGAGCGAATTTTACTTCCGGGTGTATAGGCTCGTAGAACAGATGCTTCACTTGAGTGTACCCTATCCGCAATCTAGTGTTCTCTCTCTCTCTCTCTCTCTCTCTCTCTATATATATATATATATATATATATATATATATATATATATATATATATATAAATCTATGACAAGCAGACGCGCTCGAACGCGCCCTAAATTCATATCACAGCGTGCAAAAGTACAGCCCACTGAACAATCAGTCCATGAGCTGGATGAGCGGATGAGTACCAATGGCCCGGTTGTTCAAAACTCGTTTATTTTAACTGCCGGTTAACTCCTTAACCGACCGTTAGCTAACCGAACGTTAAATGTGCGTTGTTCAAAACATGGTTAGACCATAGATAATATATATCTATGGGTTAGACATACCTTTACCTGTCGACCCTCATTTCTGTACTGAATTTAGCCCATAATTTCATTGCTGTTAGATTGCATATGGAGAGAAACCGTTTCTTCAGTTGCCAGTTACAATAATTGCAACATGCGTCAATAAAGGAAAATGATTGAGAACTAGCCAGGACTAATTGTTGTCATAAAGGACATGTCTGTGTCCCCCCCCCAGTTCCCAGTTCTACCTGCGTCACTGGCGGTGGTCCTTAGGTGCGTTGAATGTCAAGTTAACACCCTGTTAAAGTTTACCGCGTTTTGAACAACAAGATAACAGCTCTGTTACAGTTAACAGTCGATTAATTGTAGGCCTACTTAACGGCTAGTTAAAAAATAACCGAGTTTTGAACAATCGGGTCATATACCATAGGCCTACAGGTTTTGTCTGAGGGTTTGACATATGGCGAACGTGGCGGAGTCTGCGCACATAGTTACACAGCTTGAGTGATTCACAATGCTGTATTTTTCCACGGGCAACATCGAACATCGCTAGAGCCGATGGGGTCGGCACATTGACCCAAAACCCATACATTAAGATCAAGGGCAGTAAGATCTTTGAGAGTGGGAGAATCCTCGCCACAGACCTCAGTGTCGGGGGTTCCCCACTCAGAGTGGTCAATGTGTACGGCCCTACCAACGTTGCCGAGAGAGTCGCCCTATTTCACAAACTCGGAACCATTTTTCAATGTACTATGCCGGTAGTCGTGGGGGGGATTTCAACTGTGCCCTACGGGAGGTGGACCGCAGCAAACCAAGGCGGGATAGATCGAGCGAGGAGCTGCGGTCCCTCATAGAAGACTTCTCCCTCCACGATGCCGGGGGCGCCACTCCCCTCCAACACACTTGGGTGAGTTCCAATGGTAGCTCCTCGTCTCGAATTGACATGTTTTTGCTCTCCCCAGGCCTGAGGGTGCACTCCTATTCCACCAGGGCGGTGCACTTCTCAGACCACCACGCCGTGACCGTGTCCCTGGTCTGGGAGAAGGAGGTAAAGATCGGTAGGGGTCTCTGGAGAATGAATACCATCCATCTCCAGGACCCCAAGGTACGACTCTCCTTCTCGAGGCGATACCTGGAGTGGGTAAGCTTAGAAGATCTCTTTGATTCCCCGGTGGAGTGGTGGGAGATGGTCAAAAGTCGAGTGCGGGGCTACTTTCAGGCAGTCGGGCGGAGGACAGCGAGGGAGAGGAGGGCAGCATCTGACCGCCTGGATGCTGCCCTACAGAGGTTGTGCCTCCTCCAGTCCCGAGGCCTGAATGTTAGTAAAGACGTAGCGGCGACCAAACAGTCTCTCACCTTTCTCCACCGGGAGGAGCGGAAGAAGTTTACCTTCCGCTCTAAGCTCCAGGGCCTCGAGGAGGATGAGAAATGTACCAGGTACTTCTTCCGCAGGGCGCGGTCTAAAGCGAATAACATCTCTGCTCTTTACAACAGCTCCGGTGTGGTGGTGTCGGAGGCAGCTTAAGTCCAGGAGGTGGCCAGACAGTTTTATGAGGGCCTCTTCAGTGAAAGACCTGCTGATGAGGCCCTCATGGACACCTTCCTGGGCTCGCTGAACAGACGTCTGGGTCAGGAGTTCATGGAGGCTGAGTTGAGCACCAAGGAGCTCACCCGGGCCGCGCGCTCAATGAACCATCATAAAGCCCCAGGCCCTGACGGAATCCCAGCCGAATTCTATCAGGCTTTTTGGGACCTCCTCAAGGAGGACGTGGCTGAAGTCCTGAGAGCAGCGTACGGGGAGGGACGGTTGGGCGCCTCCCTGAGGCAGAGTGTAGTGTCTCTTGTCCCGAAGAAGGGGGACCTGAAGGACCTCCGGAACTGGCGGCCGATCAACCTCCTCTCAGTGGACTATAAGATCATGGCAAAGGCCCTGATGAGGAGGTTCTAAGACCTGATAACATCGGTGATCGGACCAGACCAGACGTGTGCCATCCCCGGGCGGTCCATTGATGACAACTTGCTCCTCGTGAGGGATTTAATTATCCACTCCGGGGAGCGCAGGTCCCCCTTAGGCCTTCTCAGTATAGATCTGGAGAAGGCCTTTGACAGGGTAAGTCATGTGTGCTTGAAGAGGGTGCTACGGAAGTTTAACTTCCCGGCGCCCCTCCTGCGCTGGGTTGACATCTGCTTGAATGACATAACGGCCAGTGTGGTTGTCAACCAGCAGCCCACTGAGCCGTTTGCCATCAGGTCCGGCGTCAGGCAGGGGTGCCCCCTAGCATCCCTCTTGTACGTCATCTACCTTGAGCCGCTGCTCCAGTGCATCAGGGCCCACTCTGGCATCGCGGGATACCCGTTGCCGGGTGCCCTGGGAGCGCGGCTCGGTGTGATGGCTTACATGGACGACATTACCATCGTCGCCACAGATAGTCGCTCCATAACCGCTGCTTCCAGGGTTTTGGACGACTTCTGTGCAGCCACTGGCGCCCTTGTCAACCGGGGCAAGAGTGAACTCTTTCTGTCTCCTTACTGGTCTGAGGCTCTAACTGTTTCCTTCACTGTGCGCAGGAATAACATCAAGCTCTTGGGGCTGGTCTTCCAGGCAGACGGAGAGGGCGGAGAGAGCTGGAAGACCGCTATCAGCCATGCCGAGGGTAAACTGCGGAGCTGGAGCGCGCGGCCCCTGACAATGACGGGTAAGATCCTGGTCTTGAAGGCAATAATCCTCCTTTACGTAGGCCGGGTGTTTCCCCCTGACAGAGCCATTGAAAAACAAGTCAATCGGCTCATGTTTCGTTTTGTCTGGGGGAGCACCATGGAGAAGTTAAAAAGATCAGTGCTTCTGAAGGAGGAGAGGAGTGGGGGCCGGGGGGTCCCAGACACAGTCTCCATCATCAAGGCTCAGGCTCAGGCTGCACTCGCCCGGAATGTGCAGTTACGTGAGAAGGCCTCTGGTACATTCGCCAGGTACTATGCCACTCCGTTTCTGCGCACGATGGGCCTGTGCAAGCTAGACCTGAAGACCCCATACAGCTGGGACCCCCCATACGTCTATAGAACAGCTAGGGATTTTGCCTTCAAGACAGGTCTGTCTGGGGCGGGGCTACCCTCGTGGAGCTACAAGGTAATCATGGGCTTTTTAACATCTGGCCAAACGGTAACACTCCCGAGGGGAAACCCAGCCCTGGACCCGTCAAAAATCTGGTCAAACGTTATCCATAAAACCCTCAGTAATAAACAAAAAGACATTGCATGGATGTCCGCACATCAGTGTCTCCCAACCAGGTCCTTTATGTTTAGGCGTGACCTGGCCCTGACAGAACAGTGCCCCCACGGATGCAAAGATTCTGAACACATTTACCACCTTTTTTGGGAATGCTCCATGGCTAGGCGGGTCTGGGGCCTTGTTGTCTCCTCTGTCTCCCACTACAGATTGCTCCTGAGATCCTCCCTGTCGGCTGAGAGCATCCTCTACGGACCACCTGAGGGACTCAAAACACCAGAACTCCAGCGTCAGTGGAGGATTGTGAACATCGTCAAGCAGGTCCTGTGGGAGACGAGGAACATCAAGGTCCATCAAAAGACAACAGTGGACCTGGTCACCCTCAGGAGGAGAATACAACTGCTCCTCCAAGACAGCGCTGTGGTGGACTTTCGTAAAAATCAAGCCCTGGCTCGAGAGATTTGAGGGGTGGACTACTGGAAAGAACTGGTCATTTAAGTCCACCCCCCTTCCCCCTCTGCATCTGGGAGGGAGAGACGCCTGCGGGAGGAGAAACCCGGGCACTGATCTGGAAAGCATGGACATTCATTCCATTCTTTTGAATTTTTTTCTTATGTTGTATATGCTTAATGTTGACTTTTCTTGTAATTTTACCTTATGATTTGCCTGAAATAAACCTTTTTTTATCAGGCATTAGACTTCCTTTGACTTGAGTTGCTGTAAACACTGATTTAACTTTATTTGTCCCTTTTGTGCTGAATGTTGACGTTTTCTTTTGGTAATTTTGCTATAATGTTAATTAGTTTTAGGTCTTAGCTAATAAAATAATTATTGTGGTGATGTTTTTGAAATTATGTTGATTTTATTATGCTTTAGAATTGTTTTCTTTTTTTTGAATGTATGTCCATGCTTCAATGATGTTATTTTCTGAGCTTTTATTGGTATTTTGTCTGTTTTAATTGTATGGAAATTTGTAAAGCCAATAAAAGCCAATTTTTCCACGGGCAAAAGCACTTGTACTTGCTGCACTTATGAATGTAAGCCTAATGACTGCTTAAAATTATGTTTTGGTAGTAATTCGTAATTTGTTTTCCGGCTCTCTTGACTCCGCCGGGGTTGCAGCTGAAAAAAAATCCACATACGCCATAAGTACACATCCTCACATCACGTCAATTTAATGACATACGCAACAGTAATTTTATGATGGGGCGAGTGACATAGGCTTCGTGCTGGATCAGACATATCCTATAAAGCAGAAAAGGAGAGAGATGCGCTCACCAGCCCACATAGCGCCTGTTGTCATGATTTACTGCAGCAGAAGTAAAATTAAACCATCACTGTTGCAGAAATAGCCCAAATGCAATCATGAAATCGGGAGTTATGTGCAGAGATATTATCATTATAACTGGGCAGTTGCTACGGGTACGGCAGTCCCCATTTCAAGCCCTGCTCTAACCTAACCCTAACCCAAACCCTAACCCTTCCCCCAACCATAATCCCAAATCTTTATCCTAATCTCCAGAAATCGACTACCGTGCCAGTAAAAACTGCCGTTCCTCTAGACACTGCGTTATGATTAACTTACGCATTTACACGGTCGGTGAATTTTTTTTTTTTCCAACTGTCCGCTCTGTATTAGGCAGCTGCAACTGTGATAATTTTTGCCAGGATGATATGTTTATTCTCTTCATATTTTTATTAAGAGCTCTTGCTCTGCATTTGATAAGCAGCTTTGCTTCCAGTCAGTTTGTCCATGTCTGCAATTAGTCATTTGCGGCAAACACCGCTCCTTTTATATGAACGTGCACAAACTGAGACTGAAAAACCCTGAAAAAAAAACAGGTTCTATTTAAGTGATGTCTTAATTCACCAGGTCTGGCAGTAATCAGGCCTGGGTGTGGCTCGTGAAACTGGACTCAAAAAAAACAAGGGGGGGGGCCAGCAATTACTTTTTCACATAGGGCCAGGTAGGTTTGGATAACTTTTTCCCCCTAATAAATGAAATCATTTAAAAACTGCATTTTGTATTTACTCTGGTTATCTTTTTCTTCAATTAAAATTTGTTTGATGGTCTGAAACATTTAAGTGTGAAAAATATGCAAAAAAGAAAGAAATCGGGAAGGGGGCAAATACTTTTTCACAGCACTGTAGGTTGTATAATGATAACATGGCAGTGTGGCTAAACCTGAGGTCTCTATATTTGTCACTGCAGTTGATTGTTTATATTCAGCCCTTATGTTAATCGCACTCACTGGGTACTAAATGATGGGTTTAGCGACAGGAATTTTCACGCACTGTTACAGTACTGAATGTCCATCGCCACAGTTTTGTTCCTATCCAGTGTTCAACTATGAAAACAAGGCACCAAATTCCATCAGCATGACGCCAATGATCAACTGGAATGTCTGGGCAAGAACAAAAACCTTATTTTCAACGATACGGGACACTTCCAAAGACATCCGTACGAGGAAGCAAGGGTCAGATCCTCACAGTCTGTGACCGAGGTGCACAGCTTCTGCCAATCAGGCCACGACCTGTACTTGAGGGCAACACGTTTTATCCTGCGCTGAAGAATGAAATTGGACATTATCAGGTAATGATTGGAGACTGACTAATCCTTATCTGGGGTAATAAATCACAACTTCAGCACTGAAATTGGACTTTTGCATTACAGGAGAGAGATGCAACATATGGCATGGAGGAGGATGTCAGGGCTACTCCCACTTTAATCATTTAAAATAAAATCATGTCAGGTCCGTCAAGGGCACAGGACGACTCACATTGAGCAACCAATTGTTATCCACTCCAGAGTGACAGACAGAAAATCAACTGGCAAATTCCTGTCCACAGTTCCAGGCCAGGGTTCGGTAACTAGAAGTATCAGTTCGAAAAGTGACAGTACAAAAGGCACGAGACAGATCTCAAATCCAGGGGGTTAGAACCAGAGGTCAAAAATACACAGATCAGTCTGAGGTATGGATCTGGAACCAAATGCGAGGACACAGGATTGCAAAAAAAAAAAAAAAAAAAAAAAAAAAAAAAGGTGCTTTATTGAATAAGGGGGATAACCCCCGCAGGGAGAAAGGCAACAGTACAGAGTCCGTAATCCGAAACTCGAAATCCAATGGGACAGAACAGAGTTCGTTACCAGGGCACCAATCACAAAAATCGCAGTCAGGCAAAACAGATTCGGTATCCAGGCGTTGGTTTGAGGGAGAAGCAAACTCATAAGCCAGAAGACAGTCCGAATCGAAACCAGGGCAGCAATCCACAAAATCAAAGTCGGGCAGAAAAAGGGTCAAAAACACACAGATGCAACAATATCCAAAAAGGGCAAACCAAGAATCAGGAGTCGGGCAATCCAGTCAGAAAGATAATTACAATGAGTCGAGACGGAAACAAGCGTAGCACAAGGAAGTGACGATCTGACATGGAACTGAATGTGAAGACACCTTATATACACATCCAGGGTGAACACATGACAGGGGAAAACAGGTGTGATCAGTGAAACAATAATCAGGATTGACACATGAGGAATAATCTAATTACATGAATTCGGCAACTCCCAAAACGCAGACTGGGATCACAAGACATTCCTATGAACGAACAACAGCTCCGGTTAAGGAGTACTAAAGTCTACAGTCAAAAGAAAAGGGAAAGCCTGAGATATATGTGGAAACTGCAGTAGAGATAATTAGTGATAGACAAGGAGGGCGGAGATACAGATTGGGCGAATGCTGAGAGATCGTTAGTCTATTAGTATGTGCAGCTCCACAATCCCGAGAGCAAGTTAGTCAGTTAGTAGAAATATACAATGTTAATCTGTGTTTGTAAATTATCGAAAACAATAAACTGTTAGTACGGTTAGTAGATAGCGAAAGGAGAGAGGAAGGAAGAACACGAGATATGAAGGAAGATTGAAATCCCAGAAACCAGTAAATCACCCGAAGGAGTGGCACGTAAGACTAAACCGTGAGCAAAGACCTACACAAGACAAGACGGTTAGACGTAGTGCAAAGCATAGCATGGGAGAAATAAACAAGGCAAGAGAATGTAAACATGGCATGATAACTAAATGATCTGAACATGAAAAATAATAAAACAAGAAATCTAAATTACCAAGACACAAAACACAATCCTAAGAATAGTCAGACATATGCAGAGGTCACTAAAACACAGAAATCAATAAACATGGCATAGCCAGGCACGAAACTTAAACATGGAAAAGCAAGGATCCTGACACAGTCAGAGTTGCAAAAGTACTGGGGAGAACACAAATCAGAAATCCAGAACAGTCCAATCGTAACCAGAAAATCAGTCCAAGGCAATCCGAGAACTGTACTCCAGAAAACAGAAATGGGTCAGAACTCAGGCAGTAGAAAATATCACAGGTAAGGTGAAAATCAAAGGTTGACAACGAGAAGCGATGCACGAGAAGGACAACATGAGGATTGTAAGAGCAAAATCTTAGACAACCCGAGGAGGAGCGGCTGCTCCGGGGGCTCTATAGATACACAGATGGTAACAGGGAACAGCAGGAGAACATCAGGGAAAGTACTGGGAAGAAAGGCTAAAGGTAGGCAATCAATATACTATAAATATAAAGATAATTAAAAGTACAATAAATATACAAAAACAAACAACTACAAAGTACATAAGACAACAAACACAATGATTTATGGATTGTAAATGATGTAATAGTTTAAACAGCGAAAGAATTGAAACTCAATACATACACAGACACTGAAAGAGACTAAAAACTGAGGGCATGACAGAAAACGCGGAGTGGAATCCGCAGAAAACTGGCATGGACTAGGTAATGGCTGATGGCGTGATGCGTCATGTGATTAACACAATATGTTGATCATAACCTGATTAAGTATAAACCATAAATGCTGCTGGATGTGTTACCCATCACAATGAAATAACCAATGAACTACTTCATGTCTAATATATAATTATGATTAAATTGTACTAATGACTCATATATTCAGCGGAAGACCATTTACTGGAGAATGGAGGCCTTCGCTGAGGGAGGATGGGTTGTTGGTGAGAAGTCTGAAAGCCGATAGAGACGTGTTAAAGAGCGGCCTTACCTTGGCAGAAGCATCTGAAGTTTTACCTCTGCTGAATAGTTCTGTTTGTCTGTTCCCTAAAGATCAGCTGGGCCACTCCTGCCACCAAATGGCTTCTTACGATGCAAATCACTGATCTCTGGAGGAAACCCTGCTTTCATAGGCATAAAACGTGACAAATCTCCGAGGTCAGGTTTCTTCCGCATCAGGTGCACTGACCGGAAGGTGTGCTCCGTTTTCCTGGGGAAAAGATGGCACCAGGATGCTCTGTGGGACCAACGCAAACCTTTGGAGTGTTATTTTTAAATCACGTCTGAAAACCTGTTTCTATTTTTAATCCGCTTGTTCATCTGTTTTCTTTAATTGTGCCATTTTCCTGTTGTGCTTTTATGCTGGTCTTTTGACTGTCCCAATTGTGTGCACTTTCTGCTTTTGTCTGTTTTATTTGTATTATGTTGATTTAACAGTTTTATTGATTTTTATAATTGTTTGTTTTCCCCATTTTATTTTTACTGCCAATTGCCACTGTAAAGCACTTTGGTTCAGTTTCTGTTTTAAAAGTGCTTTATGAATAAACTTGACATGACCTGACTTGGAAATGTTTTGCTTGGAGACCAAGGGTCCGTGAGTTTGAGCAGATGTCAGTTTGAAGGGGGCTATAATGTTCTGGCTGATTGGGATAATACATCAGTCAACACAGGCAGGAATATCAGTGATTATCAGAAGTGGCTCCTCAGGGGTCAGGCCTTTACTGTGAGGTCTAACATGCCGAGAACGAACAGGAGGGTAGTGAAGGGAAAAGAATCGTCTTTGACGAAAGCCAGCGCACTGTTTCTGTCTTTTAATTGTAGGGTTTTATTTCATGAGCAAATAACCAGTGAGGAAATGCAAGCTGTCATTACTGCCACAGCGAAGATCAATTCAATTACATTTGGTTACCCCATTGCCCATTCTGCACATGTTGTAATGGTGCGATCAGGAACCAGATGCGAGAACCAGGAAATGCAGTAGAGCTAGTTTTATTTGGGGGGGGGGGGTGACCCCCGCAGGGCGAAAAACAGTACAAAGTCCACAATCCAAAAGTCAAAATCCAGTTGGGCAAAAATAATATCAAAAACCAGGGCAGCAATCACAGTAATTGTAGTCGGACAGAAATGGGTCTGGTACACAGGAATAGTTCTATCAGAGAGACAAGCCAGAATCCACAGGACGTAATCTGAATTGTTACCAGGGCAGCAAACCGAGATCTCGTCATCGGGCAGAAAAATGGTCAAAACACACAGATGCAACAGTAATCCAAAAACACAGAGACAAAAATCAAAAGTCAGGCAATCCAGTCAGAAAGATAAACACTGAGAAATCAAGGCGAGAAACATAGCATGGGGAGAACCATCTAACAAGAAAGTGTACCAAACAGACATCTTATATACACACCCGGGGTAAACACATGACCAGGGGGAACAGGTGCAATCAATGGTAACAATGATCAGGGAGATCATATGAGGAATAAACTAATTACATGAATTTGGCTGCAGCCAAAATGCAGACAGGGATCACAAGACAAACCTAAGTACAAAACAACAGCTCCGGTTAAGGAGTGCTAAAGTGCCAAGATAAAAGAAAAGGAAAGCACAAAGTATAAGTGGAAATCCACAGAAACTTGCAGCAGAGATGATTAGGGATAGGCAAGGAGGCGGAGATTAGAATTGAGCGACTGCTGAGAGATCGTTAGTCAATTAGTATGTGCAACTATACAATCCCGAGTGCATGTTAGAAAGTTAGTAAAAATAGAAAAGATTAGTGTGGTTAGTAATTAGCAAAAACAATAAACTGTTAGTATGTGTTAGTAAGACAGTAAAAGAGAGGAAGGAAGAACACGAGATAATGAAAGAAGATTGAAACCCAGAAACCAATAAATCACCCGAATGAGTGCAAACAAGACAAGGGACCGTGAGCAAAGATACACACATGACAAGACAGGGGAGACAAAGTGCAAAGCATGGAAATGAAAACATGGCATGGAAAACTAAATGATCGAAGCATGAAAGATAATAATCAGGAAATCTAAATACCAAAACACATAACACAATCCTAAGAATGGTCAGACATCTGCAGTGGTCACTAAGCACAGAATCAAACATGGCATAGCCAGGCACAGAACTTAAACATGACACGCAGAATCACAGATCACAACAGCGCAGTCAGAGATAAAATAAAGGTGATGGTTCAAATCTCCCAAAGGAACACATTTTCTGAATATACCATGAATGTTATAATAATGATATTTTGGCATGATAATATAGCTTTTACTAGTGGGAAAAAAGTTCCTGATTAATTTACTCACTGATGACTATATTTTATGCGTCTATATTGCACTCACTCAGATGACCAGCTGTACACCTTCTGTAACTTAATCTGGTTCTTTTCTCTGATGCTGGCAATTCTCTGTTTCTTTTCCTCAGAAATGGAAAAATCTCAATTGAAAAACAATTGCCTGACTTGAAAAGGAACTGTGCAAAGAACAAAATGAATGACATGAGGCAACATGGCCTGCATTCACAAGCTCTGTCAATTCCACAAATTAGCGCAAATAAATCAAACATAATGGACATGCTGGTATCAAAAAACAACATCAGGTTGCCATTCAAAAAATGGTACCTAAGTCCAGCTGCTGCCGAGGACTCCTCCAATATTCGATGAAAGTTTCTTTTATTTTGGTAAACTGTGATCTCCCAATACGAGAGAGAGAGAGAGAGAGAGAGAGAGAGAGAGAGAGAGAGATTCAACAGGTTTGATGAGTGGAACATGAATACTAATCATAACTCCATAACCACCACCCCAACCTCCACACCCACCCCCTATACGAGCATAAACAAATATAAATAGTCCGATTCCTTTGCGGCGCTCAGTTTACGCACGGAGACTAAGGCCGGTTATTAAGGAAATAATGAGTCTGACCGCTGACAGCCACAGTGTCCCTCTGAGCGACGGAAGCAGGATTCCGTTAATTGGACTCGGCACGTTTCAGGATCCTCGCAGTGTAAGAATTCAGTTTTCCGAATTTAGATTTTCAAGCAGCAATGCAGTCTATTGTTTGAAGAGATATGGACTGCTTTACCTGTTTGTAGTCCGACATTTACTCAGTTTCACTAGAAATGTTTTTTTTCCTCAGGGCCTTTTCGGACATTGAAATTTACAATAATCGAACAGAACGGATTTCACGTCGTTGCTTGTTATTCAGCTGTTTGACTTGACGGTGTTCATTCAATATGTGCTGAGTACTCAGCTTAGGCATTACGGTAGCCGGCAGACGTTAATTTTTTGTCATCTGCTAGTCAAGGGCGCCTTTAAACCTTGAACTTATCTGATGCTGAGCAGCAGCACGAGATAAAAACTGACTGCTTTTAACCTCTTCAACTCTGCCTGTCCTATTAGTAAATTTGTCCAATGCAACCATTCAAACTTATGGAAGTAAGGTCTCTTTTAAATTCTGGCAGAGATTCAAAGTTTTCTAAAGATCCTAAACATGTCCGGCTGACTTGCATGGAAATGCGAACAAAATGATGCACAAGATCTAGATATTTTCTATTTGATGTATTATTGTGGCCATAAAAACATGCCTCCTGGGTTTGAATATCTCTCTCAATTTAAGTGTGATGTAGCTTCACTGAAGTGCTGCAATCAGTGGACACAAAAGATGTATGTGGCATTGACTTACAATATGGCAAAAAAAAAAAAAAAAAGATTTTCTGACTTTGAACCTTGAGGGGAAGTTCAAGCATAGATTAGAGTTCATAGGGTTAAAGATTTAACCTGCGACTATTGAAAGAGCACATGGACTTTAGTTCCAGCCATCAGTGCAAACATTCTCAAGGGTTTACTTGTCACGTGAACGATCTTAGCAGACATTCCCAAGGAAGCGTCTTACTAAATCTGAAGTAAATTGGTAGTTTCATAGAACATTTTGCAAACGGATGACGGTTACGATCATGACCATGGTCAGGATTACGTCTGATTACAATAGATCAGATAATTGGCGGGTGAGCGAATAAAAACACATTACAGGATATTCGTCATATTTCCTGCCGTAGTGGGGCCCCGAAATGTTTCCTTTGGGTGTTGAATCCTGGGTAAATATAATACCACTAAAACAAAGTCAGCATAAAATACTGCAGTACTATGACCCAATGTCATTTAACCATTTGGCTATTTAATGTTAATGTAACCAGCAGTGGTATTATCATGCTAAATTTAGAGCATGATTTTGCAGATGCGCAGCAGAGTATATGAGTTTGTGCTGATTCGGGCACGATCTGTGAAAAGAGGTGCTCATATGCATTCTAAGAAGTCTAAAGTTTAAGGTTTTTGCACTCAAGATTCCATGAAGAGCTCAAAACTGTGAGAAAATGCGAAATGACCACATCGTTTCTTTTGTAATACATGTCCGCAGCTAGCAGGAATAGAGCACAGAGGCTGCAGAGGTTAATCGTGTCAAGAACATCTGAGTTGATGACGAAGAGGAAGATCCTCATGTTTGTCTTCATTCGACAGTCTTGTGTGTATCCAGCACTGTATGATTTTGCCAGAACTCTCTTTGCCGCTTCACTACTCTGCCTTTCCAACCTGTTGCTGGGTACCTGTGCGCTAACGTGTGTTAGCATGCTAGTGCTGCTAAGCTACCTTAGAAACAATGAGCCTAGAGAGGGAAGATATATCCCTGTGACCAGGAAAGGGCAAATCACGGCAAATAAGCTTGACAGATTATTAAAACAACTAAATTGTTGTGGCAGGAACAAACATAACGCGTTGCTTAACACCCCTCGGCCCGGACACGATTTCCTGCCCCAGTGCCACAGCGTTAAGGTCAAAGGTCAAATCCAGGAAAAAAGGTGACGTTGCACATCTATGTGTCACAGTGAGTTACCATACCATATTTGGTGAAGCAGCAATCAGTAGTTGCTGAGTACTGACCCATAAAAATTTCCTCCCTTAAGGTCACAGCGCAAAGGTCAAAGGCGAAATCCAGCAAAAAACATGACATTGCACATATGTGTGTGAAAATGAGTTACCATACCAAATTTGGTGACGCTGTGATAATTAGTTGCCGAGTACTGACCCAGACAAGATTTCCAGGGTCATGGTCATAGAGCTAAGGTCAAAGGTCAAATCCAGCAAAAAACCTGACGATGCACATCTATGGGTCATAGTGAGTAACCATATCAAATTTGGTGAAGCTGCGATCATTCATTGCTGAGTACTGGCCCGGCAAATGTCACCTAGACAAGATTTCCACGGTCAAGATCACAGAGCTAAGGTCAAAGGTCAAATCCAGCAAAAAACATGACGTTGCACATCTATGGGTCACAGTGAGTTATCATACCAAATTTGGTGAATCATTAGTTACCCACTACTGGCCCGGAAAATATCATGGACGGACAACGGACGATGGACGACAGACAGACATGCAGGTGACGACAATACCCTTCCGGGCCGAAGTCGGCCGAGGGGTAAAAACCAGGACCCTGTATATACAGTATCATTCCCCAGGGCCAAAGTTTGAAAAACACTGCTCCACGAAATAAGACCTGTCAATCAGCTGCTGACTTTGAGAAATGCCATTTCTGATATCCATTGTATGCCCACCCATGACTGCACAATGTATTTTATTTCTTCTAAGGCTCTATTGTTGAACTGTCCTCACTCAGCCTAAAGAACCCTGAGAAGTGGACATTTTTGTGAATCCCTTGCATTAACTGGGGGGACAAAACAATAAAATCTTCCCAGGCCTCCTTTTGGTGAAGCCCGCGTAAGGTAATGGCCAAAAGTGTTAGTAGCTTTTCCCTGTTTTCACCAGACGCCCAAAAACATGACTTACGAGGCGGTGAAACTGGCCATCGAAGTCGGGTACAGACACATCGACGGAGCTCTGGTGTACTTCAACGAGCACGAGGTTGGACAGGCCATCCGCGATAAGATAAAGGATGGAACCGTGAAGAGAGAGGACATCTTCTACTGCGGCAAGGTACGAGCAACTGCTGCTCGAGCCACGAATCAGAGTTTATATTCAGTTATACAAATGGATGCTTCTGTTGTAAAATATCTTGTGTAAATCCTCCTCTCCCTGTTCGCTGCGGAATAACCCAGCTGTGGAACACCTTCCACCCCCCTGAGCTCGTCAGGCCCACGCTGGAGCGCACACTGAAGGCCCTGCAGTTGGAGTACGTGGATCTCTACATCATCGAGCTGCCGATGGCCTTTAAGGTGCGCTTGGTCCAATATCGCCTCGCGTTCAGCCTCCGATGTACAAAAATTTCAACCTTAAATGTCCTCTATATTGTCATCAGATGCTCGGCAAGTTAATCATTACAAGCCATTTCAAACTCTATTACTTTATGACATCACGTGATGTAAAAAAAATGCCCTAAGGCATGAAGGACTAATCAACTTCAGCCAGCTAGTTAATCAGTTCCTTCATTATTCTGGGTGACCCCTCCCCTTTGTGATGTAACAACGGACAGATTTTGAAATGGCCTGTTACGGCTATCCGGCTGTGCATCTGGTGACATGATAGAGGACCTTTAGTCCAGAATTCAATCCATTGAATTAGATTGACCTTGAAGTGATCCACTGCTGCAGAAATGCCACACACTCAGCAGAATGGGAAATGAAGGTACGCTGGAGGCATAATTTTGACCATTACAAATTTGCCAAATACAGCTGAAAAGTACAAAAAAATTTGCCCGTGAACAAGCACTTTTTACAAATGGCACCAATGGATTAATGTATTGCTGGCTACTGGTACAGTTTTATGTACAAATATTTAGGGCCCACAAAAAAATCATTAGTTTCATTTTTTTCTGGGTTTTTTTTTCAGAGAATTAGAATTATCAGGCTGGTCACCCATGTTACAAATCTGTGCGAGTACAAGCGAGAACAATTCTGCCCGATTCTGTTAACGCGCTGTGCCATCCCTCTTCCAGCCAGGGGATACATTTTACCCAATGGACGAGAACGGAAAGTACTTATATCACGAGACAGATCTCTGTGCCACCTGGGAGGTAAGCTCTGAGTTTGAGTGAATTTTGTCACCGAACAATATATTTTTAGCCTTGCTTGGCCTCAGCCTTCTCTCTGCCAAACAGGCTTTGGAAGCTTGCAAAGATGCAGGCCTGGCAAAGTCCCTCGGAGTGTCGAATTTTAACCGCCGGCAGCTGGATCTCATTCTGAAAAAGCCAGGACTGAAACACAGACCGGTTTCCAACCAGGTACCTGAAATGATACGACCTTAAAATTACAGTGGCAGGGCCGTTATGGGTGGGGATTGCTGACACTGAATTGGCATGCCTAAAATGTTGTTTTTGAAACAAGGATACTTTGTTATGCAAGCTTTGAGACTGCTTTTGCTTGTAGTAGCGCATTGCTCAGTCAGACATTCTGGAACAATGTCCAGCATGCTTTGAATTCATTAATCAAGGTGCTTATATTTATTTCTTGTTTGTGTCTGAACATATTCAAATTCAGGAAGAACCACCCCCTCAAGATTCCCGCAAACAAATAAAGAAAAATAGAAATCAACATTGGCTGGTGTAAAAACATGTTGAATACAGGATGTCTGACTGCTTTTGCCGTGCTCTGAAGTGCATTTCATGACTCGTTGCAGGTGGAATGTCATCCATACTTCACACAAGCCAAACTTCTGGAGTACTGCCAGCAGAACGATATGGTGATAGTTGGGTACAGTCCCTTGGGCACCTCCAGAGATGCTTCCTGGTATAGTATGCTTGACCACCACTAGAGAGTGCTGTTGTCCCTTTAAAATGACAATGTGCATGTTTAGGCATGAGAAGTCCAACGCTATTCCTGGAGATTTACTGTCCTTTACGTTTGCATTTCCACCCTAAATTTGCATGCCAGATCTCGTGAATTCTTTAAATCAGCATTTGTGAGAGTTCTAGGGAAAACATGCACGACGGAAAAGCTCCAGAAACATGGTTGGACCGGCCCAATTTAGGTGCGGTCTGTGGTGTCCCTAAATTGGTTTCGATTTGCAGTCTTTTCTTTGAACCAACTTGCCCCACATTGATTGAAATTGTATTCTGCTGCTTATAACCTTATGAAATGAGAGAAAATATTAAGCAAACTCAATGAAACTGAAAAGGGAGGCTAGAGTACCTGCATCATACTTATGAATATATGCATTTTTTTCCCTCTGTTTAAAGGGTCAATCTGCACAGCCCGCCTCTCCTAAAGGATTCTGCTCTGGTTACCATTAGTAACAAATACAATAAGACGACGGCTCAGGTGGCTCTGCGGTTCAACCTCCAGAGGGGAATTGCTGTGATCCCCAAAAGCTTCACCCCAGAGCGCATCAGGGAGAACTTCCAGGTGTGTCTGAAAGCCCTGGCCTCATTTTCTCACGTGGGAAATGAGGCACTGAGCACCACCACAAAAAACCACAAACAGCCAACAAACATCACTGCTTTATGTGCAGATTCTGACCCGCTCAATGACAAGCGCAAATCATGCTGGAGGTCAGCAAAGCATTTTAACATCAAGTATTCTTCAGTTACACTTGAGACTACTGCATTTTTTATAAGATAAAATGGATTGTTTGAAGACCTTTGTCTAGATTTCGTCTGTCAATATGTTACAAACCCATATAAAACCCCATATATTAACATGTGCAAAACTGTAATACTGTAAATTGCGCATGTACTCCTTCATTTGTCAGGGCAAATGCAGACAGGCAACCCTTGTGCCAGAAATAATGCTGATTTTAGTGCCTCCTTTGACTGAAAGCAAGTGTGATAGATTAACAAGCCTGAGTCAGTTTATTCACTCTGACTGCTCAACCACAGCCCGTGTGCGGCGCAGGGTCGCCCACATTCCTCAACTCTTATAATTCAGTCAAGGAGAAGTTAAAAAACAATGATGTACTTCATGATAGTGTCCTACATTCTGTAATTCTTTGAAAGGTATATGTGGCAAATCAAACCCATGAGAGAATTCTTGTCATTTCCAACGTGGAAAACCAATCTGGTTTGGGATCAGTTGAACACACTCAAAGGAGACGTGACACGGCGCAGAACAGCTGTGGGGGGCTGTACAGCTGCACCTGTGTGATGGAAATGAGAATATTGCCCTTGTAGGATAAAATAACAAGCAATTGATCAGCAGTTTTAACTGTAACTGGTATTATAATTGTCTTTTGTACAAAATAACAAGAGGTTTTTTTATCTCTGACTGCCTGAAAATGTTGGGCTTGATCGAGCTTTTGATGGGTGCTATAGGTCTGGAGGGGGAAAACCTGTGTAAATTTACTGGTACTGCTGGACTGCAGTCTCTGTTTCCCCCTTCAAAAAGCACTTCACACACGCGACCTGGACTGTTTCTGTGCTGTTAGGAAACACAGCTAGATGCCCCGCTTTTCTCTGTTCACAGATATTTGACTTCTCTTTGACTGAAGAGGAAATGAAAACAATTGAGGCGCTCAACAAAAATGCCCGCTTCGTGTTGCTCAGCATGTAAGTGATGGGCTCTCTTACTCTCAGGGGCAGCGATGTGCTCTGCCAATCCATGAACAAAAATCTGAGAAGCAACTCCAGCTGTTTTCAAGAGCAGACAGCCGTATAATGACTTGTTTCACTGCAAAATCATCTCTCTGCATTTTCTTATTAAGCTGTGAGTCTGGCTGAGCATGCATGCATGGCTTGTATTTCAAAACATGACAGCAGAGTCGTAACAGTTTATTCAAATACGTACTTCCATCCTTTCGTCTCTGCTCTGTCTTGCAGGTGGAGCGACCATCCAGAGTACCCATTCCACGAAGATTACTGACTGGGCTTCAGGACCGTCTCTACAGCGCTGAAGGATTTCTTATATCGCTCCAGACAGTTTCTCAATTAATTCAAACTTCAATAAAACACAGAGCAAAACTTTACTGAGTGATAATGCTCTTCAGTTAAGCTAAACCCTTCCAGTTTTTTGCTTACAATTCATGTTAATGAGCTCTTAATCAGATAATGTCATAAAATTGCACATCATAGGCCAGTTTTAGACATGTATGAAGGTCAGAACTGGAATAAACTGAATTTTGTGTGGAGGACCTGCTTGAAACTGACCCTCAGTGTTTGCCTGCCACCTTGGCTCAGTGTATAAACTAAAATTCTGACAATTTTCAACTTCCCTGCCAAAATGTAACATCATGCCGCAAATATAAAATCATGCTCAACAATTACTTAACAAATATGGAAGAAAACCTGATTTACAGTTTAGGTTATTCTGCTTTTCCATAACATATTTTGAAGCATAAGCATCGCCCAGGTTTAAAGCATCCCACAATAGGCATATAATGCTGCAACTTTCAACTTCTGAAGTAAATGGACCGTCACATTACCTCCAGTTATCATGAGGAAGAACATTTCAAAGTAAAAGAACAAATTTAGCACTATGAATTGCCACAAGGGAGAGTGTAGAGTGGTGCGTAGGATAGCACTGCCTTGTAGGTTGAAGTTCAAATCTGGCCTAGGCCTTTCACTGTGGAGTTTGCAGGTTTTTCTTGGGTTCATGTCTTCTCCCACAATCCAAAGGCAGGACTGAAAGGTCAATCAGGAACTCTAAATTGTAAGGGAATTGTGCAAGCGTGTCCTGTAATGGATTGGTGAACGGTCTTGGAAGAATTCCTGCCTCTTGACCTATGTATCCTGGGATAAGCAGGTTTTTGAACGGATAGATAGTGTTACCCAGTGAAGTTTATTGGGTTCATTCTGAGCCAAGTGGACCAAGGTGTGCACCGCATCATCTCCGAATAACTTGAAAAAAATAATGGGTGTTTGCCATCATTTCAAAAATTAGGACAAATCCCAAATCTTAAATTCCAACTCCAATTTTTCATGGATTAACTGCCAGTTTAAGGAGGAGGTGTCGCGTCACTGGTTAATGTAGTTAGGACTTACAAGCATTTTTGAAGGGATACAAAGACACTTTCCAGTGCTCGTAAATTATTGCCAATGGTTGCAGATCGGTAAAATTACCAGCAATTTATGAATCTGCTATCAGATTTGGCATATCTCATTTGTATTTGAACAGGCAGGTGAAAATTACAATTTTTCCAGAACCAAAAATTTTCTTCAATTTTTAGTTGGTCCTCTTGACCAACGTATGTATAATCAGGGGCTCATATTGTTGCCTCATCCTCAGCAGCTCACCTTGGAACCCAATCCAATCTCTTGTCTCTAGGAGTAAATTTAGGAGTAAATTGATTCTGAAAATGCTTATGATAAAAAGGCGCCCAAAAATGTCTAAATTCAAGGCATAATTTGTTAGAGTGGACGCGCCAGAAAAAATCTGAAAAATATTTGTGGTGCAGCTTTTATATAAAGGCAATAAACGGTAGAAAATTAATCTTATGTTTCCAACTCGTTCTAGAAAAATTCTGCCATTTTTATTTACCACGATTTCCGATTTCTGATCGTGTTGCGACCACTGAGGCATTTCGAACACCGTCAGCGATTCAATAACTCGAGGATTTCGAATCTTTAAGCCCCCTCCGATTGGGGATCAAAAGAATACAGTTCAAGTACATTGGAGGGGAAAATGTATTTGGAGACTTGCAGAATGTATATTTAATTTACTTCTGCAGTGCGAATTTAGTTGAAATTTACTCGTGGTATATTTTATATGAAAGTTTCACAATGAATAAAAACAAAAAAAGTATTGCGAGTCTATAAGCGCTCTCTGGGGAGAAATCGTGAGAATCAATTCAATACGTTCATACAAGGGACGATTATGAGTGCTCCATGTCTTCTCACAGTCTGCCAGTAGATAGCGGTTGTAGACTGCAATCCGCCCGTGTTTGAATTATTTCAATTGTTTTCTCACAATCACCCAGTAGATGGCGCTATTAGATTATAAATCCACGCCTGTTCGGCTCACGAGTCTATAAGCGTCATCTGGTGGTGGATTGTGAGAATATATTATAATTACATTCAAACCATAGAATGTGATTCCCAAGCAGGTGTAGAAGTAGTTTACGAGCACAATCTAGTGGGAGATTGAGAGAAAACAAAATAATTTCAAATACGCTCGGATTGTAGTCTACAAGCGCCATCTGGTGGTGGATTGTGAGAATATATTATAATTACATTCAAACCATAGAATGTGATTCCTAAGGAGGTGTAGATTTACTTTAGACGCGCTATCTAGTGGCAGATTGTGAGAAAACAATTTGAATAATTTCAAATGCGCTTGTATTGCAGTCTATAAATGCCATCTGGTGGTCGATTGTGAGTAAAATTTGATTACATTCAAACTATAGAATGTGATCCAAATAGGTCTAGATTTACTTTACAAGCGCCCTCTTGTTGGAGATTTTTTGAAATCAATTAAAATTATTTCAAATATGCGCAAATTGCAGTCTACAAGCGCTATCTAGTTGGAGATTATGAGAATATTATTTAATTACATTCAAACCATGGAATGTGATTCAAGCACACAATAAATTTACGTTGCATAAGCGCCATCTGGTGGGAGATTTTAAGAAGACACAAAAGACTCAATCAGCCCCTGTCGAACGTATTGAGTTCGATGCTCTCAATTTCCCACCAGAAAGTGCTCCTAGACTCACAATACTATTGACTTCAGAGAAAAAAAAAGTTTTCAGGATATAACCAATATGATCAAAATCAGGTAAACTCTTCATAAAAAACTCAAATATTTATCCATAATGTCAGTCAAACTTCTGTTTTAGGGAGACTAAAACATATGTCTGCATGGTTTTCACAACCAACAGTGCAACAAAACCGATATTTTTGGAACATAAATCATACGCATCCAAATCGGCTAAAGCACTTCATACTTTGTTTTGCCACGATTAAATAATAAAGCCAATTAATCACAAGAAAGGGGGCTTTGCGCAGCTTAGATACTTCTCGACACGATCGAGTCAAGCTTGGTCAGTCATCCAAGCACCAAGATTAGCCAGCGATTCAACTCAAGGCCGGGAATCCTAACGCTTAAACAGCTGGCCAATCCTAGCGCTTGAATGTTCAGGAGAGGCGTGTCTTTGCGAGAACATAGAGGTCAGTTCCATAATAACGCTTCGCAGGCTACTTTATTTCACATCGTGATGCAAACTCGATCAGTGGAATGTAAATATTTTACAATGTAATGGATTCCTGGTTTATTTAAAAAGGCGCACAGGAAACCTTCATAGCTGGAGCCATTACACAATACCATGCATCACTATAGAACAGCAAGTGGAATCATTTTCATGAAGTGTCAACTGAAAATAGAGCAAGCACCAAAAGTTCTACAACCCCAATTCCGAAATAGTTGGGACAGAGTGTAAATTGTGAATAAAATCAAAATCCTATAAACTTTCAAATCACATGAGCCAATATGTTATTCACAATAGAACATTGATAACATTTCAAATGTTGAAACCGAGACATTTTACATTTTTATCCAAAAGATGAGCGTATTTCAAATTTTCAGGGGTGCAACAGGTCTCAAAAGAGTTAGGACACAGGCAAAAGAGGGCTGAAAAAGCAATTAATATATAAGAGAATCAGCTGAAAGAACATTCTGCAAGTAATTACGTTAACTGGCATCAGGTGTGTAACATGATTGGCTATAAAAGGGATGTCTTAGAGAGGCCGAGTCTCTAAGAAGTAAAGATGGCCAGAGGCTCTCCAACCTGTGAAGGGTTGTGTGAAAAAAAAAAAAAAATTGTGGATTACTTTAAAAACAAAGTTCCTCAATGTCAAATTGCAAAGGCTTTGAAGGTCTCATCATCGACAGTGCATAACATCATCAAAAGATTCAGAGAAACTGGAAAAATCTCTGTGCGTAAGGGACAAGACCGAAGAACTTTACTGGATGTCCGTAATCTTCGGGCCCTCATACGCCACTGCATCACTCACCAGCATGATTCTGTCATTGACATTACTAAATGGGCCCAGGAATACTTCAAGAAACCACTGTCTGTAAACACAGTCTGCCGTGCCATCCACAGAGCCGCCTATAACTCAATCATTCAAAAAGTAAGCCATTGTTGAGCATGATCCAGAAGCTCCGCTGTGTTCTGTGGGCCAAGGCTCATTTAAAATGGACTGTAGCAAAGTGGCAAAGTGTCCTGTGGTCAGATGAATCCAAATTTGACATTCTTGTTGGAAATCATTGGTGACATGTCCTCCGGGCTACAGAGGAGAAAGACCACCCCTCCTGTTATCAGCGTTCAGTTCAAAAGCCAGCATCTCTGATGGTATGGGGATGCATTAGTGCATATGGTGTGGGACACTTGCATGTTTTAAAAAGCACCATGAATACTGAAAGGTATATAAAAGTTTTAGAGCAACATGTGCTCCCCTTCAGATGACATCTATTCCAGGGAGGCTTTGTGTATTTCAGCAGAACAATGCAAAACCATATACTGCAGCTATTATAACAGCATGGCTTCTTAGTAGAAGAGTCCATGTGCTGAATTAGCTTGCCTGCAGTCCTGATCTTTCACCGATTTAGAACATTTGGCGCATAATTAAACAAAAAATCCATCAAAGGAGACCCAAAACTCCAGCAGCTGAAAGCCTGTATTAAACAAGAGTGGGATCAAATTTCACTGGCTAAATTCAAGAAACGTTTCTCCTCAATGCCCAGACACCTCCACTCTGTGTTAAAAAGAAGAGCGGATGCTACACCATGGTAAACAGGCCCCTGTCCCAACATTTTTGAGAACTGTAGCAGCCATCAAATTTGAAATGTTAATTTTGTAGATAAAATTGTAGAATTTACTTCAACATTAGCTATGTTATCTCTGTTCTATTGTGAATAAAATACTGGCAGGTGTGATTTGAAATCATATCATTGCGTTTTGATTTTATTCACAATTTACCCTTTGTCCGAATTATTTGGGAATTGGGGTTGTACTTTTGAACACAATTGCCAATGATGCTGAGAATACCTTTCATGAAGCAAGTTTATTTGTAATTAATTTGATATTCTCAGAATAAATGTAAAAAAACATCAAACAGTATATGCATTAGAAAACAAGTTTGCGAAAGAAAATACTTTTAAATGACAGTACCATTAAGAAACAAAAAACTGACACAGTTTGCAAGATCACTCCGGTTTTAAACATTCATTTACATTTACCAGACACACTCCAGCTTTAAAGAAAAAAAATAAAAAATTCTTCCAACATTTTATTAGAACAAAATTCCATTACAATTCTACAGCCATATCCGAAGTGTCAAACATTTCTCATGCATAGAAATACGAGTAATAAACAAACATATAACCTAAGATTAACATAATTGTGTACCCCCTATTACAATGAAGATAAAATACATAGATAAATAAAAAGCACATACAAATCAAACAAAAGATTACTCTAAAAAGCCTTGGTCAAGAGCCCTGCCATTTTAAACTCCACACTGTTCCTATTATAGTGGGGATTCAGAGTGAGCAGTGAGTCTAACACTCCGACTGAACTGTTGGGCAAAACGGGTACAGACATGGGAGAGAAGAATCTTTAACGGTGAAATCGCAGAAGCAGTCACACGAGTGACCAGGGAACCAGAAGCAGTTACTTCTTACGTCAAAATACTCAGCTAATAAATGGACACAAATGTCCTAAGCAGCAGGCGCCGCTTTGGAGAGCCAATAAGATCCCTTTCACAGATTATGTGCAAATAGGTCACCGATTTTAGAAATTTTTAAAGCAGATGATATAGTGGTGATTTTGTTTCCGAATACTAAGGACACCCCTGAACAGATTACCCTGGGTCACATCAATACATTCCAAACCTTTCATAAATGAAGATACACATACAGTCCGCCGAAGGTAGGATTTGACATCGACCCCAGGACCAGGGTAACACAAACCAAATTCAGCTAGACCTAAAAAAGAACGACTGCAACTGGAAATATTTTTTTCCATGTGTATTCCATAAGAGGTGTCAAAAGAGAATACAGTACCGACTAACTGCTTAACAGTGTAATATATATATACATATATATATATATTTTTTTTTTTCTTTCCTGACTATGGGTCAAAGTAGCAAGTAGTTCGCATGCATCGCAGAAAACGAATGTTGCCAAAAATTGGGATTTACCGCCATCTAGTGTTTCGGAGTGGAAGCGACCGACATGTTCGAATAAGACGAAGCTAAATCTTGTCCGCCATTCATGTCGAATAACCTTCCCTCATCAATGTCGAAATACGCGTCGGAAATACCCCTCAGGTCCACATTTGAAGAAGGTAACGCAGACCCAAGAACTCTCGCCAAAACGCTCAAGATGTTCGATTTGTATGAGTGCGCTAAATCAAACATAGCTGAGTTCGACATCTTCACACAAAGCACAGCCCAAGCTTCCGGAGCCCAGATTCCGGAAGTTATACCTTTGACCTATACATTTTATCCACAGATTTGCACGTACATATACATCCGCGCTGTTACCGCTAACATAACTTTTTTCAGCTTCATGTAAAATCGAATACCATTAACTATTTTTGCAGCTCTGTGTTGTGAGTGATTAATTCCTTTGTAAGAGTTATTACTATATTTGAATGTGATGATATTTTCCTAGTCCCAAAACGGTTGTTGGGTGGATGGATACTTTGTTGTTACAAAGGTGGTAATACGGCAGATGCGAGAGAGGAAGGTGGAAATGTGTTTTTTCTGAGAAAACAGGGAAATGATGGGAATTTTACGATTGTGGTGGTATTTTCGCTTTCTAGGCGACAAATATTTATCGATTATTTAGGTTTCGTTGCGGGTTTTACGCGCTCTCGACCAGTCGGTACCTTTGCCACCTGGCGAAGTTGTTGGACAGCAGCGCTGTGGCACTGGCTGCGCTCCAGAAACTGGGCAGTTAGTTACTCTGAAATGATCTTCTCCTGAAACATCATCATGTCATTACTCATTTAACCTTGACGGATCGCGAGGGAATGATTTTGCTCGTAAAGTTAACATTTTGATGAATGGGAATCATCCTCCGGCTGGTTGCTCGCTGAGTTCTCGGCTGTTGAAGCCGACAGAAGAATCGGATGGAATGAGATGTTCGGCCAGTTTTGGATGGGTTATTGCGAATAATTACCTGGTTGGCTTCACACCCAGCCGCACCATGGCGTTACATCGCGACAAGCGGGATTAATACGATAAACAATGGATTATCGCGATATTCCCTGTTCACTGATGGATTACAGAAGTGCTCCATAAATCATGCTTGCGAACATTTTTCTGTTCGGTAAAATAATATTCCGAAAAGCG
Organism: Gymnothorax reevesii; assembly: GCA_029721435.1. Lineage (NCBI taxonomy): Eukaryota > Metazoa > Chordata > Actinopteri > Anguilliformes > Muraenidae > Gymnothorax > Gymnothorax reevesii. The sequence continues at coordinate 796,372 of CM056593.1, read as the reverse complement.
TGAAACCTGAGCAACGAATGACTGTGTTGACATTTCCCCCTTATAGAGCCTGGATTTCTTTCTGCTGTGGTTCTACATTTCCATTAAAGCGGGTTCTATCTCGCCTTTGATGGATCTCCCTCTGCGATCCAGGTAGCCCCGAACCTCTACTGCGCAAGGAGTGGTGGGGGAGGACGCGGGGTTGGGCCGCAGTTTCCTTGTGATGTTTCCAGCTAAAACTATGACATGAACTCATTTTTCTTCAAGTTTTTTCTTAAGTATACATTTTGCACACCAATTCGTCAGTGTTTTGACAAAAATGAAGCAATATTCACCACCCACGGGGATGTTTGAATGGACTTACGTGGAAAACGCATACTTTTAATGGAAACGACGCGTGAGAAATAGACGGTTTTGGTGTGTAAATATTTCTGCAGCCAGTCAACGAGTGCCATCTGCAATTATGGAAGTGTGTATAATTCCTGAAATGGCTGTTTTGCTACTCATTGTAGACTAATTATGGACGTTGTGGGGCCTTGTTGGTTAACGTTAGAATATTTTACATTTTCTATAACATTTAATTTTGAAGAACCTTGAACCGTTGTGACACATCATGTCGGTGTTCGCTGAATTCGTTCCTCCGCCGGAGTGTCCCGTTTTTGAGCCAAGTTGGGAGGATTTTTCGGATCCATTAGGATTTATTAACAAGATTCGACCAATTGCCGAAAAAACTGGTATCTGCAAAATTCGACCCCCTGAGGTAACTCCACTGTTTCTTTCTGGAATGGCCTTGCTCTAAAGCTTCCAGTTTTCTCTGCACATCGTCAATGCTTTGTCTGTCGTTTTTATTATTTTCTGTTGTCTATATGGGGCCTGTGTGCATGTTGGTGATATTTTAGTGAAGGACATTAGTAATAACCTAGGCTGTCTTCTGATGTGTTTCTTTAGGTTTCAAAAATTCTGCCTCAGCCGAAATGATAAAAAATATATCGAACTTAACCTGAATTAGAGGCCTAAATTATGACGTATTGCTCAACCTGACGCGTTACCTTTGAAGTTCAAAGATTTTTGAACCCTGTAAAAACTTATACGATTTTCTGATTTAAAAAGCGTTTTACCTACTTTTTTGCCTAAATGAAGTTGTGTTGAAACGCTATCCTTCTACGTCTACTGGTGACTGCACAATGTCATTGCCCTAGTTTCTTGCCTCCACGCGAATTGTACTGTACTGTAATTGACGTCTAAATGTTATCATCTCCCGTATAAAAGGAGATTGATACATTTTAGAGGACAGTTTATTTATTTGTAATACCACTGGCTGCGGTTGGCGTTTTATCACTTATTTACCTTGCGAATGCATTAATACCGTAATTCGTTAGGCCAGAGATTTGCTAGGCGTAGTTCGAATAAGCGCAAAGAATCGACACCTGTGACGTCAGGATTCTTCCCTCGGTGACTGAGGTGTGCAGAATTGGATCGAAACCCTTTGTGAATCGCAGAATTGGATTTAAACCCTTTGTAGATCGCAGAATTGGATCTAAACCCTTTGTAGATCGCAGAATTGATTTCTCTGCTGTGAAGAAAGTAGCTGTACGCCTCGCCTCATTTTCATCAATGAATCTCCGTGTAAAGTTTGCGGGAGACGTCACAATATGTATTTTTTATATCACGTCTGCTCTGTTCGCCCCAACAGGTGTTCAGCCTAAGGCAATGTGGGGCATGTCCCGTTAGGTTGCTTTCTTTCCAGACCTTGCTCGTGGTTTTTTTTTTTTTAACTGCCTCAAAATTTTAACTTGTCTGCTTACGTCATACGCCATAAAGCTGCTGCTAATATTTTCTGAACTTTCAACCTGTTATATCGCCACATAAATTGTTCTTTCGCTATTCCCCAGCAGCTGGCAAAGCTTTACTGTTCTGGCTACTTGATAGATGTAAATTATTTGCAATAAATTATTTGCTGCATGTTGCAAAGAGTCTGAAAAAACTTTTTATCCTAAAACATTTGGGGAAATTGTTCATTTTATTGGTATGGCCTTTAAGTGGGCAGTCTCTTGGTTTTCCTCTGGGTATCAGTGAGTGGCAAAACTATTTGTCTGACTTTCTCTTTGTTATCATTGTGTGCCATGTTAATTGCATGTAGAGTTGTGCAAACTTGCTCTTGTGACCTTATTTAACAGGACTGGCAGCCGCCTTTCGCCTGCGATGTGCGCAACTTCCGCTTCACGCCGCGGGTGCAGAGACTTAATGAGCTGGAGGTAAGTAAAGGTGCTCCCCTGTCATGGGAACCCGATGTGTAATGCGGTACTCACTGGGTGTGGTGTGTGTGTGTGTGTGTGTGTGTGTGTGTGTGCCTGTCTGTGTGTGTGTGCCTGTCTGTGTGTGTGTGCCTGTGTGTGTGTGTGTGTGTGTGTGTGTGCCGGTGTGTGTGTGTGCCGGTGTGTGTGTGCGCCTGTGTGTGTGCGTGTGTGTGTGTGTGGTGTGTGTGGTGTGTGCGCGTGTGTGTGTGCATGTGCGCGTGTGTGTGGTGTGTGTGCGCCTGTGTGTCTGTGCGCCTGTGTGTGTGCGTGTGTGGTGTGTGTGGTGTGTGCATGTGCGCGTGTGTGTGTGTGTGTGTGTGTGTGTGTGCGCCGGTGTGCGCCTGTGTGTGTGTGTGTGTGGTGTGTGCGCGTGTGTGTGTGCGTGTGCGCGTGTGTGTGGTGTGTGTGTGCCTGTGTGTGGTGTGTGGTGTGCCTGTGTGTGTGAGCTCAGAAATTCTGAGGGACATCTTCACATGTCCGTGTGGAGCATCCTCCAGCACAGTGTCCTCGTCAGTGGGCTGGGGAATGGGAGAGTTTGTGTGGTCACAGGTAGGGGGTGCTACACCTCAGTATTGACTGCCCGTCTCGTAGGCCCTGACTCGAGTCAAGCTCAACTTCCTGGACCAGATCGCCAAGTTTTGGGAGCTGCAGGGTTCCAGGTTAAGGGTTCCTCACGTGGAGCGGAAGCTTCTGGATCTCTATGTCCTCAGCAAGGTAGGAGCGAGCTCCACAAAAAGCAGAATCTCCATTTCACCTCCACCCCCTGTGCGGATGTAAAGGGGCCTTTCTCCCAAACATGACATGTCAGCTGTTAGCTGACTCTGAAATTCTGCCATTTTTTTCCACTGCAATTTGATGCATTTAATACATAACCGATGCAGCTCACTCTGTTGCATCAGACCTCTGGAGATGCACATTTATTTTTGGTGTCAAAAAATTTGCAAGAATTCAACCCCAGTCTTTTTTGGGGGTACAGTGCTACCTTTTAAGGTTATGACATGGAGACTGGCTCTGTATTGTTGCATTGTGCTTTGGTTTGTCTCTTTTTATTTTTCTTAGATTGCAGCTATTGTTGAAAGACCAGTTAATGTAAACTGAAGAGTGGAGCCGCTTTTAGACTCAATGTATTTCGTGGGAACCAAGTCCCATCAAAGTTAGTCACACGGCCAGAGCTTTTTGAGCTATTCATTCCTTTCAGTCATGCTGTAGTAATTCTTGGTCAAAATATTTTTTTATTTCGTCTGGTCAATTCTTTTGACTTGATGCAGTCAAAAACTCAACCTTTCGATTGAAATTGAACTATTGAAATCACATGACCTTGAAGTTTCAGACTCAACCATTACATATCAGATCGGCACAGGCTGAAAGAGTGTTTGTCCTTAGTGGTGCACATAGTTACGCAACAGTTCTCCCAGCATCACTAAGCAATAAAATGCCATGTGAAGTGATGTGCACAGTTGTGAGCTTGGTGATGCCGTGAGAAGTGATGTATACAGTTGTGGGCTTGGTGATACCGTGAGAAGTTATGTGCACGGTTGTGAGCTCAGTGATGCCGTGAGAAGTGATGTACACAGTTGTGAGCTCAGCGATTCCGTGAGAAGTGATGTACACAGTAGTGGGCTTGGTGATGCTGTAAGTGATGTGCACAGTTGTGAGCTCTGTGATGCCGTGAGAAGTGATGTACACAGTTGTGAGCTCGGTGATGCCATGAGAAGTGATGTACACAGTTGTGAGCTCGGTGACACCGTGAGAAGTGATGTACACAGTTGTGAGCTTGGTGATGCCATGAGAAGTGATGTACACAGTTGTGAGCTCGATGATACCATGAGAAGTGATGTACATAGTAGTGAGCTCGGTGATACTGTGAGAAGTGATGTACACAGTTGTGAGCTTGGTGATACCGTGAGAAGTGATGTACACAGTTGTGAGCTCGGTGATGCCATGAGAAGTGATGTACACAGTTGTGAGCTCGGTGATGCCATGAGAAGTGATGTACACAGTTGTGAGCTTGGTGATGCCATGAGAAGTGATGTGCACAGTTGTGGGCTTGGTGATGCCGTGAGAAGTTATGTGCACGGTTGTAAGCTCAGTGATGCCGTGAGAAGTGATGTACACAGTTGTGGGATTGGTGATGCTGTAAGTGATGTGCACAATTGTGAGCTCAGTGATTACGTTAGATGTTATGTGCACGGTTGTGAGCTCAGTGATGCCGTGAGAAGTGATGTGCACAGTTGTCAGCTCTGTGATACCGTGAGAAGTGATGTACATAGTTGTGGGCTTGGTGATGCTGTAAGTGATGTACACAGTTGTGAGCTCAGTGATGCCGTGAGAAGTGATGTACACAGTTGTGAGCTCTGTGATACCGTGAGAAGTGTTGTGCACAGTTGTCAGCTCTGTGATACCGTGAGAAGTGATGTACACAGTTGTGAGCTCTGTGATACCGTCAGAAGTGATGTGCACAGTGGTGGCTCTGTGATGCCGTGAGAAGTGATGTACACAGTTTTGAGCTCTGTGATACCGTGAGAAGTGCTGTGCACAGTTGTGAGCTCTGATACCGTGAGAAGTGATGTGCTCAGTTGTGAGCTCTGTGATACCGTGAGGAGTGATGTACACAGTTGTGAGCTTGGTGATACCGTGAGAAGTGATGTGCACAGTTGTGAGCTCGGTGATACCGTGAGAAGTGATGTACACAGTTGTGAGCTCGGTGATACCGTGAGAAGTGATGTACACAGTTGTGGGCTTGGTGATGCCATGAGAAGTGATGTACACAGTTGTGGGATTGGTGATGCTGTAAGTGATGTGCACAATTGTGAGCTCAGTGATTACGTGAGATGTTATGTGCACGGTTGTGAGCTCAGTGATGCCGTGAGAAGAGATGTGCACAGTTGTCAGCTCTGTGATACCGTGAGAAGTGATGTACATAGTTGTGGGCTTGGTGATGCTGTAAGTGATGTACACAGTTGTGAGCTCAGTGATGCCGTGAGAAGTGATGTACACAGTTGTGAGCTCTGTGATACCGTGAGAAGTGTTGTGCATAGTTGTCAGCTCTGTGATACCGTGAGAAGTGATGTACACAGTTGTGAGCTCTGTGATACCATGAGAAGTGTTGTGCACAGTTGTCAGCTCTGTGATACCGTGAGAAGTGATGTACGCAGTTGTGAGCTCTGTGATACCGTCAGAAGTGATGTGCACAGTGGTGGCTCTGTGATGCCGTGAGAAGTGATGTACACAGTTGTGAGCTCTGTGATACCGTGAGAAGTGATTTGCACAGTTGTGAGCTCTGATACCGTGAGAAGTGATGTGCACAGTTGTGAGCTCTGATACCGTGAGAAGTGATGAGCTCAGTTGTGAGCTCTGTGATACCGTGAGGAGTGATTTACACAGTTGTGAGCTCTGTGATACCGTGAGAAGTGATGTGCACAGTTTTGAGCTCGGTGATACCGTGAGAAGTGATGTACACAGTTGTGAGCTCTGTGATACCGTGAGAAGTGATGTGCACAGTTGTGAGCTTGGTGATGCCATGAGAAGTGATGTACACAGTTGTGAGCTCTGTGATACCGTGAGAAGTGATGTACACAGTTGTGAGCTCTGTGATACCGTGAGAAGTGATGTGCACAGTTGTGAGCTCTGTGATACCGTGAGAAGTGATGTACACAGTTGTGAGCTCTGTGATACCGTGAGAAGTGATGTACACAGTTGTGAGCTTGATGATGCCATGAGAAGTGATGTGCACAGTTGTGAGCTCGGTGATGCCATGAGAAGTGATGTACACAGTTGTGAGCTTGGTGATGCCATGAGAAGTGATGTACACAGTTGTGAGCTCGGTGATGCCATGAGAAGTGATGTACACAGTTGTGAGCTCTGTGATACCGTGAGAAGTGATGTACACAGTTGTGAGCTCGGTGATGCCATGAGAAGTCATGTACACAGTTGTGAGCTCTGTGATACCGTGAGAAGTGATGTACACAGTTGTGAGCTTGGTGATGCCATGAGAAGTGATGTACGCAGTTGTGAGCTCGGTGATGCCGTGAGAAGTGATGTACACAGTTGTGGGCTTGCTGATACCGTGAGAAGTGATGTACACAGTTGTGAGCTCTGTGATACCGTGAGAAGTGATGTGCACAGTTGTGAGCTCTGTGATACCGTGAGAAGTGATGTACCCAGTTGTGAGCTCGGTGATGCCGTGAGAAGTGATGTACACAGTTGTGAGCTCTGTGATGCCGTGAGAAGTCATGTGCACAGTTGTGAGCTCTGTGATGCCGTGAGAAGTGATGTACACAGTTGTGAGCTCTGTGATACCGTGAGAAGTGATGTACACAGTTGTGAGCTCTGTGATACCGTGAGAAGTGATGTACACAGTTGTGGGCTCGGTGATGCTGTGAGACGTGATGTACACAGTTGTGGGCTCGGTGATGCTGTTCGAAGTGATGTACACAGTTGTGAGCTCTGTGATACCGTGAGAAGTGATGTACCCAGTTGTGAGCTAGGTGATGCCGTGAGAAGTGATGTACACAGTTGTGAGCTCTGTGATGCCGTGAGAAGTCATGTGCACAGTTGTGAGCTCTGTGATGCCGTGAGAAGTGATGTACACAGTTGTGAGCTCTGTGATGCCGTGAGAAGTCATGTACACAGTTGTGGGCTCGGTGATGCTGTGAGACGTGATGTACACAGTTGTGGGCTCGGTGATGCTGTTCGAAGTGATGTACACAGTTGTGGGCTCAGTGATGCCGTGAGAAGTGATGCACTCAGTTGTGCGCTCGGTGATGCCGAGAGAAGTGATGCACACATTTGCGGGCTTGGTGATGCCGTGAGAAGTGATGTACACAGTTGTGAGCTCTGTGACCGAATGGGTCATGTAACAGTCCTGAATGAAACAGGAGCCCTCACTCCCACATCTGAGCATGGACTGAGGTATACAGAGTTGTTCTTGGGCCCGTGAGACAGTCAGGCGCGCCTGCTGTGATTGGATGTTTGACTCTTGTGCTCAGATGGTGTCCGCGGAGGGTGGCTTCCTGACGGTCTGTCGGGAGAAGCGCTGGTCTAAAGTGGCTGCCAGGATGGGCTTCCCTGCTGGGAAGAACACGGGGACACTTCTGCGTATGCACTTCGAGAGGATCCTGTACCCGTACGAGCTGTTCCAGAGCGGAGCCTCGCTTACTGTGAGTGTCTCTCTCTCTCTCTCTCTCTCTCTCTCTCTCACACGCATCACTCACACTCTCTCTGTCAAGGCCTTGCCTCTTTCATAGAAGATGTGATTCTACTCGTAAGTTACTGGATGTTGGGTTTAGAGGTGGGAGTACCATTGCTTTATCATTAAATGGGGTAAATATTTATAAATGTAATTTCTGTGAAGAATTCTCAACTGGAAAAAATATAAAATTATATTAAATTTAATCACGGTTGTTTCTCTAGAACTTTCATCTCAGGCGAATTTGAGTTGATTTGACGGGGCAGAGTTGTTGCGGGGCCCATCCACTGCAGGGTTCTCATTGTGGCCTCAACCACCAGCTCTCGGAGTTCCGGTCAGATGTCTTGGACACGAGATATAAAACCCTTATTATTACACAGGAGTATAACCCATATCATTACAGACTGCTGACCCTCCAAACTCCCACTTTTGCCTCTTTCTTACTCCTGAGAGAAGGGAATGGATTCTGCTCTGAGCTCCACTTCTTTTACTGTCAAGTTTATTCCACTTTAATTTTTTTTTTTTCACTTCAGTTTTACTAACACTTTAATTCCACTTGGAGCTCCACCATGTTTATTGACTACAACATTTCACATAGAGCTCGACCTTCTTTACTGACGAGATAATTTCACATAGAGCTCCACCGTGTTTCCTGACTAGATAATTATGTCTCCCCCTTCCTGGAGGGGGGGGAGACATATTGTTTTTGCCTGAATTCCCGTGGGCGTTGGCATCGGCATCGGCATCGGCGTCAGCGTTCCCATTTGTTTCCGGGGCATAACTCAAAACTGTTTGACCGATTCTCACCAAATTTCATTTAGTGTCTCTCCATAACATGTAGATGTGCCTTTTGAGGGTTTGAACTGCATTTGAATTTAAATGGCTCTCTAGCGCCACCAAGAAACATTTCATTTGCACTTAGACAGCCACCACGACTGGTAGGAAAGTCATAGAGAGATGGAACCAACACTATATTGTTCATCTCATCAAGGCCTAAAAATGAACAATCAACACCCATTACCTAAATTGAACAGGAAGTCCGAAATTTGCGAATCAAAATTTCCTTTTTCCCCTAAATTTGGCCAAAATTTGCCCTCAAACAAACTCCTATAAGGGCATTCATCGTATCGACCCCAAATGCTAGTAGATGACAAAGCACACTCTGCCGATGAAAACTACTGTACAACTTTTTCAAAAGTCGAACGGTTTGGATTTCATGAGGTGTCAAAGATGGGGTCCCCAGCCACTTTCGCTGCCTTTTTTCGATGCCTAGGCAATTTCCAACTTTGATTTGACCCCTTAAACATGCTCGAAAACAAACCAAATTTTGCAGTAATTTGTACATGGCTTCAAATATTTTCACAATCTGAAAATTCTCCCCCTAAGAGACCAAATGGCTCCCTAGCGCCACCTAAATACGCCAAAATGGGACTTTCGCTTTCACCACAGCCTGTTGCAGTGTCATAAAATTCTGAAAAAAATCACTCATCATTGCTGTACCATGCCCTGTACTGTCACCTCATTTTGTAAAAATCCTTTTGAGACTTTTTGAAATAAAAATTTTTACGTACATAATACACTGCACAGTAAGATATACATTCTTGCTGTGGACAAACCGTTCATCGTATCAAAATTTCTTTTGGCATAATTCATAAACTCCATGTCGCCTAACAAACTGCCTAGTGTGGTACCATTACAATTGATATTTCTTGAGATATAAACATGTTATGAATATTCGTATTTTGAAAAATATTGAGTGACGCACTTCTGAATCACCATAAGTTGCAGCATATAAAACTTTTGTCCTTCTTCAGTGAACATGCTCCCGAAATTTCAGCTTTCAAGGATTTACCTGGAAGAAGCATTTATTAATTTCTTGATTATTATTGATTTTCAGTGTTTCTCTTTGTGCTGCTACACATTCTGACCACCAGGTGGCAGTAGGATCACATGGCTCATCTCCCTTCACTAAGTTCATGAATGGGGGAAGATTGCACAATACACAGCAGTGATAAAATCTGCTTCTGAAAGTTTGACCAGGTCGCATGGGTCATTGCTCCATTATACTAAAGAAAAATCTCTTTCAGTAAAGGGGTTTGCACTCAACTCAACATAAAACATTTTCCTCAGTCTCGTGCTGTCCAATGAATGACAATGCTCGACGGCGCTCGAACGGGTCTCGTCCCCGCTTCGACATGCCCGAGAGGGCGAGGACCCTTCCAACGCTACTTGCAGCTTTAATATTGTTTTCTGTTTCCATGGCAACAATTTGAATTTAGGCATATTGAAGGGTGGGACTTGTTTCCGGACCATAACTCTAAAATGTGAAATGGGGGAAGGGGGAGACATCTGTTTCTACGTGTAAAAACCATTTCTAGTTTTATATAGAGCTCCACCATGTTTATTGACTAGATAATTTCAGATCAAGCTCCACCGTGTTTCCTGACTAGATAATTTTATATTGAGCTCCACCGTGTTTATTGACAAGATAATTTCATATAGAGCTCCACCGTGTTTCCTGACTAGATAATTTTATGTGCAGCTCCACCGTGTTTATTGACTAGGTAATTTCAGAGAGAGCTCCACCGTGTTTCCTGACTAGATAATTTTATATAGAGCTCCACCGTGTTTATTGACAAGATAATTTCATATAGAACTCCGCAGTGTTTCCCTAAATAGATAATTTTATATAGAACTCCACCGTGTTTATTGACAAGATAATTTCATATAGAGCTCCACCGTGTTTCCTGACTAGATAATTTTATATAGAGCTCCACCGTGTTTATTGACTAGATAATTTCAGATAGAGCTCCGCAGTGTTTCCCTGAATAGATAATTTTATATAGAACTCCACCGTGTTTATTGACAAGATAATTTCATATAGAGCTCCTCCGTGTTTATTGACTAGATAATTTCAGATAGAGCTCCTCCGTGTTTCCTGACTAGATAATTTTATGTACAGCTCCACCGTGTTTATTGACTAGGTAATTTCAGATAGAGCTCCACCGTGTTTCCTGACTAGATAATTTTATATAGAGCTCCACCGTGTTTATTGACTAGATAATTTCATATAGAGCTCCACCGTGTTTCCTGACTAGATAATTTTATATAGAGCTCCACCGTGTTTATTGACTAGATAATTTCAGATAGAGCTCCGCAGTGTTTCCCTGAATAGATAATTTTATATAGAACTCCACCGTGTTTATTGACAAGATAATTTCATATAGAGCTCCACCGTGTTTATTGACTAGATAATTTCAGATAGAGCTCCACCGTGTTTCCTGACTAGATCATTTTATATAGAGCTCCACCATGTTTATTGATTATATGCAAAAGTAATTTCACATAGAGCTCCACCATGTTTCCTGACTAGATAATTTCATATAGAGCTCCACCATGTTTCCTGACTAGATAATTTCACATTGAGCTCCACCATGTTTATTGACTAGATAATTTCACATAGAGCTCCACCGTATTTATTGACTAGAGAATATCACATAGAGCTCCACCATGTTTCCTGACTAGATAATTTCACATAGAGCTCCACCGTGTTTCCTGGCTAGGTAATTTCACATAGAGCTCCACCATGTTTCCTGGCTAGATAATTTCACATAGAGCTCCACCATGTTTCCTGACTAGATAATTTCACATAGAGCTCCACCATTTTTCCTGACTAGATAATTTCACATAGAGCTCCACCGTGTTTCCTGGCTAGATAATTTCACATAGAGCTCCACCGTGTTTCCTGGCTAGATAATTTCACATAGAGCTCCACCATGTTTCCTGACTAGATAATTTCACATAGAGCTGCACCATGTTTCCTGACTAGGTAATTTCATATAGAGCTCCACCGTGTTTCCTGGCTAGAGAATTTCACATAGAGCTCCACCATGTTTCCTGACTAGATAATTTCACATAGAGCTCCACCATGTTTCCTGACTAGATAATTTCACATAGAGCTCCACTGTGTTTCCTGGCTAGATAATTTCATATAGAGCGCCACCATGTTTCCTGACAAGATAATTTCACATAGAGCTCCACCATGTTTCCTGACAAGATAATTTCACATAGAGCTCCACCATGTTTCCTGACTAGATAATTTCACATAGAGCTCCACCATGTTTCCTGACTAGATAATTTCACATAGAGCTCCACCGTGTCTCCTGGCTAGATAATTTCACATGGAGCTCCACCATGTTTCCTGACTAAATAATTTCACATAGAGCTCCACCATGTTTCCTGACTAGATAATTTCACATAGAGCTCCACCGTGTCTCCTGGCTAGATAATTTCACATAGAGCTCCACCGTGTTTCCTGGCTAGATAATTTCACATAGAGCTCCACCATGTTTCCTGACTAGATAATTTCACATAGAGCTCCACCATGTTTCCTGACTAGATAATTTCACATAGAGCTCCACCGTGTTTCCTGGCTAGATAATTTTACATAGAGCTCCACCGTGTTTCCTGGCTAGATAATTTCACATAGAGCTCCACCATGTTTCCTGACTAGATAATTTCACATAGAGCTCCACCATGTTTCCTGACTAGATAATTTCACATAGAGCTCCACCATGTTTCCTGACAAGATAATTTCATATAGAGCTCCACCATGTTTCCTGACAAGATAATTTCACATAGAGCTCCACCATGTTTCCTGGCTAGATAATTTCACATAGAGCTCCACCGTGTTTCCTGACTAGATAATTTCACATAGAGCTCCACCGTGTTTCCTGGCTAGATAATTTCATATAGAGCTCCACCGTGTTTCCTGGCTAGATAATTTCACATAGAGCTCCACCGTGTTTCCTGGCTAGATAATTTCACATAGAGCTCCACCGTGTTTCCTGGCTAGATAATTTCATATAGAGCTCCACCATGTTTCCTGACTAGATAATTTCATATAGAGCTCCACCGTGTTTCCTGGCTAGATAATTTCACATAGAGCTCCACCATGTTTCCTGACAAGATAATTTCACATAGAGCTCCACCTTGTTTCCTGACTAGATAATTTTCACATAGAGCTCCACCGTGTTTCCTGACTAGATAATTTCACATAGAGCTCCACCGTGTTTCCTGACTAGATAATTTTCACATAGAGCTCCACCGTGTTTCCTGACTAGATAATTTCACATAGAGCTCCACCGTGTTTCCTGGCTAGATAATTTCACATTGAGCTCCACCGTGTTTCCTGGCTAGATAATTTCACATAGAACTCCACCATGTTTCCTGACTAGATGAGTTCACATAGAGCTCCACCATGTTTCCTGGCTAGATAATTTCACATAGAGCTCCACCATGTTTCCTGACTAGATAATTTCACATAGAGCTCCACCGTGTTTATTGACTAGATAATTTCACATAGATCTCCACCATGTTTACTGAGGAGTTGGAGAGGATCTGTACTGACCGCTGTATGTCTCTTTTCAGCAGGAGGGGGACGTGTCGCTCTTTGTGAAGTCTTTCTGCAGTTTCACAGCTGCTGAGCTGTAGTTTCGAGCTGAGCCCCCGCCCTCTGCTACCCGTTATTTGGTTAAACACCTGTGGAATGACTGACAACGAGGCCCTTTTGGGTTTGCCTTGGCGGCGGTCTATTGTGCGTGACGCAGTACAAACTGTAACTTCGGCGGGGTTGATGGCGTTACCGCCAACTCTTGAATGGCTAGTGGCTTACCTGCTAATTTGAGTCCCACCTTCCCTAAACTCCACCGCATTTCTCCCAGCGAGCCAGCCTTGTGGTCCGGGTGAGCGTCTATCTGTCAGCTGTGCCCCTTACATACACCACTGTGCTGTCTAGAGCAGCGCATCACTCACTGGGGTGAATCCAGCAGTTTCAAATCTGCGTTGACGGCGCTGAGTTGAAGGGAGCGATTTGCATGTGACCTATAAATTGCAGGAAATTTGGGACTGCGTTAAATAATGACTGCGCCGGTTACACGCGCGGCAGGTGTGTCCCTGTGCAGATGGGGTCAGGCTATGGCTTTGTGGCGGAATGCCTCACTGTGCACCATAAGGTTGGTGTTTCGAGGCCCAGTGTAGCCACTGTAAGATCAGCGCAGCTGTGGGGCCCTTGAGTTTCACGCTTACGATGCTCCCCAGGGTTTTCGGCTCCGTCTAATCAACTGTTAGATGCTGTGGGTAAAAAAAAAAATTACAAAATAGTTTCATCTTACCAAGCATCAGAAACTTTTTTTTTTTTTTTCCCTTCTTCTCTGTGAGACAAAAATTTTGCTTATGAGACGAGGTCATTTTGACTGCCGCGTCAAGCATGTGGCAACTTATAATTAGGTGATGATCACTGCTATTGTCACGCAAACTCCAAAATATACAAAGCAAAATTCCAGATTTCAGCTTTAAAAGGTCAACAATTTAGTACATTTTTTGTCGGCAGATTAGTTGGCAGTGACCTTCAGAAGGGTTCACTGGTACCAGTGAGGTCCCGTGAAGGTCATTGGTCAACTACATATTGGATGAGTATCTTGTGGATGGATGGGGTGAGTGAAAATGGAGCACTTAAGGGGTTAAGTGAACCTACTGAGGGGAATGATCTCAGTTTTAGGAAGGTGCTGTCATACTCTGTCCCGGGTTCGAGAATCGTCCCACTGTGACCTTGAGCCCTTGATACCCTTTTGCAGGGTATCCACAAGCTGTACGAGGAGGACCCTGATGGACAGGAGGCAGAGGAGGCACTGGGGAAGTGTCGGGCGGACGAGGCGCTTGGACGGGCCGAGGGGCGGGACAGCCCACACGAGAAGGGGCAGGGCAAAGACCTGACTTTACCTGAGAGGCGGTCCCGCAGGCTGAAGTCTGCTGAGGTAATCCTCTGGAGGGGCGGGGAATGAGTGGGACTACAGGCACCGGAAGCCAATGGGCTTACTTTGTTCACTTGGGGGGTGTCAGGTATGCGTGAATTAGCAAAATGGATCTTTGCTCCATCAAACTTACTTCAAAGTGGCATTGCAGGTGTAGAAGATGCGGAGTAGCAGATGTCCTGTAAAGGGTCTTCTTCCTTAGCTGGAGTCACCAGGCAAAAAAACCATTATTTCAAACGTGCCTTACGGATGGAATCTCCTCGTTCCTGGCAGACTTAGAGCAGCTCCTGGAGAAAGATCATTTTATGGAATGAAACAAAGGAGTGTAACAGAAGCTATTTGAATTTATTCAGTGTGCAACTGTCCCCTCCACTTCTTGCCCATGGAAGATTCCAGAAAAGCTTGTAGTGGGAGTTTCTTGGGTTGTCTTGGAGTCTTGTCTCACTGCTCTGTTCTTGGCTTGGTGTCGCCAGACTTGAGAGGGCTTTGTACCGACAGAACAGGTGTGTGCTGCTCTCAGTACTTGGAGGACGGTGTGATAGATTCTGTACTTCATGAAAAAATTATTAAATTAAAAAAAAAAATTTTTTCATAAATGACATTGTTACTCTCGTTATGTAGATTGGCAGTCTGAACCTTAAAATAAATTCTCTGGTCTTGTCAGAATCTTTAAAATATCAGTGAGAACGTTGAGTGATCTACAGTTCTGTCACTAGGGGGCAGCATGTGTTTGTGCATTGGCAGTGCGATGGATTTCGTAGGTTTCTCTGTTTACATGACCGGTTTCCTGACCTTACCTCCCCCCCCCCCCCGCAGCAGGACAGCAAGGAGGTGAAGAGTTTGCGGATTTTTGGCGGCAGTCCTAAGATGGTGGGCCTGGAGATCGTTCCGGCTGGTGAGAAAATAACCAGAATCCTAACCGAATCCCACTGAGCCAGAACACTACTGCCTGCGCCACACAGTTAACCAGGGTTAAATGGAGCTCTATTCATTCTCATCATAGTTACCACATCCCAAAATGTACACAGAAAGGGAAATATTGCATTGTTTTCTTTTCTAGAAAGATGTAGGACTTTTTGGATTCAAACCAAACACACAGAGCTGAATGGGAATGGCATAAAGTCTGCCCAGTACCTGACCTCAAAAAATGGGCCTGTATTCTTGCAAGTTTATGTTTATAAGTGGTAATTTAAAAGGTAAAAGGACAACAGAAGAAGAGGTTTTGCCTGAGGTGTGTATGACACTTCTTGTACCCCTTGAAGTTTTTCGAAATGTTGATATTTGTATTCAACCTGCATTCTTCCAGAGTAGTGAAGTAAAGTTGACAGTCTGTTTTCCAGTTTGCCTCCGCACCCGCATGTCCCACAGTTGGAATGATATGACATTTTTCTGCATGATGGAAACTGACGGCCACTTCAGTTCCTTTCCCTCGGTGGAAAGGCGACTAACTCTGTTAGTTTTTGTGTGCAGACGACAGCTTCAACAGGAAGCAGAGACATCTCAAGGCGCAGGCCTTCGCCATTAAGATGCGCCAGCGCAAGGAGACTCTGGAAGTGAATTTTGTGAGTCCCTGAGATTATTGGATTATACATTCAGATTATTATTGTGCTGATGATCTGGTATCATCTTGTCCGTATTCTTTACTTCAGTGTTCCCTCTCTTGGACTGACCAACACCTGTGCATGTGCGTGTGTACACCATCTATGTGTGTGGATGATGTGGTATCGTGTTCCCTCTCAGATGGACTTGTACAGGAGTGTGTGTAGATGATGTCCCATGTTCCCTCTCAGCCTGACCTGTATATATGTATGTGTAGATAGTGGCATATCATGTTCCCTCTCAGATTGACCTGTTTAGTAGTATGTGTAGATGATGTAGTATCACGTTCCCTCCCAGGCTGACCTATATAAGAGTATGTGTAGATGATGTAGTATCACGTTCCCTCTCAGGCTGACCTGATTATATGTATGTGTAGATGATGTAGTATCAAGTTCCCTCTCAGGCTGACCTGTATAAGAGTATGTGTAGATAATGTCCCATGTTCCCTCTCAGGCTGACTTGTATATACGTATGTGTAGATGATGTAGTATCACGTTCCCTCCCAGGCTGACCTGTATATATGTATGTGTAGATGATGTAGTATCACGTTCCCTCTCAGGCTGACCTGTATAAGAGTATGTGTAGATAATGTCCCATGTTCCCTCTCAGGCTGACTTGTATATACGTATGTGTAGATGATGTGGTATCATGTTCCCCTCAGATTGACCTGTACATGTGCCTGGTGTGCGGTCGGGGGGATGAGGAGGATCGGCTCCTGCTGTGTGATGGGTGTGATGACAGCTACCACACCTTCTGCCTCATCCCGCCCTTACAGGACGTTCCCAAGGGGGACTGGCGCTGCCCTAAATGCGTGGCAGAGGTACGGGGGGGATCTGCTGATGGATGTGCATTCTTGTAGCATGTTGAGCGGGGCACAATCTGATTGGCTTGTTGATGAAGAGCAAGTGATTTTATATGGTATGTCGTAGAAGAGTGTGTTGGAGCATTGGCATTTTTTGGCGTGTTGAAGATTGAGCTGCTCGATGTGGCATATCCTGCCCTCAGGAGTGCAGCAAGCCGCCGCAGGCGTTCGGGTTCGAACAGGCTGGGAGGACGTACACCCTGCAGAGCTTCGGGGAGATGGCTGACCACTTCAAATCGGACTACTTCAACATGCCCGTGCACGTAAGCATCCTTGTCGTCTCCAAAAGCCCTCGTCTTTTTCCTTTCATCGTCCTTCTAGAATTATTATGCCCTCTCACCATCCTCTTCTGCATCTCCCATTCTTGTTCTTCTCACTCTCTCTTCTCACCCTCTCTCTCACTCCTTGTATGTTTTATCTCTCTCTCTCTCTCTCTCTCTCTCTCTCTCTCTCTCACACACACACACTCAGATGGTGCCCACAGAGCTGGTTGAGAAGGAATTTTGGCGGTTGGTAAGCAGCATAGAGGAGGATGTGATCGTGGAGTACGGCGCTGACATCAGCTCCAAGGACGTGGGCAGTGGATTCCCTGTCCGAGACGGAAAGAGGAGACTTCTCCCCGAGGAAGAGGTGAGGAAGAGGACCTGCGTGTCCCAGCCCTGTTTCTGAAGATCTACCATCTTGTAGGTCTTCATACTAGCTCCAACAAACCACACCTTATTCGGAAGCTGGAGATTCCATTGGTTAAAACAATGTCCAATTGTATCGTAGACCAGGAACACAGTTTGCAACCACTAATGTTAATGGCCAAACTCCTTTGTTTCTATCCAGTTGAAGTATTAATCTGCACAGAAGGAGTTAAATCGCTATTCATTAAGCCATCGAATCATACCTCTCTCTCAGGAGTACGCCAACTCTGGCTGGAATCTGAATAACTTGCCGGTCCTGGAGCAGTCGGTTCTGACCCACATCAATGCGGACATTTCTGGCATGAAGGTGCCCTGGCTGTATGTGGGCATGTGTTTCTCGTCCTTCTGTTGGCACATCGAGGACCACTGGAGTTACTCCATCAACTTCCTGCACTGGTAGCGTCCGTTCAGCCGTCCGCTCGCCCGCGTGTCCGTCCGTTTGTCCGCTTTTGCCCTTTTGGGTCTCCCTCTGTCACTATTGCTGATTCCATTCCAAACATTTTATGCAAACTTTGAATTAGAACAAAAATAACAATCATTTTGATGTCCCCTTATGGAAGAGTGTGTTGAATAATGTTGTCTTTGGGTGGAAAGACATTCTCTAGACGTTTGTAGGGAAATCTCTGCTTAAAACAAATGTGCTCCTCTCGGTGCGTAAAACTTGCATTTGACCTCTGAACTCCCCCCTCCCTCCCCCCACCCACCTTCCAGGGGAGAGCCGAAGACGTGGTACGGTGTCCCGGCTCACGCCGCAGAGCAGCTGGAGGCAGTGATGAAGAAGTTGGCGCCTGAGCTCTTCGACTCGCAGCCCGACCTCCTGCACCAGCTGGTCACCATCATGAACCCCAACGTTCTCATGGAGCACGGCGTCCCGGTCAGTCCACGCCCTTCCTCCACCCTGCACAACACTCCCACACCCCCATCGCCCTGTTCAACCAATCATCTCCCTGCTCTTAGGTGTTCCGGACCAATCAGTGCGCGGGAGAGTTTGTGGTGACCTTCCCCAGGGCCTACCACAGCGGCTTCAACCAGGGCTACAATTTCGCTGAGGCAGTCAACTTCTGCACGGCGGACTGGGTATGTCCTGGTCTGCTATTGGGCTGCGGTCCAGAAGGGGCGATGATCTTGTGTGTCAGTTTCTCCATTTTAAAGTCCCTTCGGTAATTTAGACATTTCCTTGAGTCTGTCGTTCTGAAAATGACTGGGGGGCAAAGCTCTAATTCAGCTATGATGTGACATGAAGTCCAAAAAGGTCTTTGCACCTCCCTCCGTATGAATCCTGAAGTAAGGACATGAAGTTTTAGGTTTGAGCTCCCCTCTTTACTCCCCCCTTATGAATCGATAAATAAGGATGTGAAGGTAAAGGTTTGAGCTCCCCTCTTTACTCCCCCCATATGAATTGATAAATAAGGACATAGGGCTGGGCGATATATATATCGATATCATTTTTAAGTGCAATGAAAATAACTGCCTCTATGGGGCAGACGGACGAGTTTGATTATTACCTTTTCTTTGCCACATACCTTTAATTTAGTGTTGAACTAACATCAGAGGCCATTTGAAATTCTTCCGGTAAGAAAAGTGCGATTTGAAGTCTGCTAATTACCAGCGAGGTTGGACAGCCTCTATCGCCTTGGCATAATTAGCTCACCTTAAATCAATTCCCGCTTACTTTGTCTAACTTGCAATCAAGCCATTTATTCAGCCAACTGGCCAATCAAAATCTAAATGTGGCCTATAATGATTACGAAGAGATGGAGAGGCCCACAAACCTAACCAGGCTGAGATTAGATTAAAAGAATGTCAATAATCTGAATAAATGGCAGACCTCTGAATTCCGCCTCTCATTGTGAAACTTCAACGTATTATGCAAGAGGATTTCTTAAAAATAAAATCGCGTTAAGATTTGACATGATATTTTTAGCGTTTAAAAATATATGCGAAGCGGAAAACATAGTGTGAAGCATATTGAACGTGACATGTAAATTGTTGTCGTATTTGCACACAATGGCAATCCACAATCCAAACACATTCAGGCAAAGTGCTGAACCAAACAACGTAAAGGTCTTCAAAATCATCGTCCTCTACTCAACAACTGCTTTCACCCCCTTCCCATTTACTTTGCCTAATTTGCAATCATACAGTTGACAATTGATTCGCTCAGTTAACAATTTAAATTGATAGGCAGTCTATTTTATTTCGACATCATGTTCGCTTGTCGTATTTTTAAATTTAAATGGCCATGAAACATGCGTTGCCTGAATGCGTTTGGTACATTATTTCTAGTTTCATATTTGGCCTCTGTGTGCGAATGCGTTTACAATTTACATGTCACGTTCGATACACTTAAACAAAATGTTTTCTACCTTCACTGTAGGCAATTTAGATGCTCTAAAGTAACCAGAATCAAGAGCTATTACTTTATTTCAAATTAGTCCTGTTCAGTTATTAATTTGGTGCATTCGTCTATTGCGTGCAATGCGAAAATAATTTCTCTCATTCACGTTCGACATGCTTCACAAAATGTTTTCCACTTCGCGTATATTTTTAAGGCAGTTGCTACAGGTAGGAAAGTTCTCCAATGCAATTCAATTTAGAGAGGTACGGCAGTCCCGATTTCAAACCCTACCCCAGCCGAACCCTTCCAATAATCCTTATCCTAATCCCTTGAAGTCGACTGCCATACCAATAAAAACAGCCGTATCTCTATACACTGCGTATTTTTTAAACCCTTTAAAACCATGGCCATCTTAATTGATCTTATTTTTCAAAAATCTTTTTAACAGTACGTAAAAATGCACCAATGAGAGCTGAATTCAGAAGCCTGATATTTATTCTGATTATTGACATTCTTTCAGTCTATCACCGTAGCTTGGGTAGGGTTACGTCTATCTGCTTCTCATTATGTGTTCTAAATAATTTTAGGCCGCATCTTGGTTTTGATCAGTGAGTTGGCTGAAAAAACGGCTTGAGTGCAAGTTCGGCAAAGTACACGGGAATTGATTTAAGGTGAAATAATTATGCCACGGCGATGGAGGCCGTCCAACCTCGCTGGTAATTAGCAGACTTCAAATCGCACTTTTCTTCTCGGAAACATATCAAATGACCTCAGATGTTTGCGCCACGTGGCATTAGGTATAGAAAAGGTAATAAGCAGCCTCGCCTGTGTCCCATTGTGGCAGTTACTTATATTGCGCTTAAAAATATCGCGATAGATATATCGCCAGCCCTATAAGGACATGAAGGTAAAGGTTTGAGCTCCCCTCTTTACTCCCCCCATATGAATCGATAAATAAGGACATGAAGGTAAAGGTTTGAGCTCCCCTCTTTACTCCCCCCATATGAATCGATAAATAAGGACATGAAGGTAAAGGTTTGAGCTTCCCTCTTTACTCCCCCCATATGAATTGATAAATAAGGACATGAAGGTAAAGGTTTCAGCTCCCCTCTTTACTCCCCCATATGAATTGATAAATAAGGACATGAAGATAAAGGTTTGAGCTCCCCTCTTTACTCCCCCCATATGAATTGATAAATAAGGACATGAAGGTAAAGGTTTTAGCTCCCCTCTTTACTCCCCCCATATGAATCGATAAATAAGGACATGAAGGTAAAGGTTTGAGCTCCCCTCTTTACTCCCCTCATATGAATTGATATATAGGGACATGAAGGTAAAAGTTTGAGCTTCCCTCTTTACTCCCCCCATATGAATTGATAAATAAGGACATGAAAGTAAAGGTTTGAGCTCCCCTCTTTACTCCCCTCATGAATTGATAAATAAGGACATGAAAGTAAAGGTTTGAGCTCCCCTCTTTACTCCCCCCATATGAATCGATAAATAAGGACATGAAGGTAAAGGTTTGAGCTCCCCTCTTTACTCCCCCCATATGAATCGATAAATAAGGACATGAAGGTAAAGGTTTGAGCTCCCCTCTTTACTCCCCCCATATGAATTGATAAATAAGGACATGAAGGTAAAGGTTTGAGCTCCCCTCTTTACTCCCCCCATATGAATTGATAAATAAGGACATGAAGGTAAAGGTTTGAGCTCCCCTCTTTACTCCCCCCTTATGAATAGATAAATAAGGACATGAAGGTAAAGGTTTGAGCTCCCCTCTTTACTCCCCCCATATGAATTGATAAATAAGGACATGAAAGTAAAGGTTTGAGCTCCCCTCTTTACTCCCCTCATATGAATTGATAAATAAGGACATGAAGGTAAAAGTTTGAGCTTCCCTCTTTACTCCCCCCATATGAATTGATAAATAAGGACATGAAAGTAAAGGTTTGAGCTCCCCTCTTTACTCCCCTCATGAATTGATAAATAAGGACATGAAAGTAAAGGTTTGAGCTCCCCTCTTTACTCCCCCCATATGAATCGATAAATAAGGACATGAAGGTAAAGGTTTGAGCTCCCCTCTTTACTCCCCCCATATGAATCGATAAATAAGGACATGAAGGTAAAGGTTTGAGCTCCCCTCTTTACTCCCCCCATATGAATTGATAAATAAGGACATGAAGGTAAAGGTTTGAGCTCCCCTCTTTACTCCCCCCTTATGAATAGATAAATAAGGACATGAAGGTAAAGGTTTGAGCTCCCCTCTTTACTCCCCCCATATGAATCAATAAATAAGGACATGAAGGTAAAGGTTTGAGCTCCCCTCTTTACTCCCCCCATATGAATAGATAAATAAGGACATGAAGGTAAAGGTTTAAGCTCCACTCTTTACTCCCCCCATATGAATCGATAAATAAGGACATGAAGGTAAAGGTTTGAGCTCCCCTCTTTACTCCCCCCATATGAATCGATAAATAAGGACATGAAGGTAAAGGTTTGAGCTCCCCTCTTTACTCCCCCCATATGAATAGATAAATAAGGACATGAAGGTAAAGGTTTGAGCTCCCCTCTTTACCCCCCCCATATGAATCGATAAATAAGGACATGAAGGTAAAGGTTTCAGCTCCCCTCTTTACTCCCCTCATATGAATCGATAAATAAGGACATGAAGGTAAAGGTTTGAGCTCCCCTCTTTACTCCCCTCATATGAATCGATAAATAAGGACATGAAGGTAAAGGTTTGAGCTCCCCTCTTTACTCCCCTCATATGAATCGATAAATAAGGACATGAAGGTAAAGGTTTGAGCTCCCCTCTTTACTCCCCCCATATGAATTGATAAATAAGGACATGAAGGTAAAGGTTTCAGCTCCCCTCTTTACTCCCCCATATGAATTGATAAATAAGGATGTGAAGGTAAAGGTTTGAGCTCCCCTCTTTACTCCCCCCATATGAATTGATAAATAAGGATGTGAAGGTAAAGGTTTCAGCTCCCCTCTTTACTCCCCCCATATGAATTGATA